>JAUCMT010000043.1:9014903-9025162 GCA_032357475.1 Enteromius thamalakanensis | reverse complement strand
AATTAGGCTACTTTTGCTGATGCTGTGACAAGCTTTAGTCTATTGCATGTATTTGAAGGCAGCTGCGCTGACTGCACGCTCTGTAGTTATTTTGGTGAAAGTACATTACATTATGAGAAAGGAAGCATGCAGGAAGACCATTTGTGCTGAAAGTAAATATTAGCAGCTCATCCTGGGCCAGGAGCGTATTGCCGCCTCTCACTCTTTGACCTCAGTTCAGATAATGATGTCAGTTTTAGGATGCATTTCCTTAACAGGATACAGTCTACATCCCATTATTTACATCTGTTATTTCAACCTAATTTGTCTTTATGGCCCTTTGTCACACTCACATTTGGTTGACACAGATATGCATTTCCAAAATAGTTTTACAGTCTACAGGTATGTAAACACAAGATGTGTGACACAGATACACAGTGAAACTGTGTTCAGTAGTTCAGATGGGATAACCACTGATTTTACATCCAGACTTCTCTTTAATATTTCAATATTTCAAGAGGGTTATAAATGTATTATATATTTTTATGAATGATTTAAATCTTAAAACATAAGTATAATTCATATAAAATAATAAAATATTAATATTAATTGCAAACGATTTAAACATAATATTAATAATAATGATTAATAGTATTGAAAATATATAATATATATTTTTCAACAACTATTAGAATTTCAATAATTCTTTAATTATGTTACTATAATATAAATAGCAGAATACACACATACACATACTGCGTATATATATATATATATATATATATATACATACATACATACATACACATATTTATTTATTCTTTGTATTTATGTTGTATTTACATATAAAAAGAAATAATGTTTTTTTCCTTATTTCAGAAAAACAAAAAAGTTGCATATTCCGTATTGAGGTGGTTTATTGTTGGTCTATTCTTTAGCATGGTGAAGCCTTGACACTGCATGGTTTCAGCTGCCACTCTCTGGTACTAGTACAGCTTAAGAAAGATCTCCTTATCGCATGGCTCCCTATTCTTAAATGTCAAGAAAAGGAGGAGCTGATTGGACTTCTGATAGAACTAAGACACTCTCCCTCTTTCAGTTTCTCGCTTACTCCTTCTCTTTTTCTCCTTCCTTACAGTAACCTAATGTGTGGCACCATTATATTTGCTTATCTTGGCTCTAAGCAGAGGAGTTTCTTCCTTGCACTCAACACAACACAAAGTGGGTGTGGATGGGGAAAAGGGGGAGCCATACCCTGGCCTCTGACTTCTATCAGGCCACCTCAGCGGATAGGGTTACCTCTTTTCATTCTGGCCCGGATTTTTTCTCTCCCTTTTTCCACATGGTACCATGGAGACTCCAGCTTCCCTCTGTGAGGTGGCCTGCCCCGTCTAACTTGTCCTTGAGAAAACCACATACTTTCTGCATGCCTTCCACCAACAAAAGCCCCTCAGCCCATCCTACCCTATTTAGCTTGCTTTATTCGTTTTAGTCTCATTCTATCCCTTTATTTCACAGTCTCATGCGAACACACAGAGAATGCGATGTGTTTTGATTTTTGGCTTTCCAAAGCCGACTTTTACAAGTGTGCAAACATGTCAGAGGTAATTCCGAGTAATTGTAGCCTTTTAAACAAATATTTCTAGTGCAATTTCAAGCCGGAATTCAAATAGTGAATTATTTCTTGTCAGGTATTTGCTGAGATATCCATAATTTCATCCTGCACTTGGCGACCTGGACACGGTTTTATAAATACACTGTTATTTAGTTTTTAGCGAAAACTTGAAAGCTTAAACACATGAGTCTCTGACTAACAGTTGATGTATAAAATGTCATATAAAAGCAAATTATTGTGAAAATGAGGGGATAAAGGGATGGATTGCACAAAGCCTCTGTTCGCAGATGTAAACAATTTGGGGAAAAAAACAATGAAAAAGAATTTCTCAGGCATGCCTGCGCATTTAGATGTTGAAAGCAGGATCTGTGAAAGGGATCATCCAATTAATTAGTGTGAGGTATTAGATGTCAAACATGTGGAAACACACTGTACACATCTCCCTCGAGTCGCATATGAACGCAATTACCGCTGCGTCTGTGTAAATAGTATTGCTCTTATGAATGAAAATATCTGCAGTGTGACGTGAAAATCAAAAATGGACACACTCGCTGGAACACATACATGGAGAGACTCTTCCAGATGTTCACTCCAGAGAGAATGGGTGGATTTTACCCAAACATGAATGCTGCAGCTTGTAAGACAGGTTGCTCCTTTCATTAGCTGCAGAATCTCCGCACTTTAGGTTATAGGTATAGGTAATGCCATTTTTGTTAGTCTTAATTTGTAGGTTATGGAAAATAATATAGTGCTTTTGCATTACCTTTCAGTATAGGAGTTAGTAAATTGATAAAAAATTACAGTAAAGACATTTATAATGTTACAAAACATTTCTATTTCAAACAAACGCTGTTCTTTTGAACTTTCTATTCAAGAATCCTGAGGAAACTGTATATTGGCTTAAATAATCACCACAGACATTTTCAACATAATGGCACACAATGATACTGATAATAAATGTTAATTGAGCAGAAAAACAGTATATTAAAATGATTACTTATGGATCACGAGACACTGAAAATTATTTACATGATGGAAATAAATGACATTAAAATTCATTAAAAAATATTTCACAGAAATAATGTTTGAGTATTTTTGATCAAATAAATGCAATGAGACGTATTTAACAATATATTTATGATTTTAGCAATATTGCAAGTTTATCTGAATCTTGCAACATATGGTCTGCTATTCTTTCATGTTTATGTTGGGCTATAACTAGTAGTAGAAAGAGGAAAAGATTATTAGTTTACTCATAAATTTGAATTTTATAATAAAAATAAGAGATGAAGCTGAGATGTTCCTTAGAAATAACACTCAACATTTTTTTTGCTTGTCACAATTCTCTATATACAACGTGCTGCAACCCATGAGAGCGTGTCACTTATGAGCAACACATGTTACTGTCAGATTTAGATTCTTACATTTATCCAAGCTGTAACTGAAATTAGAGCTGGTTGGAAATGTCGTTAATGTCTTCTCTTTTCATTTAAACCTCATTAGAATATGGGAAGAAAAATCTATTTGACCGCAGACCATATAACAAAATATTGGGTTGTTTTCAAAAGCAGCTCCCTTAACTGTAATTAAAATCAAGCCATGGAGTCACCAAGGCACTAGTGGATTTTTTTTACCATTCTCTGGGGCCAGCTTCATACTTAACGTGTTTAGCTTTATTTCACAATTCATTACACGTTGTGTGAGCTGTAAAACACGTAAGACGGTGGAAAAGTTATATTCTTTCAATCTTTGTTTTATTAGCAGAAGGTAATGCAGGTATTTCATGTAAATCTTAATGTGTACATCAAGACATACACTGCGTATCAGACCTCATGACATCAATTCAGATATACCATGGTCTCCCCTTCTGAAAATGCACTTAAAGTGTACAATAAAGGCATAGTTTAAACTTCCATGATTTAAAGCTCAATACATCAGCTTGTCAGTGAATGTGTCCACCAGAGAGAGCATATTGTTGATATATCGTCCATTTATTACTTAGTGGCCTGCGAGTATAGTTTAGCTATTGTTGAACATTCATTATAAACATTATTTTGATTTTGCAGAGGACGGTTACCTCAGGATTAAGCATGTGGATTTAATAAACATTTGATGTAATGAATAACATTACAATGTCTGCTCTGTAAGAAAGAACTGAATGTAATGTAATGACATGATGCATTGACCATGAAGTGGCGGTGGGCTCATGCAAACAGCAAAAACTTATTAAGCGTAGAGTTTTCTTCTCATTTAATCTCCCTTTCTGGTGATATATTACCATTTCCCACTTACACACTTGGAAAACATGCCAAATTCATCTGCTGGAAAGTGCTATACTTGTTTTCAGGGGTTTTTTTCTTTCTACTTTTGTATTTCTGTATATGGAAAGGAGCGTAATAATTATGAGCAACAGACTTTTCATTTGTGTGGAAAAATGGATTCGGTAGCTTACTTAGGCAGCGTAAGCTTGAACATTAACCGTAGGATGACACCAGGTCGCTGCTGTTGGATTGATGACTGTAATTGGTGGACTCCCATTGATGCTTTTATTCACGATCAGGCATGTGTCTGGCCGGCTGTGCTAAAATACCTTCCCCACCTGAGTTCATTCACTCGGCCTATGCTGTGCCTGACTCTGATCGGCCCACGAGAAAACGACAGCTGTTATTTTAGGAGAGACTTGAGAGTTATGTGTCTGCTTCCTTCTCAACTGGAAGCTATGAAATTCAGTAAGGTCGGAAATCAGAACGCAGAAGAGCTTCCTCTAGATTTAGGGGGTTTTAGAGGTAATCGCATTTGTCTAAATGATCCACTGGGCAACTGCAAAGGATGGGAGGGTTTCATAGACCTAAGCAGGGCTGGGTTTTGGGGTAATTAACTATAAGCTCTAGATTATTTGACCAAATTCAGTTTGTTTACTTTTCTTTCATCGGGGTTAGAGGTGGAAGAAAGAAGTTTACAGTATTTGATGCAAACAAGAAAACATTATTCATTCAGAAAAATTCAGTATGTTCATATTAAGCTGCTTCATTATTATTTAGACATTTGCAAGGGTGCCAAAATATATCTTTGTTCAATTAAAGTCTCTGAACTCATGGAAGTTTTTTTTTTTTTTCATATGAATTATTCATCCTATTATTATTATTATTTAATTAGAACAATTATTATATCATTATTGGTAAACCAAACCGTTTTTAGTGACCATTGACTTCTATTGCATGGAAAAAATGCTCAAAATCTGAATCTTTTATGCTCTACAGAAGAACGTAGTACAGATTTGGAATGACATGGTGGTGTGACTGATGACTTATTTGATTCCTCTTTCAAGGCCTATTGAAAAGTGTCTTGGAACAGATTGTTGCTATTGTAATATAATTTCAAGTGCCTTGAATATCTGAGTATGAAGTATTATTATATCAAGTCTCCTGAAATCAAAATGGGTCTGTGAGAACCATTTGTAAATCTCACGTGTGCAAAGCATTTGTTACAGTCAGATAACAATGCCCTAGTTGCATTTTAAGAGCTTTCTTTAATACAGACCAAATTTATGCCATTCATGAGAGGTGCGATTGTTGACAGTCTGTTATACTCCTCTGTGCTATCAATGAGGTATGTGCCAGTAGAACCATTTTCCCCTTTTTGTTCCTTCTGCACATCTGGACAACAGCTGAACATTGTTCAGCGTCTGCTGCAACAGAATCGGTATAGAAGACGGATGAGATGTACTGTATGTGTGCATCTCTTTACCATAAAAAAGCCCCTCCTTGCATCAACTCTTGTGCTAATATTTTATCAGGTAACCAAACACAACCGAGCCAGCCAGGCCAGACAACTGTGCAGACAGCTCCCCCTTTTATTTTTAGCAGGGCTGAAAGATGGTCCAGCAGACGCAGATGATTGTTCAGTGAAATGTAGGACTCCCAGTGCTGCTGTGGAGAGCTCTGTGGACGCCCAGTATGTCACGAAGAGGAACAAGAAGACTGAGATGATGCAATGTGAGATGCTCTCCTGGATATCCAAAGGTCACGCTTTAAAAAATGAGGTGTTCGCTGAACTTAAAAAATGAAGGCAACAGTTGGCAAGAGTTGTATTCATCTTACACTCTCAGAAATAAAGGTACAAAAGCTGTCGCTGGGACAGTACAAAAGGTACGTGCTTGTACCTAAAGTGTCCATTTTAGTACATTAAAGGTAAATATTAGTACTTAAAGTATAAATATTTGAAACTTTTGAAAAGGTGCTCTTTTTATTTCTGAGAGTGTAAGTACATGTCTTGACAAAAGGTGAACTGCACTGAAAGTTGCATTAACTTAATGGGAGTTTTATGCTAATTGTGCTTTTACTGATGTAAACTTTCTGCAAAGTTTCTGAAAGATGGTATGTTGCAAGGAGGTGATTTTTCCCATCGAAACAAGCAGACAGTCTACAAATACTCTAATAACTGCTACTTGATACGTAGTTGCAAAGTTACTGTTAGTAGAATGCCTTAAGTGAACTAAGGAAATCAAGTGTAACCTTAATTTATTTCTAAAGAAAAATCTTCCTAGCTCAAACCTTTGATTGATAATGGATAAGAATGCCACAACAGACATTTGTGTGTTTTATTTCAGTTTTAACTAAAACATGCAATCATTGATTGAATTCAAACCAAGTCCCGATGGTTCAGTTTAAACAGATGAAATCATAATAGCAAAGCTGCGTTGAGATGCATTCATGTTAAGTAATGGAAGTTCTAAAAAAAAAAGTTTTTTAGCGTTATTTATTTGGTCTAAGAGTCTTTTTTCAGTCACTGCTGTTCACAAATCTCAAGGTTTATTTATTCAATTATTTATTTAGTCTTATTCTGTAGAATATATACATTTTGATTGCGAGCATGTGTTATAGATTTCCAGATTTATGTGACATCATTATCTCAGATTCTCTAATCTAATTTGCCACAACATCACAGTTAAACAAATTGCAAGTCTGAAAATGTGTGTTGTTTGGTCAGAAATACAAAACAGTCTCCGGAATGGCTGAGATTCCCGGAAATGTTCCAGTGAAGTCCACATGATTAAGTGGGTTTAAATGTTGCGTGTTGGAATCATGGTGACTTTTTCCACATTATCAAAGTAGTTTCAAGCAAAGACGTTACCCAACCCCTACAAACTTAGAAGTTTTCAACATTCTTGCTTTTTAATTTCAATGGCAGTTGATATTTCATGGAATAGTCTCTAGATTTTGCTCCAGCTGAATGGGAGGTTTTAAAGTAATTGGATTTATGAGGGAAGCCAATATACATGCTGGTGATCAT
Source organism: Enteromius thamalakanensis (assembly GCA_032357475.1). NCBI lineage: Eukaryota > Metazoa > Chordata > Actinopteri > Cypriniformes > Cyprinidae > Enteromius > Enteromius thamalakanensis. The sequence goes on along the minus strand of JAUCMT010000043.1, from coordinate 9,018,276 downwards.
TATAGGTCGATGGCACTAAACTGACCCATGGGAAAGAGGAAAATAGCACAATATTTATAACATATATTAATGCATCTAAAAGAGGGGCCCACACTAACAAGCCTTGCCAGATATGGGACCTCAAATAAGTCTGCATACCAGTTTAAATACCTCACGTCATGCATGTACCACCATGCATGCTACAGACAACCAGGCTCCTGAACATGGGAACGGAACAGAACGAACGATTCCAATCAAACTAACAAGTCTGCAATATAAATCAAAGGCCACTTTGAATGTTGTGTATTTTATTCAAAGGATCATTCTCAGTTTTTATGGCAGTTTATTGAAGGGTAACCATGGGAGCAGACGTTAAACATGTATGCTTTAGGCTGAGGCCTCTTTGAGTCTGTCATCATCGAGTGAGGCCTTTGCTTTGATTTCCTGTACTAGTCCCATGCTTCATGGCGCATGTATGCGCGATGATTTATTTAGAGGTCAGCTGCACCTATAAAAGATGAGTGACATGTGAGAGCATTGTTAGCCTGGACCACAAACCTCTGGCTCCAAACTATGTCGAATGTTTCCAAAAAAAAAATACTTTATAGACTTTTAAAAGAAAAACAGAACAGACGATGGGTTTGATGTGCTGATGAATGTCATATAGCCTCAGGAGATGGGTGAAAATGCCCTGTTTTTAAATACATTCAGCTGATGCTGGTTTTAAATAGGAAAGTCACGTAAGCCTGATGAACGAACATTTATTTTCATTTTGGATTGTTTAGAGTCAGACAAATAGTAACATTTCCACTCTATTGTTGTATATGACTTGCAGATCTTTGCTTTACTTTGAAGTTCTTTAATTTTTCTTCTTTTCTTGACAAATTTATGCAAGGTACGTGGAATGGGCCTGTCATTTCATCTAGTTGTGAACAGCTACAAATCAAGAGAATCAATCAGGGCTCAGTTATATAACCACATGGATGATTCTCGGCTTGTGCTGCTGTCTTGCACATGTGTGTTATGGGTAGGATGCATTATTTGCTTAGTTAGGGGGGGGGAGGTTCCTCAAGCCCCAAAGTATTCACATGTGCCCAGGCCTCTTGTTTAAATGAACACCTTCCTCTGCAGGGCCGACTCAGAATGATTTCCTCAGATTGTGTTTGGGCCCTCTAGGGGCAGGAAACAGGAAATGGAGGTCGGCAGTATGGTGTTAAAGCATGGCTCTGACAATAACGCTTAGTGACACTTGGCAGGGCTTCGAGTGCAGCCGTTAATGCATCTTTTCCGTGAGGTATTTGTCTTCTCACAGACAGACGGTTGATTTAGCGCGCAAAGATGATGACCGATAAGAGCTAGGCAGAGGGGACTCGTAAAGCGCTCTCCCATCGCTGACTGGCCTAGACGTTTGTTCAACCTCTGTGCACCCTGAAATGTACACCAATCTCACATGCACTTGCACCGTTCACACAAACTCAGAAAAAATCCCACACTCACACATTTTCTCAGCTAATGGTACCATTAAGCTTATTTTTCCTGTATTTCCTGCCCACTGACTAAATTTAATTACTAATAATAATAATAAAATTGCATAGCTTCAATGGGCAACCATGTCAACAAAGCAGAGCATGTTTTGGATAATGTACTAATTTTATATGAAATGTTGTTAAATATTTGGGCAGTTTTAGATTAACTACCTAAAGTTAACTAAAGTTTCCATAGTATTTGATTTAGTAGTATCTGATTTAGTCTCTTAGGGGCGATCTTGATAACGTCCAAAAAAGAGCAAAACAGTATTTATATTCTTTTTTACCTCTTGTACACCACCATGTCCAAATGATCTGAGTGTGTGCTCGCCAAAAAATGCTGGAAGTGATCTCTTCACATTTTTTGTTTACAAGGGAACTATCTCTTTAACCTGTGGCTCATTAGCCTGCATATTATGCATTAGCTGTTTATTAGTAGTTAAAGCACATATTCTGCATGATAATAACTGAATTTTATAAGATCTTTTTGCCTATAGTAATCATATCTACCTGGTTTAAAACAAACAAATATTTTTTCATTTTCGAATCCTTTAAAAATCAGTGTCTGAATAGGCATGATGCTTCTGCATCCGCATAAATTAAAACAAAAAAATTGTAAATCTGTTGTTTTTTTATATTGCTACACATTAGGTTAAAACAAAATTGGCTTTTACTGTTGAGAGCTGAACTCATTCTTCTTGCACAAAGACACGTCCTGAGAAAATAAACTAACTTGTTAGCAATCATTAGTTAGCCAAATAGCTGTGTATAAGAGAGTCATGCCAGAGTGTGTGGTGTCCATGCAAAGTAAATCTTGTAGGAATTCTCCGCAGCAGAGGTCAGTGATTAGGTGTTTGGTTTGGTGTGACACTGTGGTAGAACAGTATTCTCAAACAGACCCAACAGATGACTTAAATATTCAAAATATGTGTGTCCAAAGTGCATTTGAGTTCAGAAATGATTGTGTCTCCTTTCATCAATAATAATCAGTTTATTATTTCTAGAGCCGTGGTTATCATCTGGGACATTCCAAGGCATCTCTTCCCCCACGCTTGCTAATATTTTTAAATGTTGATGAAGTATATGATGATGAAGTGAACAAAGCACAACATGAATTTCATCCTGTTCCCCAAGCCCATTCCCATAATAAAAGAATGGCCGGAAGAGATGGCTGGATGAAGAATGGCTTTTTGAGGGAGTGGGGGGAAAAGACAAGCAGTAATGCTGAAACTCTATAATTGATGGTGTTTGATTTCCACTGTAATTAGCATTCCATTGGATATTTGAATTTACAACCTGGGCCTATCTTATATCCATGCTGCATTCCAAAAATGGCTGGCTGGCTTACAGCTCCTCTAAACTGCCCATGAATTGAGTTTTGGATTCTTGTGTATTTAGCGTAACAGGCACATTTCTCTCACACTCACACATATGACTTTCTTTCTACTGTGGAACACCAGAGATGTTTAGCAAAATGTTCAAGCTGCTCTCTTCCAATAGAACCAGGATATTCATATATTATTTTCTAAAGGTGCGTTCACACCGGACGCGAATCGCGCGAATAAATTGCGTTATTCGCGCGTAGTTAAACGCGTGAACATTTCGCTTCATTCGCGCGTACAAAAGACGCGAATTCGCGAGGGGCTTCTGCCAGGCGGCTCCAGTATCTGCATTGGTGAAGGTGGAAAAAGCAAAACATTATAAATATTGCTGTTATTGTGCCATGAAATGCGCTTATAACAGTATTTCAGGCTAGAATGTAGTGGTTTAAAACACAAATCTGCAGTTTTAAAAAAAAGAGAGCGCCTATTTAAAAGTTTGCTTCGCCGATTTCTGAGCCGTGAGCTCCACGTGAACACCGGGTGTTC
>JAUCMT010000043.1:8995269-9014803 GCA_032357475.1 Enteromius thamalakanensis | reverse complement strand
GTTTCCAGAAAAGTGTACCATATGCATCAGACGTTTAGCCAACCTTCGGTGGGCGTGACGTCTGAGGCTGAGACTAACAATCAGCTAATGATTACTGCCTCCATTGTTAGCCAATTGGACCACTAAAATTCCATTATAAATAAGCCAGATTTCTTCCTTTCAGTATCTCGCTTTTGCATTCTTTGGAATCACAGCTAAGATACCTTTTGATCATGTCTAACTCAGACGTCTCCGACTTCCATCATGAGGACCCGATTCCTCAGAAGGCGAGCAAGCAACCCCAAGCTCAACAATCCGCTCAACCTGAGAAACTCCAAGAAAAGCCGAGGCTGCTAGCAGAGGCCGAAGGCCTACTTGCCTAGCCGCCACCTCTCCAGCGAGACGCCGTTCTCACTCCTCTCCACCAAACCGATCTTCACAAGTTTCACCAGCTTCATCCTACGCTTCTGGTCAATCATCCGCAAGCAAATGGACCATCCCGGCTCTTCGCCACACTCTCGCAGCCGGAAAAGTCAAATTCTCACGCAAACCAACTAAAGCTGACTTACTGAATTTACTTCACGAAAGCATGCCTAACACAGCTCCGCCGTCATCATCCAAAGCCTCTCCAGCTACAATCAAGCCAAAGGACAAAGGACTTACCCAACCATCATCCGTTCCTCTACGCGATCCTCCAGAACTCCAGCCAGCCTCGGCCGCAACCCCGAAGCAGCCGATCCAGCCCCGTCCACCAGCCAACAGCACCCAGCAGCCGTCAGCCAGCCCGGAACTTCAGCCCTCCCAGCCGCACTCTCACAGCTCTCAGCTCCGCAGTATCTGCCCTTCTCCTGGCCAGCCGCTCCATTCATCGCTCCCAATCCCGCTCCAAGCTCAAGCCTAACTAACTTTTCTTTCTCCATTCCCACAGACATGCAACCTCCTGGACAGTCATTTCTGGACTCCTTTTTCCTCAGCTCTCCCTACTCTCCATTCTGCCATACCCTCTCTCTTCTCTGCAAACCCCGCTTCTGCTCCTAACCTTAACCCACCCATCCCCCTCTCTTCTTCCTCCCGCCTTCCCTTCTCTCTTGCTACTGCAACCCCCCTTGCCCCTCCAGCCAACGCTCTTTCTGCCGATCCAATTCCGGTCTCTAACACTCTTAGAGCACAAATTCTAGCAGGCAATGACATGGATTTCTACTCTCTCCTTTCCCCTTTTTCCCCCAGTCCTGCAGACTACCAGGTGGATTACGGTGAATTCACCCTCACATTCATGCACTCTCAAACGTTTTTCCCGAACTTGGCATCCCAATCGCTCAGGAAAAAACCCTAGGACCCAGCACATGCAATGAATTCCTAGGTATTAACCTAGATTCCCTCAAATTTCAGACCTCCCTCCCCAAAGAAAAAGTAGGCCACATTATCCTGTTCACCAACAATCTCATCTCCAATTCACAATGCTCTAAAAGAGAGCTCCTGTCCATGCTGGGTCATCTCAATTTTGCCATGCGCATCATCCCGCAGGGCCGAGCCTTCATCTCCTAATTCCTCACCGTCGCATCCTCAGTCCCTGCCCTTGAAGACCCAGTCTCTCTCGGAGAGCATTAATGAATTGAAACTGTGGTTATCCTTCTTATTTCTTCTATCACAATCTCCTTTCAGCCCCTACCGACATCCAACTCTTTACCGATGCAGCCCCATCCATTGGTTTTGGAGGCTTTTACTGCAACCACTGGTTTGCTTCCCCCTGACCCCCCAATTTCACCTTGCATCCTTAGCCCTTTATGAAATCTATCCCATCGTAGTCGCAGCCGTACTCTGGGGTAAAGAATGGACTTCCCTTTGCATTGCGATCAATTGCGATAATGAAGCAACAGTACATTGCATCAATAAACAAAGATCCCACTCCCAAGCCATCATGCCATTCATTAGAAAATTGGTTTGGATTTCAGCAACCAACCAGTTTATTCTAACAGCTAAACACATCCCAGGAAAAGAAAAGTTATCGCTGACTCTCTCTCTCTCGTTTTCTTTTTTAGAAATTCAAGACGCTGGCCCCAGATGCAGACCCCCTCCCGACCCCAGTTCCTCCCTTTTCTCAACTCATGTTCCAGTAAACCATCCCCTGAGGCCCTTCTACAAAGCCTCTCTATCCTCCATCCTTCAAGCCATTGCACCCAGAACCCTCCAATCATATATGACAGCTTGGAGGTCGTTCAAAATCTTCCATTTAAGCTTTAACTTGCCCTTCCCTGATTTTTCATTAATCTCTATAACCTCATTCATCTCGTATTTAAATACCTACAAATCACTCCAGGCCAGCTCCATTAAAAGTTACCTAAGCGGAGAACAACAAACTACTGTACGGCTCACCCTCCCCCACCATCTCCAACACTTAAACCTCCCTGCTGCTAAAGGGTATTCAAAAACAAAACCCACCCCATCCAGACTGAAGACTCTCTGCATCCTGACTCGCTGCATCCATACCCTTCGCAACGGCTACGCTAACACTTTCGTAGCCAGAACCCTGGATGACATGTTTACCCTGGCTTTTTTAGTTTTTTTTTAATATGCTCTGAGCTCATGGTCAACTCCGCGTATAGGGGTCCTGCCTCCAGAGCGCGAAGCCCCCCCTCCCGTGATGTTGCCAACGGTGCAGGTGCGCCTTGCAGGGGAGCGTAATGTCATGTCTTGTGTCTGTCTGTCCTGGTCTCACCCGTCCTTTGTACCTTTGGTTTAGTCCTGTCCTGTCTTGATTTGGTTTCTCCCTGTAATTATGTTCTCATTAGTTGACCGTGTACACCTGTGTTTCTCCAGCTGCCCTCACTTTTGACCATTAGTTTTGTGTATTTAAGCCCTGTGTTTTTCAGTTCTTGGGTCCGGTCTTAGCATTACCTATTGTGATGTGTGAGTCGTGTTTTGCCATGTTTAATTTTGTCTATTAAATGTCATTGGAGTTCCTTTGTCCTTGCCTCTCTGCCTGCTGTCCTGAATCACCGCACGCACCGAATGTTACACATGTAATATGCATATAAATGATTTAGGTCATCTTAAGATTTTTCTGAGCATGTATGCGCAGAATGTTAGAGCAGTTCTGTGAAGACCAGATGGTAAGAGGTTTCATCAGGAATTTCAGTCCGGTATCTTTATTACTATGTCACCGGTGTGATGGTAATGATTTCCTGTGTGTTTGACAATTATTTTTGGTGGAGAATTTAGTAATTTTGGGGCAAGTAACCAGGGCAAGCTCTGTAGTCAGCTCTTGCACCTGGTTTGACATAAAGGGCTCGGGTTCCGAGGTGACCCTCCGTTCCATTGCTCTCCATAGCTATGGCTCATCTGCCGCGTAGGGCACTGGCTCTTCGACATGTGAGATGGCTAGAGTCCCTCAAGAACCATTCCTGATCAGCTGCGCTCAAGTGGAGGTGTTGCCCTGTGAAAGAGCGTGCATAGGCAGCTGTCCAGGTAGTGTGTCATTTGTGTGGTCCTTGAGAGAGTGATCCGCCTGCACCAGCAGGAGGAGGAGGACGGCCGGCTCATTCATAAAAAAAGAAACAAAAAAATTTAAAACAAAATTTGGGGAAATTATTTTGATTTTAAACCTGAATTACTGATGTATGTGAGGGAAGTTCAGCTCTTTGTTTTCTTAATACTATGGGAATCAGATTGATTCTTGAGGTTGCGATTCAGTTTAAAAATGATTCACAATTAAAAATTTTGTTTCTTTTATGCATAGATTTGACTTTTTTGTGCTACTTTCCTATTTACTATTTTGACAGTTAAATAGATCTTCAAGATAAAAGCAAATTAAATGTAAACCTTGAAAAATTCTTTTAATTTTAGTCAACTTAGTATTTTATAACAAATGACAAAGCTGAAAGCAATTATAACATAACAAAATAAAGTGAAGCCCTGAGACAACATTACATTAATTAAATTCCTACTACAAATATTAAAAATGTTTTTGAAATCCGTGAAATGATCCAAATAGGCAGAAGATAAAATCACATTTTACGTAGAACAAGTTTATTTTACACCTGTACTTAATAAAAAAATTAAAATGTAATTTTTCCAATTTAACAGTAAATATCAACATTAACAGATTGTTAGGAATATGTAATTATGGAGACTTACTTTAGAATACTTTAGGCCTTGTTTCACAAATTACAACACGCAGAGACTATTTAATTTTTATAAAGGTACAGATTACAGTAAAAGTCTAAAGAATTTTTTTTTCCGAAAACAAGACAATAGTTTTGATATACTTGATAAAACTTTTTAGATGTTTTGGCTAGAAACGAGACAAAGCAGTGTTTTTTTGCAGTGTTTACAACCGCAGAGCCTTTCACTGACTGACTGTGTGTTTTCTAGAGTTGATCATGGAGAAGAATCCAGGATTACAGCAGGACTGAAGAAATGTATGTCTACACAAACACACACACACACACACACGTCTGGTTAACTATTCTTATGGGGACTCTCCAAAGGCGTAATGGATTTTATACTGTACATACTGTATATTCTATAACTCTACACCAACCCTACACCTAAATATACACCTTACAGTTAACTACACGCATTTTTAGATTTTCAGAAATTTAGGTCCCCACTATGACACGGGTCCCCATGAGTTTGTGTGTATTAAGGTTTAAGTCCCCACTAGAATAGAAAAACAGGTAAACTCACACACACACACAGCTGTAGTGATTGTTGTATAATACATTTCTCTGTTCTTGTGTTCAGATGAGTGTTTTCTCACAGTGGATCCAAATACAACACATCAATATCTCCGTCTTTCTGAGGATAACAGAAAGTTGACACATCTGTTTGAGTTTCAGTCGTATCCTGATCATCCAGACAGATTTGATGATGTGTATCAGGTGTTGTGTGGAGAGAGTGTGTGTGGACGCTGTTACTGGGAGACTGAGTGGAGGGGACATGTCTATATATCAGTGTCATATAAGAGCATCAGCAGGAAAAGAGAAGGTAAAGAGTGTTTGTTTGGACGTAATGAACACTCCTGGAGTTTGATCTGCTCTCCTAACAGATACTCATTCAGACACAATGACATACTGACTGATCTCTCTGTGAAGCCCATCATCAGCAGAAAACAAGGATTGTCTGATGATGATATCTACCGAGTAGGAGTGTATGTGGATGAGAGTGCAGGAACTCTGTCTTTCTTCAGCATCTCTGACACAATAAGACTCATCCACACAGTCCAGACCACATTCACTCAGACCCTCTATCCTGGGTTTATGATTTATCCTGGGTTTAGGGGATGGTCTGAACCATCAGTGAAACTGTGTTGATAAATTAGAAGAGACTGAGCAGAGATTCTACCCATAATGCTTTGAGCTTCATCAATAACAGTAAGATGTTATGGGTCTCTTTATGACATTAATACTGTAGCCTAACTTCTGATATAAAATGTGTATGTGTGTGTGTGATTATTGTCATGTCTCATCAATCATTTGTTTTATTACCATCCAAATATAATTTTTATTGTGGTAATTATAATTGAAGAACAAGTAATAATTATTTTTTCTCTGTTGTTTTGTACAGAAATAATAAAACAATGACATTTTGACATTAATTGACATTATAATATATGACATTAATCACAGCATTAAATAAAATATTATATATTTGTATATATTTTAAAATATGAGTTTCAGTTAATGTGTTTTAAATCAAAATATATTTATATTTCTACGTTATTTGTTTGATCAATGCCTGGACGGCGAGCACAACAGCTAAACCAGTGATTACGACAGTTGCCAACCTTTGACAATGTAAAGATCACATTATGTTACACTAAATCAGTTTGAAAACTAATCTGGAAAAATAAAAACAGCTAGAGAGGAGTACTGTAGATATGGCATGCTCAAAGGCGAGAAAAGTTGATGCAGAAAATAAGACTTTTAAAAGTGAATGGACAGTTCGGTATGGATTTATCCTTCCAACTGGTAGTGTAAACCTTTATATCTCATATGCTGTGAAAGGGTGGCATTAATAAAAAAGCGGCAATAAGCTTCACTGCGAAACCAAACAAAAGTTTTTGAACAGACTTATCCATTGAAATCTGAAGTGAGAGCGTGGAAGTTAAACAAGCTAAGTGTCATGAATGAAGGGACAGACAATCAAATCCATTCACAGGGTATTTTATGTACAGGCTTAAACACAGTAGAGGCGATGTTGATATCGGCAGACAACAATGACGGAGGCAGAGGCAAAGTCGTAGAACAGGCGAGGTAGGCAACGAGGAATCAAACAATGGAACAGAGACAATGGATAACACAGGGTGAAACCTTTACAAAGGTAGGACAAGCCATACACAATGATGAGCGGGAACACAGGGAATTCTGGGGTATTTACACAGGAGGTAAGGACACAGAGGTGGCGGAGAACATATCAGTAACCATGGGAAAAGATGAGGTGGGTGGAGAATACATCAGTAACCAGACGAGAGTTCACAGATGATTAGTCCATGGGAAACACAGACATGAAACAAACAAAACGTCATCTGAAACTGGACTGACACATACAGCTGACTGTGACATAGTCCCCTTCCTAAGGGGCGGATTCCAGACACCCCTAGACTTAGAAGCCGGCAGGGACGTCCTCCAGGGTGGAGCTGATGGCGGAGAAGCCCACCTGGGCGGACCAGGCAGAGAAGATGCTCTTCCGAGCCAACCGAACAGTTCATATGCCTTCCAAGGCAGAGCTGATGGCGGAGAAGCCCACCTGGGCTTACCAGGCAACGAAGATGGTCTCCTTGGCCGACCAGACAGTTCAAATGCCCTCCAGGGTGGAGCAGCCCACCTGGGCCTACCAGGCAAATGCCCTTCAGGGTGGAGCAGGCGGCGGAGCCATCCTCCAGGGCAGAACAGAGAGCGGCACAGCCCTCCTGGGCCTGCCAGACAGTGACCTTGCCCTCCTAGACCAAGCAGGCCGCAAAACCATCCCCCGGGGTGGAGCGGATGGTGGCACAACCCTCCTGGGCCGGCCAGACAGCGACTGACCCGAAGCTAGGACCCGAAAGAGGCAAACCAGACATCGCATAGTCCTCCCACGGTGCTTTCGCCAAATAATCTGGTACCGACTGGGTGTCTAATGGCTCCTTTAGCCGTGATACAGGGCTAGGACCCGTCAACTGCAGTCTAGGCACCGCAAGGACCGGCACCAGGTCTCCTGGCGGTGTAACCAGGGTAGACAGGGCGCTATACGGTTCCTCACACCATGCTACTGTGTAAGGACCCATCAGATGCGGACTGGATACCGCGATGATTAATAGCTGTGTTCCTGCTTGTACCACCAGGACCGAATGGACCTCGCACGGCTCCTCACCTTTGGACACGGGGTTGGGACCCATTGTTGGCGGACTAGACACCACTGGGGTACCTGACAACTCACCTGGCTGCCAAACCGGCTGTGTAACGGTGTTAGAACCCATCACTAGCGTGTCGGGACTCGCTAGGATGGGTGGAAGCAGCTCTCCTGGCTGCAAAACCGATACTGACTGGATATGATACGGCCCCTGATGCCATGAAACGGGACTATAACCAGTCACTTGCGGATCAGAAATCGCAGGGTTTGGAAGAAACAGCTCTCCTGGCTGTATAACCACCCTGGCTGTGACCCCTTTTATCAATGTCGCTCCAAACCCTTACAATCACACCAGTGTGATCAGTCTAGGTCACTGAAGCGTACGATCACACTGGTGTGATTAGAACATTCAGTGCATTTCGTCATTAACTGCTCAATGTAAATCTGTTTTCCCGCTTTGATTGGCACTAATCCAGAGACAGACAGTTTCAATGTTTTTAGGCATGTATATTTGTTTTTTCCCCATAAGCTTTAATTAAATTACATTCACATAAATAGTAAGGGAAAAAAACTAACGTTACATATATTTTGTAGTTTATCACTCTACAATTGAGGCAAAATAATGTAACATTCCAGAATGCAAAGTTTTCGAGGCAACTTCTACTTGCTGACAGTTCTAAACAAATACCCCGTAACCCGTGAAACCTTACCGATCATTACCGATACATAACCTTACCGATACAGTTCACTTGCATATATTTAACTGTCCTAATGCCAAACAATTAACATTGTATTTGAAAAGTTTGTAAATATTTAGCATACAAATAAAAAATGTCTGACAGTCATTTTAAATTTTATTGAGAAGAAAAGTGGCTGCGGTTAAATGCGTTTGCATTTTCAAATGCTTTTATAAAAAACTGATGTGTACACCGTCAGTTATGTTTTCAGAGCAGAGCAAAACATCTGATATATCAAAAGAGATCTGAGCATTAGTCTGAATGCAGTCTGTTACAGCTGCCACTGTATATGATGATAATGCAGAGGAAAAATAGAAAAAACTATTGAAAGTCAAAACTATATTCAAACAGCACTTTTATAAAATAAGTAATAGCCTGTTTATATAATGATAAAGAAAAAATTACATTTTGCGCAAAATAAATTTGATTTAAAATGTAGCCATGCGCAGTAATATTAAATGAGAGTGTGATATTCTCCTGGTTTCGCAGACAAGGCTTAAGCTAGTCACTGACTGACGGCTAAAGGTCTGGAACTCATAGCCGCTTTCTTTGGTCAAGGCCCTCCCGTAAGGCCGTTTGACAGGCATGGCAAACAACCAATCACAGTTCGTTTCGTTCAGCTTCATGTTTCGGATGTCAGTCAGCATACAAAATCCCAACGAGACGCTTACGGTAAACATCTGTTTGAAGCATATCTCTCCCCTTTTTAACATCCACAAGCAATTCTGGAGAACCCAACACAATACTCAATCGGCCAGCTGCAATGTCAGCGTCTGTTGTTTCATGTTTGCCAGCAAACGCGGCTGATCTCCCCTTCACAGTTAGGTAATTCTATAATATATAGGAGGGATCACACAACTAGTAAAATTGCATCTGCTGGGAATCCTTCTAATTGCTGACAAAGGGTCGGCCATTGGCAATTAATACTCTTCCCAAATCCTGCCGGCAAAATATCTCTTTTTCCCTTAAACAAAAATTCCTGGACATCTCTTCCTGGATGACTCTATGCCGTGAACTTTGCATATTTTTGAGAATTCAATGTTTAAGTGATCTTAATTAATGCTTAATGTCACTCATGTAAACATGCCTACGCTGTGTTTCCGAAAATAAATGCGATATGTGCAATATTTAGTTTTTTTATATTGTGATTTTTAAGGTTAATTTGTTGAGGTTATTGCTACAGGCATCTGTTTCTCTGTCTGTTTCTTTTCTTTTCTTTTTTTTTTTTTGCCCTTCCTGTTCCTGTCCTCGTTATATCATTAGTTATTCGTCCCCAGCTGTGTGTTCACTGGTCTTCAGTTCTCTCTAATTGTGTCTGTGTATATTTAAGCCTTGTCTCTTCCCCTTATGTATTGTCAGACTTTAACGTTATGTTGTTTTTGTATTTTCCTGTTCATCAAGTAAAATACCTTTGTTTGAATTCTGTCTTGAGTTATCATTCCAGAGGCAGACGTCAAATAGATGTCTCCTTGATGTATGTGTGCTATCAGGGACACAATCATAAAAGTTATTAGGCTCTGTGGCTCTAGTTTGTTTTTATTATATTGGGATTTTAAAGTTAATTTATAAGGTTATTAGGCTCTGGGGCTTTAGTATGTTTTAATTATTTTTTTTTAATTTATATTGCTTAAACTTATTTTGGAATAGTTATCCTCTGTTAAAGTGTTTTTTTTTTGACACAAAGAATAAACTTGAGTGTGTAGACAGTGTTAAGATGTAACACAATTCTACACAGAAATACAAGCTACATCACTAAACGTAATGGCTCTTTAAAGTTCAGGATAATGAATCACTAACAATTAAAAACTCATTGCTCACAACATTTATATACATTTAATTTTAAAATGATAAATGTTAAATAATAATGCTAAATAAGGCTCAAACATAAAAAAAAATAATAATGTTTTTCTATGTTGGGATATGTTAAATACATGTTTTACCTGCATGAAGCATTTTTTAGCTTTAGTTCTATAATGTAATTCACTATGTGTTTGGAGAAGTCTTCTTTTTACAAAATAAAAGGTCCATAATACATTAAAACTGCTGTAGTGGATATTCTTGCTGGTTTGTAACATAATTTACCTTCTGGTTGTTTATATGTATGTGTTTACATTTACCGTATTGCTATAAATATACCCATGCTACTTATAACTGGTTTTGTGTTTCTTGGTCACACATTTGTTTTCTACTGTTAAATGTTATTATTTTAGCGTGTAGACAAGACTTTTATTTTGGCGCGGCGTCGTGACGTCATAAGACCGCGCCGCGTTCGTGCGCCTGTGTTTCAGCAGACAAAAGGTGTGGGCTTTTAATCTCTTTAAGAGTTGTGTATAAACTGAGCTTATCTTTACCTAGTGATATTACCCAATGTTATTTTCTGTGAGCAAAGTGCACGAGTAACAAACAGAGCGTCTCGTTTTGCTCCCTTCATAGTGAACCAGTTCATCACGAACACTAGTTCAGTCACTGGTGAGCAGTGAAGGAGAAACGGACAGTGTGATATTAGTCATTTATTTTTATGCACTTTGGGACTCGTTATTAGAATCAGAATCACTCATCATGAACATAAACAATATAATGAAATTCAGAAATTATACATATAACTACAAATACAGTCTCTTAACATTAATATTTCTCATTTTATACCTTCCTTTCTTCAGCGGTGGTTAAAACTTCTGCATAAAAGTTCTTCAGAAATTGAAAATCTATATTTTAAGCAGTAAACATTACATTTTAAATGATTAATATATTTCCTTTCTGTTAATTATTCTGATCTAAAACAGGACAAAGTGTCCAAACACAGAGAAAAACTCCATAAAGATGGTGTTTATTAAAGAAGAGAGAGAAGACGTGAAGATTGAGGAAACATTGAGAGTCAAACATGAAGATACTGAGGAACAAATAAAGATTAAGTTTATTAAAGAAGAGAGAGAAGACGAGAAGATTGAAGAAACATTCAAACAAGAAGATACTGAGACACAAACAGGTTGGTTTATTATTTACAGAAATATATATATATATTTTTTAGAATATCATGTGAGTGTACTTATTAAACAGTTAGCTGATGTGTATAAAATCAAAAATTATAGGCTTTTTCTATTACATAATCATGCAACAGTATCAGAAATAGATATTCTTGGTTCAGATATTTTTTTTTCATTCTCAAAAGTGCTGAACATGGTAATAGAAAACTTCAAATACATCGTTCTGCTAGTAATATAAAACATTTCTCCAGCTGATACAGCTTGATATAGTGCTGTTCTTCATTTAAAGATCTTCAGAGGACAGGGGACACGTCTAGTAACTCAGTAACAGTACAGGACAGTAGAGAGAGGAAATATGACATCAGAATCGAAAGAGTCATTCACTGCAGGGGTCTATTCTTCGTACGTACATCAGCTCACACATTCGTTTGGGGTGCTCTCTTATTTAACCCTTTTTAATAGACTTTTATGTGGGATTAGTTGCAGAAATTATTATCATGTGTAATATTTCATGCTTGGAAATAATATTTCATGTTTTCCATTTAATTGGTTATAGTGCACCACCCAATAGCAAAGTCTCAGCTTCAGTTTTATATTGTGTCTTACAGTAATGTGTTGTTCAAGCTCTTTACTGATCAGATCGCTGTATTCTATATATTCAGGCTGCACGATTTGGGGAAAAATGTCACATTGCGATTATTAAGGTCAAAATTTGCGATTGCGATACGATATGCAAGCGGTTTGACTCGACTGGCTTGTTATCAAGGAAAATGCACACAGATTACTAATAATGCTGACGTCTGTATTTCTCAGCTGAGATGCAGTATACAGTGCAATCTAGAAACAACTATAAATTAACAATGTTTTCAAATTAAAGTTAAATTGTACAAAATTAAATAACAGTAACATCTTTTCATTACTGAATTAAATTACATGAAATTAATTTAAAAATAATATTAAAAAGTCAATTGTACAGATAAATAAAACAAATACCCATTTATCTATTGGAAGCGAATACATCTTGCTGTTCGCGTGACATTGGACGCTTGAGTTTACTCCGGTTTTCCTCTGCACGTGTCAGCAGGGCGCAAGCAGTGCATATTATTTCCGGCTTTCACACAGCATAGCAGGTACAGAGAAATGACATAAATCAAAGCACACGGCACACATGGAAAAATATGACCGAAAGATGCTTGTCTGTAGCCTGCTGCAGTACAGCCTTAAGTCAATGCAAAGACGCGATTGCACCTGTTGATCTTCTGTTATATCTTCACATGCAGCGTCCACTGCATGGAGTAGCGTCCTCTGATCTTGAGCCCGATACTCATACACTCTCAACCTCCAAGTGGAGAAAAACTCAAGGTTTGAGGAAAGGAGAGTAATGGTGGGTTCACACCGGACGCGAATTGCGCGAATAAATCGCAAAATATTATTAAAGTATGAAGATGTATCTTACAGCGACGATGATTTTATCTTCCATAGTTTCAGAATTCTGCCTCTGCTTGCTAGTAATCACGTCACTACTAGAGCAAGCTCCTGATTGGTTAACGCGGCCCGAATTTTCGCCAAAGTTCAAATTTTTCAACTTCGTGTGAATAATTCGCTCAATTCGCGCCGCTTAATTTGCTCAATTTGCGCCATTCGCGCCGCTGGATGTCTATTCGCGTCTTTGCATTGACTTAACATGTAAATCACTCGTGCTTGACGCTTCATTCGCGTCCGGTGTGAACACACCTTAAGCCATCCAATGTTGTAAAATGTCTTTTACTTGTTGTTTGCTATATATCACACGATAAATAATGTTTGAAAACATAACAAAAATAACTTTTGCACATTTTTTTCTTTTTGTTCCTCAAAAAAATGTCATGAATTTCGAAAAACGTGGTGACAGACTTTTCATGTCTGGATACACTATCATGTATTTCACACTTCTTTCCCTCAAAGGGTATTTTGGCTTATAAATATTAATATTTGGGAGAAGAGAGAAAAGACTTTGTTTTGGTTTTATGCTGTTTAATAATATTCTATAGGAGAAACATATTTTTACCTTCAGTCGTCCAAGGACAGGCTAACATTCTTCTCTTTTCCTTGAGTCTTGAACTTCTGCAAGTATTTAGAGGGCTTTCTCTTTTCTCTTCCCAGGGGCGGCTAGATAAATATTTAGCATGTGCCCAGTCCAAATTTGTGTCCTATCAAAAGCTTTTTTTCGGGAATGTTCACAGGTGTTTTTCCAAGTTCACAGCTTAGGAAATGTTTTGTTTTGTGGGGTTGATCGATAGGGGAGGAAGCAGAATGGACTGTAGCCATGGGCAGAGAACCATTCAGAATTTGGCCATCAGCAATGGCCGCGTAAAGTTCCAGGGCAAAACAATCTCTTTTCTTCCTTTTGATCACGGCAATGAGAATAGATTGCTCTAAATCAGATGGTAGTTTTCTGTTGAGGAAATCTGCCACAAGGAAATAAATGAACAAACCTGAATAGCAGAAATCTGAGCTCATTATCCTAGATTTTTTGTTCTCACTTATTTAGTTTGACCATCTAACAGCAGTGAATATGCATGCATCACAGCAGAATTCTTGAATAGTGTATTGTACTTCCTTCGTTCTGTGGTTGTACATTTTAGACAATGATGGAATAAACTAGCTAATTATTTATGTACTGTACACTAAACACACATAATTAAATAATTTTTGTGGAACAAACTGTATTTTAGTTTTTTTAAAGAAGCTATAATTTATCATTTCCACAAAATAAACATTTAAATGGCTTATTAAAATGTTTTTAGATCATTTTACACATATAACGGTTTATCTTTTTATCATAATTATACATCTTACATTAAAAATGTAATTTATTTTTGTCTAAAATCTTAACAAAAAAGCACTTAACATTGCAAAAACACACAATAACAAAACCTTCCAAGAGTCTCCAGTGTTTTAAACTGCATTCAACCCTTAAGTGACACAAATTTCATCATGTCCAGAAGTTAACATGCTAGACTGGTCTAGTGGTGCTAGAAGTGTTTTCAGTTTTATCCGAAACAGATGAATGTGGATCTGTTAAAGTTTTGTTGTGTTGTTTTGTTGCACACATTTTCCAAGTTCAGAAACAGAACTGTGTTTCTAATGAGTGGTGCTTTAAGGTGAATGCTATATACATACTGTAGCATCAGAAAATAATGTACCACAGTAAACCTACTAATAATGTAAACATCAGAAAGCGAGCGCATTAGAAACAAAATGAGGGTCAGGAAGCAGGTCGGGTACAATATTTTCTCTTTTTTTGCGGTCCGAGTCGCCGGCGGGTTAGTTGACAACGTTGGTCGGGTTCGGGTTGTTTACACATTGACCCATCACTGATATCCACAGAAAAGTCAGTATTTGCATATCGATACAATGGATTGTATATCGATGATCGTTTTTACTTGGCATACTATTTATATGCGTTGTACCAGGTGAGCTACCAAGCATGTTTAGTAGGCTACATGAAAAAAGCCATACATAGTGTATAGTGTGATTATGTGATGCAAACATCAAAATTACGAAAATCATTAAATGTGGTAACAGTGATTTGTGGTCATGAAAAGTAGTGTCTTTAGTGTTTCACGTTTATTTTGGATGCGAGTGATCATTTCACAGGACTAGTAAATGTGCAAAAATGTAGGTAGAGGCAAATGAATGTTGAAAATGAATACTGCTGAAAATTGTGAATCTGGATTTTGTGATGTTGCTCTGAGTTCTCAAGTGCTTTCAGTCAGCCAGGCTCAAGAATCCCCATCTAGATGCACGTGTCTCTGTAAGTCATCCTCACCACATCTGGTGTGGAGGAAATCTATCCCTCAATATTACAAGTAATGTTGTAAATTTTTCTCAAAAGGGCTTCTCTTGCCTATGCAAGTGATGAGGCTAAGCTAAACCTTATGTTTATTCGGGACATTTAGGAAAAAACATATACTGAAACACCAGCTGCCCTTACCGTTTTATTTTTTAGCAGGTCTGAACAGTCCCAAACCCATACTTCCTCAACCATGCCATAATACTTTCCCCTTTCCCATTTTCAAAAACATTTATCCCTCTCTCCGGAGTTTATATGACTTGAAACTATTGCAAAAATGTGTCTGTCTGTTTCCTTTTTAGGACTTGTGAGACATAATCCCCTTCTGTCTTTTTCATTCTTCACTAATGCAACGGGCACCAAGACACACGTCTGGACTCTCGTACGTAAAAGTCAAATAAATCAGGTTGGGATACATTATGCTACACTGACTGTTAAGAGTGCCTATGAGATGTTTGTAATAGTTGGCATTGTCGAGAGTGGAGACCCCCAGAGTCTATACGCACAATAAAATAGGGTTCCAGATTCCCAGTCTGGCAGATTTCCTTTTGCAAACACCTCGTTTCATGCTCCCACTCTGCAGACCCTCATGATGTATTGACTGTGGTGCTATCCATGCTTCTTGCTCCAAACTTAAGGGTGGTAGGGTGAAATACAAGAAAATACCTTACATTTCTATTTACATAGTGAAGGTAATTTATTAGGAGTTGCTGTGTTCTAAACTGTTTATGCTGTTTGGAAGCCATGCTGAAATATAATATAATGGAGAACTCATTTCTTTTTTAAGTTACAACTTTTTTAAGAGTGATGATTTTAGAAAATGGTTATTGTATCCCAATAGCAATAGCAATGATACTGTATAGCAGTAATTTTGTTCTGTTGATGACGAATAGTGAAAGATACCTTTACTAATTTAGCCAGTTTATTAGTTCTGCGTTTTAAATTTACAATCTCATAATTCGCTGCGGTAGCCTGAAACTATACAATATCCAGAAAAGGAATTAATTATGCACCAAATGTGAAATGTTTGCTATGGATAGCTTGCATTACTGCCAAAAAGCTTACTGTGATATATTTATATTATACAAGTATATTATTATATATTATTATATTATTATATTATTATTATTATATTACTTGTAAAAATCACACATTATTTCTCAGATCCTCAGATCACCTTATATCTCCTCGCATTTTCCCAATTTTGAAACCTGCAAAATCTAAAAAAACACCAATTCTGAAATATCTCATACTGTGATGTGAGTGACCTTTCAATGAGACATAATGAACTGTTTTAAACTGATGGTATGAATGGTAACACAAACTATAGTCAACACTTTTTAAAAACAAGCAGTAGCTTTGTGTTTGTGTAATTTAACAGGTGATACTGATAGGTTTATGTGTTTTATGAGGCTTTAGAACAATAAAAGAGCCCTCATTCCTGCTCCTTTGAAAGCAAACCAGAGCTCATCCTTGAGGCAAAGGTCATTGAGAGTTCGGATCAATCTAGTGCCAAGAATCTTTCTCTCAGTAGAACTATTAGGACTTGTGTCCAGTCACCACATTAATTTTTAATATTGCTATCCCTGACGTTCATGACATTTGGTTTGTTTGTACGTGCAGTATTGCATGGCTTCCAGAAACTTTCTTGATGAAACGTCCTTCGGTATTGGCAGTGTTTTGACACAACAGCAAACAGTATTATAAACTGTCTGACTCTGTGTTTGGCACTGCATCACACTGACAAGCATGACGATGCTTTATAACTACATCTAATATACTGTTTATTTTAACATTAATCTCCACTCGCAGAGCCCTGCAAACATTCAGGAATTTGGTTCAGACTGTTGGTTCTGGGGACTGTTGAAACTGTTGGTTCAGAATTCCACATTATCTTCGCTGCAAATGGGCTGAACTTGAAGTCATGTTCCATGTTTATATTACAGCCGAGCTGTTGTCTAAAGTTTGTTTATAAGAGGCTTTTATCTGTCCCAGAGTGTGAGCTACAGAATATTTTATTTTTTTATATATTTATTTAGTTTTTTAGTTATTTATTTGTTTATTTATTTATTCATGCAATGCCCTGACCCCGGGGGGACATTGTGATAGTTTTAATGCATTTGCAAGTAAACAGTTTTTCATGGAACTAATATGTTTTGCAAGTGCACGCAAGAGTACTAAATTATAGATTTTCTCATATTACCAGGCTCTCCATATTACTTATATCATGTTCTTGGTGAAATACGATTGCACCACAGTGTAAATAATAATACTGTACACTTTGTCTAATAATATGCATTATTATAATTATTGTGCATACAGTACAGTATAATATGTCATATACTGTTTCAATTCCATGTTTGACCTTTTTCCATTTTGTTAATATAAACATGAGAGTGAAGAGGAGAAACAATGAGCCAAGATCTGGCAAGGAATCTAAAAAAGCTGGGTTCGAACTTGGTGCTCTGCTCCAAAAAATATGTATTGATATACATTGCGACCTGATGTAACCCCATAATTTCAGCCACACCACAAAATTTTCCGATTTGACACTCTTCACCTTCATATGCGCCATATGTGGTTTGTTCTCTGGCTGCTGTTGGCTGTGACTTCTTCCATGGTGTAAAAGACTAATGCACGGCCATACCACATTAAAGGCTTGAGTGTGAAACCAAAACCCTTTAGTATAAATGGAGATGCCAAACGTCATTCATCGTGGCTTTGATCAGTCATTTTGATTGTTTTCCACTGCCTTACCTCACAAATTCCTGTTGTTCGAGTGCCATCAATGTCTCTTTTAATATTACAGAGAACACCGGCTCTTATCCCAGTAGCACACGGGCACAACAACAGACATTTGGAATTATTTAGCTCTTCAGTTTTTCTCATGACTACAGAGAGATCTCATCTCATCTCCTGCTCCTCCTCCTTTCTTGCACATGGAACAATTCTGAGGAAAACTGAGAAGAAAAATGTGACAGGTTTTTGAAAAGAACTATTTTCTGTCAATCATCTTCATAATGCATAAAGCAATAGTGTAAGCAAAAATGTACTTGCCCTCATGTCATTCCAAACCAACGGATATTTTGAAGGATGTTCAGCTGCTTTTGTCCATACAAAGAAAGTCAATGCTGTCCAAAATGAGGATACTAGAAAAAAGTCATAGGTTTAGTAAATGGCAGATTTTTTAACACAATTTCATGACCCCAGTGATGAGTAGGTTTAGGGGTGGGGTTAGGTGTAGGTCATTCCTACAAATTCATACGAAACTGACAAGTCATAAAATACGTACGATTAAGCAAAAATCAAATGAATTCATGCTAGTGAGGTCGCACAAACTTGTATGAGTTGGCCACCTCATAAAATATGTACGAATTGCTATGAGACTGGGTTGGAATTTCACATTTTGGGTGAACTATGCGTTTAAGTCAACAGTAGTTTAAAAGTATTTGAATACAGTCTTCATAAGAATTTCTCACCAACACACCAACGTTCCACTCCTACGCGCATTTGAGCGTCTCTGGCAAAGCACACCTCTGTTTGTCTGCCTCCATGCAAGCATGAGTGTGGTCCGACCTGACCAAAACATGTGGAAACAGTTAGAGATCGATTGTTTTCAATCGTTGAATGATCAAAAATATCTGCAAACTTAGTTCACTGCCCTCTTCAGGGGCGAATGGATTCTAATGGCATTCCCTGGATTCTTGGGGAGCGTTGCCGGTGTTTCCGTATTTCACGGATCTCAATGGTGTGACAAACGCAATCTTTGCTGGAATTCCTGGCCGAAAGATCAGAGGATGTGATTTATTGGGATGTACTTTCTGTATCATCAGGGGACGGGAGAAGCAGCAGAGGATGAAGCGTGTGCGAGGAGTGAGGGTCTGGTGCTCTTGATTCAGCAAAGTTGATCCCTCTGGAGGTTTGGACAGGCTGAAGCACGTGCCCCATGTCACTGATGTTAATATATTACCCTTAAGCGCTAAATGATCTGTTTAGCATTAGCATTGTGTTACTGTTTAACCTCTCCTGTGTTCTTCTGCGGTAAACCAGAGAAAATGTAGTATACATTGTTGCTGGAAGCCTGTTTTACCCTTTCAAAATGTCTAGGTTACGAACGTAACCCACGTTCCCTGAAGGAGAGAATGGACACGTTATATATGGGAACTCGCCAGAGAGACGAAATTCCTTTAAGCTTTATACAAAAGGCCAAAGAATATTGGCGTGCACTTGATTGTGCTCAGGTGCACCTCATCACTGTGTGAGTATAAGAGGGCACGAGCAGAGTACACATGCAGGTTTTCGCTGAAGAGCCGTAGCCGGCGTCAGCGCAACCTCAGAGTCATGGCAGGAGAAAGTGTAACCGTCAAAAGGCTGGAGAAGTCTGCTGCATCCCATCCAGGAACCAGATTTCGTGTAGGCTCCTAGATCGGGGCGGGGGTGCCATACGGTGCCCATCCCCTGAGAAAGAGAGGGGATTTTCCAGAGAGGGGCTGGCGCGAGGAATGTGGGTTCGGTGAACCGGGTCCGCAAGGGCCAGTGCGGCGCTACTAGCAGGACTTGTTCCTCGTCCTCCCTGATCTTGCACAGGGTCTGCTAGGGGTGTAACGATACGCGTATCGTGTATCGTACGATTCATGGTCATTTTCCAAATCATAGTGATCATCCCTATC
>JAUCMT010000043.1:8979933-8995169 GCA_032357475.1 Enteromius thamalakanensis | reverse complement strand
GTGCACGCCAATATTCATTGGCCTTTTGTATAAAGCTCAAAGGCATTTGGTCTCTCTGGTGAGTTCCCATATGTAACATCGAAGTGATTTGACTGAAAGGGTAACTACTTTCTGCTGTTCAAAGGCTTTATTTTGTTCTTGATTTAACATTAATTCGTTCATGGCCTCTTCTTCAGTTCAAGCTGCCACTGAATTCCTAGAGCCAACTCAATTTCATCTATAAACCTGTGTCCAAGAGCACACAGCCAGTTTTTCCTTTTCTTACTGTTTTTATTCATCTGATGTATTATGTGCGGTTTTGTCAAAACCCAGTTTACAACAGAGACCGAAATGGAGACTCTTAATGCAATATTTTTGCTTGATTTTTATCTTGTTCTCTATGGAAGCATGTTTTCCCCTGTATTTGTACAAAAATGATATAAATAAAGTTGAAAATGTATTGTTGTCACAATTATGAAAAACAAAGTTGAAACTGCGAAATGTAATGTTGACATTATGGTAAATGTGGTCACGATTATTTTTATACCTAAAGTATACTTTGTAATGTGCATACTGTGCTAATGCTAACATTTGTGTCACAAATGCTGTCCTATTGTACATGTAAAACCAAAGTGTACTTTGGGCTTGACTTTGAGGTTAAAACTAAGGCATCCTTTAAGATGCAGTACTCAGTATTCATCTGATAAAAGGATTTGCGCCATCATGCATTTTGTGTAAGGGAAACACGATGCAAAACAATCACCCTTACAAATTGTAAATAATATTCAATGTCTTTAAACTTCCATATTTACTGCATTATTAATATAGTATTTAAAAGCACAGTGCTGCATTTATACCAAAGAAATGTTCTATGGCTGCTGTTCTATAACCGTTACCTGCTGTCAGAGAATTAATTTGCATTGGGTTTTTTTGTCAAAATGCACAGCACACTATGTCCATCCGAGTCCGGCCTCTCAAACAAAGATTTCCATTCTTGCGTACAGTAGCACTGCTAATGGTGCAAAAACAACTTTAAGTAGTTATTTCTACAAGACCTAGACATTAACCACCATTTTTTGCTGCTCAAACTATAGAGCAGGATTTTAGCATTGTGAAAGTCATGGGGTTTGAGTCCCAGTGAATGAATAAATTGAATTCAAAATTTGTTTAAAGTTGCTTTGGAAAACAAATTCTAAAAGAGTAAATATAACGTAATTAAGTTAAGTTTATTCACTAGTTTTTGTAATGTACCGGTTAATAAGCAAAAGGTTTAACAGCATCTTTTTCAGACATTAAAACTGATGTGGAACTGCCTCATGTTCAACTTTACATGTGTGTACTTAGCTTTATGAAACAGTAATATCAGAAGGAAAGTATTGTTTTAAGGGCCTCTCATGCACCCACTTTGGAACATTGACGACCTTGGTGCTCCCGTTCAGAGAACGCTAATGAGAGAACCTTTTAGGCCAGCCATTGTGGGCTCTGAATTTGAGTTTCAACTCTTGCCATTCTCACCACAACAGCCCAAGCCAAGTAATTCTGTGATTCATTTTTGGCTGTCCTGATCCCGAAATTTTTCCTTCTTCTCCCATAGTCTCTTTCTATTGATTTCAGTGTTCCTCTCCTTGTTTTGCTAACGTGACCCCAGTGACCTAAAGTGTTTGCTATGCTCTGAGACACAGTGTAGAATCGAGTGTTCTGGAACACTGGCTTATGGAGGTTTTTGGGTTGAGCCATTAGATTTCGATAGACTATAGTATTTGCATGTGCTTTACTTTTATAATGCACTGAGCCCGGCACATGACATGTGGGTGAAAAAAAAGAAGAAAAAGCAAAGACATTGTAGCCACATTGTACTAATTTGTTCCCTTGTTTTACTTAAATTGTGGCCACAATATAACTAAATTAAAACAAGGGAACAAATTATTACAACATGACTACAAAAGAATAAGTCATGGAAATGAATGCTTAATTTATAGCCTCTAACATCTATTTTTCTTCCACATGTTCCTTGCAGGGCTCAATTGTAATGCACACTTATTTCTTTTTTTTATTTAAAACGTGGTGAATTTATGTGATGGAAGTAACATACAGTAAAAGAATAATAATAATAAACTACAGTTGCTCGTTGATTTTTTGTGAAAACTGCTGTTTTCTTAATAATAACTTAATATTTTAAAGTGTTGTTATGTAAATGTGACTTTTATTGAATTATATGTCTGATATAAATTTAGTTAATTAACTTAGCAGAAAGGGCATTAGCTGACTTTACTTTTCAACTTGAGCAAAAGTAGGATGATCCAGAACATTATGGTTGGTTTTAAATGTTATTCTTATTTAAACTGTTAATATCTGTTTTTCATTACATTTCATCATCACAATCAAAATGAAGTCTATAAAAAATCCTTTATTAGTGATTTGATTGACGTGATAAACATTGAATGAGAGGTATCCACTGCCATATTGGCAAAATGAGAAAGAGAAGAGGACATAGCAACATGAACGGGTGGCCAGTCCAAAAGAAAGAGATCCATCTGTGTAAACAACACCTCGTTTAGGGTAGTTATTAATTTACCTCAGTCATTTGCCAAGGATTTATCTAATCCCCCTCCCTCCATCTGACTCCAGCTGACTGGAGGCATTCAGTGTGGTAAAAACCGCATGGATGTGTGCCCTGTCTGCAGAAGGCCCTCGACCAAGTTGACCATAAATCTCTCTGACGCCCACTTACAGAGTAGACTTCTCGCCACAACCACCAGCCGCCCCCACCCTTGTCTGAGAAGAGAAAGAAATGGCCAATGTGGTTACAATTTATTATTTTATCAACATACTGTCAAACAAGAACTTGCGTTTTTTTTTATCCATTCCCTGTTAAGTTTGGGAAAGAGGGGTTCATCTTTTTTTTTTTTTTTCTGCCTTCAAGAATGTCAGCAATGCTTCCCAAGAATCCCATATTGTTGACTTTGGTGTAGGATGAAAGGTCCAGCTTCTCTGTTCTCTCTGTAGATCTTAAATACGATTAGATGGCTTCGACATGATCAGATGCAGAGAGGCTAGGACAGATTATGTGCTTCTATGCTACTGTTATTTGAGGACATGGTTTGCAAATAAGAAAAGAGAAAATGTAGAGTGAGGTAAATGCTTTTTGCCCAAGGGTAGCAAGAGTTCAGCCCTGAATAGTACACCCCTGCGTGTAAATCTTTATACACATTTATGAGATTCATGCCGTCTCAGACTGGTGATGTGTACCACACTTCTTCTTTTACAGTGTTGTTTCATAGAGCTTTTAAAACTGTAAGTCACAAATATCTCTTTTGTACCTATAAATATTTAAAATGCACAATTGTCCTGAAAATGAGTCATCCTTTTGTGAAGCTGAAGCTTCGTGAATGAATCGTGGGGGAAAATTGTTGTAGAAAAATTTGTACTCAGAAATTGCAAGTACATTTCAAAGATAGTTATAAAAATATGTTAAGTAGCATTGAATTAAACATGAAATGTTGAAGTAGAACACTAAAATTCTTTTTTTTTCTTGTGAAACTTCAGAAACAGTTCTTTCATGAAACAGTCTGATAGATCTAACTTAAACTGGCATAATGTCATCATAACAAGGCACAGGTGATTGGTTCTTTTTGTATCAAAAGCCAATGAGCTTAGCTATGCGTATTCGAATACTTAGCTAGTGTTTGTAGCAGTTGCTGTGCACTTCAGAAACCCTCCGCCTTCCCCAGCCCCATCTGTATTGATCTGTTACAGGATGATTCATGTATGCAGTATACTGTATGGAAGTTATCAGAAAGAGCTTTATTGCCAAGTATGTTTGCACATACAAGGAATTTGTTTTGGTGTCAGCTTCCTGTACACAGAGACAACACAAAGAAGAATAAAACATAAATTAAAAAAAAAACAATAATAAATTTAAATAAATAAATGTACAGGTGTGCTATGGATAAAATATAAATAGTATAAAAATAATGATTAGAAATAATAATAAGACGAAGGATCTACTATAATGTAGGGTAAAAAAAATTGTTGGTTAAAAACATTTTTTATTGCACATATTTTTATTGCACAGTGGAAGAACTACAGTACTAACTCTTCATGAGGTATATTGCCTGGGGAAAGAAACTGTTCTTGTGTCTGGCTATCCTGGTATTCGGTGCTCTGTAGCGCCGACCAGATGGCAAATGTTCAAAAAAGTCATAGCTCGGATGTGAGGGATCCCGAGTGATCTTCAGAGCCCTTTTCCTCACTCTGGATGTGTACAGTTCTTGAATGGTGGGCAGGGTTTCACCAATAATCCTTTTAGCAGATGGAACTGTCTTCTGTAGTCTTGTGATGTCTGATTTTGTAACTGAACCAAACCAAACCAGAAGTACACAGGGCAGACTCAATGACGGCTAGAGTAGAACTGTTTCAGCAGCTCCTGTGGCAGGTTGAATTTCCTCCGCTGGCGAAGGAAGTACAGCCTCTGCTGGACCTTTTTGGCAATGGAATGAGTGCCCCACTTCAGGTCCTGGGAGATGATGGTCCCCAGGAACATAAATGCCTCCACTGCTGCCATTGTGCTGTCCATGATGGTAATTGTAAGAAGAGCAGGGGGGTTCCTTCTGAAGTCCACTATCATCTCCATAGTTCTGAGCGTGTTGGGCTCCAGGTTGTTGAGACTGCAACATATATCCAACTCTTTAACCTCCTGTCTGTAAGCAGACTCGTCACCGTCCTGGATGAGGCCGATGAGTGTGGTGTCGTCTGCAGACTTCAGGAGTTGGACAGAGGGGTCTTTAGAGGTGCAGTCGTTGGTGTTGTGGGAGAAGAGCAGTGGGGGGACGCACAGCCCTGAGGGGCGCCAGTGCTGGTCATACGGGTGACAGACAGAGCTAGTGACAGAGAGCTGGGTTAGTTTGGCCTGCAGGAGTGTTGGGATGATGGTGTTAAAGGCCACAAACAGGATCCTCACACAAGTCCCCGGTCTATCCAGATACTGCAGCATGTAATGCAGTCCCATTTTGACTGCATCATCCACAGACCTGTTTGCAAGGTAAGCAAACTGCAGGGGGTCCAGTAAGGGTCCAGTGAAGTCTGTGAAGGTTATTTCATATACAGTATGTTATATGTGCTGCAGCAGCATTTCTGACATGCTTACAGCCACGTCTGTGAATGTATTGGCAGTAGCAAGACTCCCCCAAGACCAAATACATTAACATTGTCATGTATATTACCTTGCTAAAGCCTTAGAGTTCTCATGATAGAAGTAATTTGCAAATATTTGAAGAAATTATTCACAAATCTGACATTATTACTTGAACTTTAATGGTGCTTTTTTGTCATTTCTGTTCATTTATTTTTGTTAATATAAAGAGAAAATTGTAGCATAAATTATAAATCATACAGGTTTGGAACAACATAAAGGTGAGAAAATAATGACAGAATTTTAATTTTGGGCAACTATTCCCTTAATTAATTTTCCTTAATTTTCTATGGAAGTTTAATTTTCTAGGGATATTTAAAACAAATTTTCCACAAGTAGTACACCTCCAATACAAACAGAAACACTGACTGCCTGACTTTTGCCAATATTAACATTCAAATGAGCAGGAGAAATTCAAAGGCACTATTGTTTCACGCTCCGTCGTCTTTTTTTTTTTCTCTCTCTTGCAGTAAGGAACTTTTTCTTTTAGAATAACACAACAGCAGAGTCAGAGGCATGTGGAGATGCTACCTTTTCTCCAAGCAAGCGGGGCCCACCCAGAATGCTTTGACATGGAAGATTCTGCCACCATTAATGGAGACAGATACGTTACATTCTGAAGTATTTATCTCAACCCACCTGCTTTCACTAAGAAAATAAAGCTTGGGAGAATTTCCTTCTCTGGATAAATGGACCATTGAAGACTTGATGTATTATTTGTGTTTTAAAAAGGATACATTTTCATCATTTAATTCTACTGTAAATTAATAGTGGTAGGCTGTTGGAATAGCATCCTCCTTATGTTGCTAAAAACCATTTATTATCAGAGGTCTGATCTGGTGGGCTTTCAGCTGTTATTCTAACAGTCTATCACTGTTAGTATCAGCGGTGTTTAGCTTTGCATGTGAATCATTTAGCCATGAGTATCTTGGTAATTTAGTAATAAGATTACATTAAAGTGAGAACAAAAAACGTGGTTCACAAGTTATTCGAAGATTTTATGATTAAAGCATTTTTTTCCTATTCCTAATGCGCTCTGATATTTGTGTTCAATGCAAATACACTCTGACCCAGACGAACTACAGATTCCTGTTACTAACCTTATTCTCTCAGATCTCTATTTAAATGAGGTTAATAAAATTTTTTGCAGTGAATGCCAAGCGTCCCTCTACTTTTTAATTGGTGAGGAAGAACAGAGTTAATTTCACCATGTGGGGGATCAGGTTAAGCCACTGGAAAACCGGAAAAGAGGCCTATAGCAATGGCTCAAACCGAAGTGGGCACAAACTGAAGGGGTGTATCAATATGGCCATTGTTACAATGGGCGTTACAACCCCGAATGGAGTCTGTGACCCTAGTGCAGGATTTCACACCCCCTCCAGAGCGTTCACACGCAGCCTGGCGTCTTAGCAACTGTACGAGGAGATTGAGAGCATGTCAAAAGACTCCTATCAGTTGAGATCTCTTGCTGTGGTTTCATTAACATTTGTTTGAGTTTGCTGGAAACTGCGTCTGCCTCAAATTTTCATTTTTATTTATGCTTGTTGATTCTGAGGTCTGCTGTTGGAAGCACATCTCGTTTGTTTGGATTTTAAATGTGATCCATTTTCGTATTCACAAGACTGATAAAAGATACTCCTAAATTAAATGCCTACTTGCATTGGCTATGTGAGGAAAAATATACTATAAAATGTAAGACGAGTTATCGTACAGGACATCATGTTTGAACATTTGTGTTTATTGTGTTTGTGAGTTTTACAGAGAACAATTACACAGAGCATAATGATGCATAATAAAGAACAAGAAATGTATCAGAATACAAACCGCCACAAAGACTATTTACATAATTTGTGCATGACTACATCTGTTACAAGGTGGTCCTCTGTGGCGCTGTCTGACCGCCATCAGCGGGAATCTTCCCCAGAATACTAGTTTCCGCCCAGACCTCTTTTCGCCGAACACCTCGCGGAAGTTCCGGCCAGGTGTTCGGCATTATCTTCAGCTCGACCAGAGAAGTGCTTATAATCTCATCGGAATACGAGAGGGGGACAAGTGGAAGACGGCCTTTTCCACTACGACTGGGAACTATGAGTATCAGGTGATGCCGTTCGGCCTTTCAAACAGTCCCTCTGTATTCCAATCATTAGTCAACGACATCTTTCAGGATGAACTAAACCGAACAGTAATAGTATACATAAATGACATCCTTATCTATTCAGAAACCTTACCCGAGCACATTCAGCATGTCCGCAATGTCCTGCAACGTCTAATCAAGCATCAGCTCTACGCCAAACTGACTAAGTGCAAGTTCCACCAGACCCAGGTCGCCTTCCTTGGATACATTATAAGTCATGAAGGAGTCAAGATGGATAACAGCCCAGGACTGTCAAGGAGCTCCAACAGTTCTTGGGGTTTGCCAATGTCTACCGCCATTTCATTAAGAACTTCAGCCAGGTGGCAGCACCCCTTACTACCATGACTAAGAAGGGACCTACCACTCTCCACTGGAATCCACAAAGCGAGCAGGCTTTCAAAAACCTTAAGGCCCTATTCACCATCCCTCTCATTCTGCGACATCCAGACCCTGAAAAAGAGTTTGTAGTGGAGGTGGACGCATCCAACATCGGTATTGGGGCAGTCTTTTCTCAATGACATGGCAACCCAGGCAAAATGTACCCCTGTGCCGCCTTTTCCCGTAAACTTACCTCAGCAGAGCGAAATTATGATGTTGGCAACCGGGAACTTCTCGCCATGAAGGCCGCCTTGCAGGAGTGGCACCACTGGCTTAAGGGATCATCCTTACCCTTTATGGTCCTCACAGACCATCGGAACTTGGAGTACATTCGAGGGGCGAAAAGGCTAAATTCCAGGCAAGCCAGATGGTCATTGTTTTTCACTCGATTCAACTTCACTATAACTTACCGTCCGGGATCCAAGAACTGCAAGGCCGACGCCCTATCACGCCAACACGATAACGACTGTGATTTCCAACTTCCTGAGCACATTATTCCACCACCACGCATCCTAGCACTGATTAGGTGGGACATCATGACAGAGATCAAGGAGGCCTTGACCCAACAGCCCGCTCCACCAGAATGCCCTCCTGACCGGACATACATCCCTGAACCCCTTGAGACAAAGACTACTGCATCAAATTCATGACCTCCCCAGCTCCGGTCATCCGGGCATCACCGCATCTACTGAACTGGTGAGCAACAGGTTCTGGTGGCTTTCTCTTCCGTCCGATGTCATACAGTTCGTCCATCATTGCATCACCTGCAACATAAGCAAAACCTTACATGAAAAAAAACCCTTACTGATTCCCGATAGACCATGGTCACGCATTGCTATGGACTTCATCACTGATCTGCCGGCAGCCAATAGCAAACTCCCATCCTGACAATCATCGACCGTTTCTCTAAAGCCTACCAACTCGTTCCACTCCCCAAACTGCCTCAAATAGTTATGGAGCAAGTGTTTCGTTTTTACGGAATCCCAGACAACATCGTGACCGATCGGGGCCCACAGTTTACTTCTCGCCTATGGCACTCCTTTTGTGAACGCATGGGTATCAACGTGAGCCTTACCTCAGGTTACCATCCGCAGTCTAAACGCCTAAACCAGGAACTTACCAGATTCCTCCGCTCTTACTGCCATGCCCATCAGGAGACATGGAGCCAGTACCTGTTATGGGCAGAGTATGCCCAGAACTCACTACGCAAGCCATCAACAGGGATGACCCCCTTCAAGTGCGTCCTGGGCTTTCAGCCACCCCTGTTCCCATGGTCGGGAGAGTCATCCAATTTACCTACCCTGGATCACTGGCTTCAGAATAGTGAAGAGTCTTGGAACCAGGCACATGTACATCTCCAACGGGCCATTCGTCGCACCACTAAGCAGGCGTATCGTTGCGGATGTCCCAATCCAGTCTATGAACCGGGTCAGTGAGTATGGCTCTCAACCAAGGACCTCCGCCTTCAGAGATCCTGCCGTAAACTTAATCCCGGGTACGTGGGTCTCTTCCTAATAGACCGCCAAATTACACCTGTATCTTTCCGTTTGAATCTGCCATCTCAATATCGTGTCTCATCTACTTTCCATGTGTCTCTGTTAAAGCCCGCTGATGCTCCGGGAGGACAGAGGAGCCTAGAGGAGGACGCCAACCCGGAGGTTCGCCCCCTGATCATCGATGGAGTGGTATGCTATAGAGTCCACGAGATCCTGGACTCTAGGCACCGGGGCTCTCAACTACAATATCTGGTGGACTGGGAAGGCTATGGGCCAGAGGAGAGGTCCTGGGTCAACGCTCTTCTGTTACGAGGCGCTGTCCAACCCCGCATCAGCGGGAACCTTTACCAGAATACTAGTTTCCGCCCGGACCTCTTTTCGCAAAACACCTTGCGGAAGTTCCGGCCAGGTGTTCGGCATTATCTTCAGTATTTAAGGGACTCACGGACAGCGATACGACGCAAAGTTTTGATCATCTTTGACAATTCTGAGCGCTTGTGGATTACCTTTTGGACTGCCCTGTTTATTCACTTGGATTGTTTATCTCGTCTTAGAACCTTGCCTGTAGCCCCAAACTTTTGCCTGGACCTGGACTGTTATTATTGCCTGTTGCCCTGAAATCTTGCCTGGACTCTTGTGAACTGATTCTTGCCTGATACCCCGACCATTCGCCTGTTTTACGGTAATGTCTTTGCTCAGCCTTCTCTAAACATGTCTGCTCCCGATGACCATCGCATGTATGACTATGAGTGTGACAATAAAATGTTGCAAATGGATCCACCGTCTGCTGGCCCATCATTACAACAGCAGTGTCCTAATTCACTCACTGTGTCTTAAAATTGAGATGTGGTTTTCCCCAACGAATGAACAAGTCAAGGACGTGTTTCACCCTATATTAGACAATGTTGTATATATTTAGACTGTTTTGAAAGATAGGCAGACAGAAAGTCAGACAACTTTGCCTGCCAAAAGGCCTTGAGTCCACATTTATACTTATTTTCATTTTGCAACAGAAATATACAGCATGAATCTCTGCTAATGTTTGCAGGCCTTCTGGAAAATCATCTATCCTTATTTTCCATGAGCTTACATTCCTTAATGTACAAGGAATCACACATAATTTTGGTCTCACTTATGTGTCGCTCCATGCAAAAATGCACTTACTGACTTTACAAATTTATTTATTTTTTTATTTAAAAGTAAATTCTTTGAATGATGTTGGCACACAGAATGATGTTGCAAAAGGGCTCTTTAAAAAACAGTTGTTTGGTCCCCTGCAACCTTCAACCCTTCAAAGCTGTCACTCCAGAGAGGATACCCTTAAATGAAATGCAGGGTCTGTCAAATAGATTGTCTAATAGGTTTACTAATTTGAATAATCAGGACAGAAATGTACAATACAATGGTTAATAAATTCCAATGAGTTGATTCTTTTAAATTAATCTTTAGTAGCTATCAGTGGCCTGGAGATTTCTACCAAATCAATTAACAATGCATTTTGTTCTCACTCGCTGGATTGTTTAAAAACACCTTTTTCTCAGTACAAACTGATACCTTTGTAAATAAACCCTGTCAAATAATGACCTTTACGATTTTCCTGCACATGCTTCATCTGAACACATGTATTGCCGAGATGTTTTCCAAACAAAAGTATGTCAAACTAGTACACAAACACTTAAACGTTACAATATGACTTGACATTATGGTATAACCAATTGCCTAACTTTACAGCAAATATTGTATAATTAACATAAAAGATGATGAATATTAAGATTATTATTGATTTTTATAAGGAATATTAAACAGAGGATTAGTTAGCTCTATGTTGAATGGATTGAGGATTTCACAGAAGATATCCTGTAATGAACAGCTGCATTCCCTCTGTCCTTGTTTAAGGGGATAAAAATTGCTTTAGAGGAAGATTAGGGTTGGCTGACCTGCTTACATGCATGCCTACCTCAGTAATTACAGCTAATGGGTCTGTCATCCAAGACAAGGACTGTTAATATAAAGCTTGGTTATTGTACAGTTTCTGTATTTTTGCCCACCAGTTCTTGCCGGTGTTCATTAACCCAGAGCCATTCAACTCAGTTTATTTAAATAGCACTTTCACAATACACTTTCACATAGCATGAAAGAGAATAAAGTCAAGCCAAAGGCAACAGTTGCAAGGAAAACCTTTTTTAATTTGAGGAATAGTGTTTTATAACAGATTAAAAAAAAAAAACAGATGGCAAAGTGATGAAATTGGCTTGACATGCTCAGATTTTCCAAATTTGGTAAAAACTCCAGCTTCTGTATTTTGAACTAACTGAATCTTGTTTATGGAAACTTGGTCTTTTGGTCTCAATCTCATTGATGCGCATGTGCATGATGACACTGGTTCAGTAATTTTTAGTGAAATTACTACCCATTTACTGTCTGGAGAAGCCTTTATGTATAAATTTAAATACATAAATTCCTAAAGTTAAAGTGCCAGTTATGTGCAGGGGAAAACGTGAATGATTTGTGGAATAGTGGATGATTTGTCACATAATCTGCTCCATATATGTGGATTTTCTGACGTAAACTTGCTCAGCAGCTCACCTGGTAAAGTATTGCACTTATACAAAGCAAGTCCCATGAGACATGATAAAAGATCTCAAACATTTGAAGAAAATTGGTTGTGTTATGTTCCACATGTGCTTTCTTGATGGCTTTTCTCAGTAAATATTTTGAAAGGTCTATTCTGTCCTGTCCTCTTTGATTCTCACCACACCCAGTTTAACAAATGTCTCACTTAAATGTTACGAGATCACCCCTGTTTTACATCAAGCACGTAACAGTTGCTTTCCCTTTTTTTAAACTATTGGTTAGGTTTTGGATTAGTTTAGGTGCTGTGTTATTTTCAAAGATGATACATTCTTAAAAAAATGTGATGCCATAAAGAACCTTTTTGTCTAAAAGAAAAGGTATGAAAGAGATGGTTCTTTAAAGAACCTTTGACTGAATGGTTCTTTGTGGGACCAAAAGTGGTTCTTCTATGGCATCACTGTGAAGAACCATTTACAGTAAAGCACTTTTTTTAAGAGTGTAGAGTATTAACCTTTTGGTACCACTCATTGGACATTACATTTTCCAAGTACCATGATTGGTACAAGAACTAATGTAATAACATATTGCTGATTCACGTTCATGTGTTTCAAATAAAACAATGGTTTTAGTCCCACATACAAGATATTTCACTTCGAATCGTGTAATAAGCAACAATTTCCAATGAACCTGGGTTTGTAAAGTGACTTGACTAATGGAAATGTAACATGTAGCTCAACAAAGTCCGAACTAATGGAGAATGAAATTAGTTTCATATACTGTATATTTATTGTTATTACCAACTTTATAGAATAGTTGTTGCAGCTATATTAAAAACATAGATCGAAGTAGGCCTATCCAAGTCTGTGCATTTCTAGGAAGCTCCTACTGTTGGAAAATATGTAATTGCGGGTTGTCAAACAGAACAAGAAAATGTGAACAGAGAAAAAAATGCCCTCTGAATGTGAAGGGTAATTTTTAGCAGCCCTGTATATTTTCACAAAGCCAACTTACTCATGTAACATATTGCTGTGCTGCGGCTATGAGCGCATGAACATTTTTCATCCGAACATTAGCAGGCCAAAGTACACAAGACAATTACGCTGCGTTCAGTCTCTTTAGCTGTATACACAGAAAGCAAGAGGTTGAACATTTTCCACCCTTTAGAAAACTCCCATCCTCCCGGTGTCAGCTGAAAAGCAAAATCATCTGTCCTTTAAAAAAAAATAGTCTCTTCCTTGTTTATTCTTACTGAATGTGAAAACTCTAGGAAGAGATTAAAAAGAAAGAAAATGACACAGGATGTGATTAGAAAAGACCTCCCGTTTATGATTTTGTATTAAAAGTGTGCCAAATATTTTCTCCATGGAAGGAATGTTGTCCTAACCAGTTCCATGTGAATGGTCTGGAGGGGAATGCAGTCCAATGGTTGGGCCATGGATTAGATTTTAAAATGACTGGGAAAGAAGCATGTAGAATGAGTGAGAACATTAAGGTTTTTTTCTTATTTAAAAGTGTTTATGCTTTTAAAATATATATATTTATTTATATATACAGTAGTCAACATTCGAAGTGGATCAAAACCTTTCATCAAAGTTTTCCTAAAATCCAAAACAATACCTATTCTTTTCTTAGGTCAACTTTGATGAAAGGCTTTGATCCACTTCGAATGTTGACCACTGTTGTCACGCCATAGGCGTACCTGTCTTTATGTGTCCATGTGCCTGTGTTTATGTTTACCTGCTGTCTCTCATGTGCTTTCACTCATTTGTAACCCCGCCTTCCTCATCTATGATCATTCATTCCCAGCCGTGTCTGTCCAGATGTCCTGTATTATGTCTTTGTATAAATTTACTCCCCATGTCTTGTATCCTCAATGGTTGTTAACGTTACATGTCGTGTTGGAGTTTCTTTGCTTTGCTTTTCACAATTTCCTCTATGTTCTGGTTTGTTGAAATAAATGTCACATTTAAAGTCCTGCCTCGAGTCCTGCCTGCCTGGTTCAAGGAAGCGATAGCGCATGTAACTACAGCCCCTTTGTGACAGAACAACCAACCACGAGAAGAGATGGCGTTCGTGAAGGACATTGTGGCTTGATCGGGCCAGCGGCTGCACAACCTCTGGAGATGTTGGTTCCGGTCATAGAATCTCCAGAGATTCCATTGGTGGCTGCACAACCCATGGAGGCCTTCGAGGTGCTGTCTGGTCGGGTTCAGGGGGCGTTATCACAGTCTGTTCAGCCCAGAAGGCTGCTATCACAGCCGATATGGCCCGGGAGGGCTTAATTACAGCCTGTTCTGCCCAGGGTGGGCATTAGCAGTGACTGTTCGGCCCAGGAGGGCTTTATCATTGCCTGTTTGGCCCAGGAGGGCTCTTTCACAGTCTGTTCGGCCCAGGAGGGCATTACTAGTGACTGGTCGGCCCAGGAGGGCATTATCACGGTCTGCTTTGCACTGGAGGGAACTGCAATCGTCCACATCGCCATGGAAGGTGCTCCCATTGTCTAGTTTGCTCCGGAGGGCAACCCAGTCATTTGCCCTGGAGGATGTATGAACTGTCTGGTCAGCCCTGGAGGGCATGGTTGCCATTTGGAAGCCCAGGTGGGCATCTCCGCCATCTGCTCCACCCTGGAGGGCATTCCTGATGACTGGTCTTCCCAGGTGGGCATCCCCGCCGCCTGCCCCGCCCTGGAGGGAGTCCCCGCTGTCTGATCTGCACCAAAGGGTATCCCAATTATCCGCACCACCCTGGAAGGCATCTCTCTCATCGGCTCCACCAGATGGATGTCACCGCCATCTACTCTGCCTTGGAGGGTATCTCCCTTGCCAGATATACTATTTTATCTGAGGTCAAATGTTATCCGTATATTTGTATTTATTTAGGCTGAATAAATAATATTTTCATACATTCTTAGAAGTGGGATTCAAGTTTAGCCAATAAAATGTCTATTAGACTGGTTTATGAAAGTCATTCTTTCAAGTTAAGGATATTGCTTGCTTTACAAGTTATTTACAGAGACTCAGCCAGATAAATGGAGTACAGATAGATGCAGATGAAAGTGTTTGTTTGTGCTGGCATTTGGCTGTGATAAATCTCTATTCTTGGTTTTTATGGCTCTTGACATCAAAAAGACAACACAATCTTCTGTATCTCTACTGCATGCCTTGCACAGGAGGCATGATAATAGCTAAAGTCTGTCAATTGGGCAAAGAATTAATTGTGTTTTTACATACTGACAAAGAAATAGGACTGCTAAACCCTTAGGCAGGATAAAAAGAGTGATAAAAGGGACATTTTGCCACATTAGAAAGCACTATTGGAGAAAAAACTTTTTTTTTTTTGCCTATTGCTTACCTATTGCTTTTGCAAAATTCGGCCCATTATGTCAAAACTCTACACACAAAATAATCAGACACAGCACTTGGAGATTAACAACTCACATCTACGCCAAAATGAAACACTGCAATCAAAACTTAACACTCCTTTT
>JAUCMT010000043.1:8934521-8971435 GCA_032357475.1 Enteromius thamalakanensis | reverse complement strand
CAAGCTGCACCCTTTTTTAAATTTCATCTGTCATTCCAAAATAGAATAATGAATGAACGAAAAAGTACACGGACCTGCCTATATTAACATTTTGGCAAAAACAATAATTTGATCATTATTTAAGAAATGGCTGATAACAAATGCAATAGATCTATTTAAACAAAATTAAAGATAATATTTTAAATGTTTAATTTTCATTTCTAATGTTAAATTGCTAAATATTACATTTAACAGTTATTATACATTTTTATTTTAAGTGATGTGGTATTTAAATTATATTGTATTTGTTGCATCTAAAGGACCCTACAAATTCAGTTCAACTTATCTGTCCAACTCATGGCCAAGCGAGGGTCTCTTTTGTTGTCTGTATGCTCATTTGAATGTTATCCACTCAAGATTAACTACAAAATTGCTGACCTTAAAGTATGGCAACAAAGTACTGTTTGTCTTTTGGTATATCAGACTTGCTGAAAATAGGCTTTTAGTGCAATCGGTAGAGATGTAAACCTCCTTCTTTTTCCCCTCCCTTGATACCTATTCCCTAATGGTTCCTGTCATCTAGCCACAGTGCTTGTTTCCTCTTTCTCATCCAGCCAGAAGTGAAGTTTACCTGCCCACTATTCTAATCTCTATCGTGCACTTCTAACCCAGAAAGAAAAGACAGTGTCCCTTCTGTCCTCCATATCTCTCAACCTCTTTAGTGCTCCTTTTATCAATGTAAAATAATTACCTTGAGGAAACATGACTGAGGTACAAGATGGGTCAGGCGGAGCATCACTCTTCTCTTCTCCTGTGCCAGCCTAAGCCCTGGCAGTATCACTAACTGTACATAAAGGAATTTCTTGGAGTACTTTATATCAGTTTCAAGTCCCCCTTCATCCACCTCTACCAGCACCACCAGCTAGCAGATGCCAGGCATTCCACTTTAAGGTTATAGTAGATAAAGCTTGGGCTCCACCACCCGAATAATATGCCACATTGAAGCTAAGCCAAGGCCATAGGCTTATTATGATAAAGCAACGGAGAGGAACAGCGATTACTTATTTATTTATTTTAAAAAATTACAACTTATATACTTCTCAACCTCAAACACTCCTCTTTTCTAGCTCTGAGTGAACTCTGTTCTGGTTCATGACAGTTAAGCCGGGCTCACACTACAGGAGTTTTAAAATTCTAACTGATTATGAAATCTGGTTGCAGCACACACATAAGGAGTATCTTTGAGATTTTCTTCCTTCAACTCAACCATGCACACACTACAAGATCTTAACATCGTGGCGCATGACACACTACAAGATATAATTAAGATTATCGTGTCAGATGGATCGCCTCACATGATTCCACGCGGCATGATTTTACGTTTTCAAGCTAGCAGCTTTCTGAACTCGCCCAGTACATGCGATTTCACTCTTGTGCTTCTCTTTCTCCTTGTTATATGTTCCTCTTCAGGAACTCGAGCCGCGTCCAGAAGACGCTACGGGGAACGCCTCCACCGTGATGGCCCTGAATCGTGTGTGAAATCAAACCAATGAAATGGACAGATGTCATAAGTGGGTGATGTCACCGACCAGGAAGTTTAAAGAACGTGGAACACTACTGTGTGCAAAATACCACGTCTAAAAGAAAAAGAAATAAGAATGTCTAAAGCAGAAAAGACTGAAAGGGGTGACAGCGAGTCATGTTATAGGCAGTGTGCTTACCCATGCAAAAGGTATATTGCACCGGGTGATACACACGACTTATGTGTGATTTGCTTGGGGTCCTAACACCCTGCATCAGCTCTCGAACGAGCTGATTGCCCGCACTGTGACCGCCTTCCAGCGCACGTGCTTCAATCCCGGGAGGCTCTCTTTGAGAAGGGAGCCTTCGCTGCAGTTCCTCACGGTGCTAGACCAGCTCGGGTTGAGGCAAAGCGTAGAAAGTGCTCATGGGGATCGCAGTGGGACTTTGCACAAACCGAAGAGTCGGAGTCGCAGTGGGACTTTGCACAAACAGAAGAGTCGGAGACGGGTGAGTCCTTATCTCCGCTCTCTTCACCGAGGTCCGGCACTGCCCGTGAGACAGAGAAAGCCGACGCTGCGGCTACTTCTCACGCTCAGGGCTGCTGCTCTCTTCATCTGCAAATGAGGAGATGCACAGCTTGGAGGAGGATGTAGCTTCCTCATCGCCCCAGTATGAGGAGCTGGTGGAGGTGGTGACACGTGCCCGTTGCCAAATTAAAGCTAGAATGGCGATCTCAGCCACCATCTCCCAAACAGAGCCTTCTGTTTTTCCCTGATCTCCACTCTGAGGTAGCAAGGTGTTGGGAAAGACCTTTTTCGGCTCGCCTCTTTGTCCCATCCTCAGACTTTTATGGGAATGTCTTCGGGATAAAAGAGCACGGGTACAGGACGATGTCGCCGATTAAAAAGACACTCGGGGGCTATCTGTCACCCACTTCGGCATCATCCTTGAAGGCTCCTTCCCTTCCCTCCAGAACGTTATGGACATCTTCGGTTCTGGTTGGGAAGGGGTACTCGGCAGCAGGTCAGGCTGCTGCATGCCTGCATACAACTGCGGTGTTGAATGGCCGTTCGGCCCGCGGTCTGTGCAGTGGTCACCATCTCATGTGGCACATCAACTGCCTGGAGATGCTGGCCGTGTTTCAGGCAGTTTGGTTTCTACTTGTCTTTGAAAATGCTTAACGTGATATTCCATTATCTGTCGAATATGGAATTGTTTTTCTGACAGTAGTAAGTGATTATTACAAGGAAGGTTTTACAGAAAAGTGGGTTTCCATCGTCTTTTTTTAAGTGCGTAAGTCACATTAAGCCTTTTTCACGTTAAAAGCTTTAGAATGTGCCCTCCTGGAGGACCCCCTGCCCTGCACATTTTGTATGGCTCCCAAATCAGACGCACCCAGTTTAGTTTTTGCAGTCTCTACTAATGAGCTGATGAGTAGAGTCAGGTGTGTGAGATGGGAGACATACAAATTTTATAGGGCAGGGGGTCCTCCTGTTTGGAAAGCACTAATAGACAAAAAGAGCAAAAGGATGCAAATTTATGGTGGCACTTTCAGAATAGCACCTGACTTTAAAATTGCAGTGCTCATATTATATCAAATAAACCATAGTGTAAGCTATATCTCAATTTACATTTCACCCAATGCATCACCTGAATTTTCTCCTCCCATTTTCTACTAGTAATGCTTCTTCCCTTCCTGCACTACCTGCACTGATATTAACAGCTCCACTGGGTTCAAGGTTGCCAAGTTAAGGACATAAATGGGTTGAAGTTTGTACGATGTGTCAATTGTTTGAGAATAGTGTGTTTCATACAAGATCTGGCAACTGGATAACCATGGGTTACTGTATGTTGACAATTATTATATAATGAGGTTTGGGACAGAAAATTACAGGAGTTTTAAATAGGTGAATGTCAAATATGCCCAATTTTTATAGAAACATTAAATATATGGGATAAATTGTTTAAACTATTTAAATGGGATGATAGCGAGATATTAAATCTGAGATTCCTGGGAGAAACTGGAGGTATCCCAGGAATGATAATGATTTGCATCCTTTGGCACAGTTTAGGTTTAATTGTTTGTTACATTTCAAAGCCCTCCAGACACTTGTTTTGCATCCGTTAAAATGAAGAAGAACTTCCTCTGATACAAATTTAGAATTCAGTAGTTGACTAGCACCTCTAGTGGTGTGGTGGTGTCTGCCTTTTCTTCTGTTTTTTCTCTCCTAATAGCTCTGCTGAGAGGTAATGGGCTGTGAAAGTGCTTGGTTCCACCCAAAACATATTAACATACAAGGACACAGTGAGGCCTTTAGTAAAACACACAGTCCCACACATGAGCACAGATTCAACAAACTGGAGCCTTGGGTGGGGTGTCAACCGTCACAGGTGTCGCTGCTTACTTTTAGCCCCTGGCAGACGTGTAAAGCAAAACAGCTTTTCTGATGCAATGCCGTGGCATTCAGATTTGTGATGGCTGTTTATTTTTATATACTTTGCTCACAGAACATAACAGGGTAATAGAGAGGGGGAAACTCTTATTACCAGGAGAGTTTCCATGGGGCGATTTCACCTTGTAAAGGCAGGGTGGAGGTGATGAGGTCATGAGTTGCTTTGTGAATGAGCTCCAGTGGCCGGCCGCCCCTTCTCCTGCTCTCCAGATCACTTTACTGAGATGTGCAAAAAACACCCTGACACCTGGTTGTGAATAGCAGCCTACAACTCAAAACCACACACACAGGATACTATTGATGACATCACAAGAAGACGCCCGGAAAACTCATCTGTTCCTACATAAAGTCTGTGAGGGCCTCTTCAATGCAAGTAAGACAC
Organism: Enteromius thamalakanensis; assembly: GCA_032357475.1. NCBI lineage: Eukaryota > Metazoa > Chordata > Actinopteri > Cypriniformes > Cyprinidae > Enteromius > Enteromius thamalakanensis. The sequence continues at coordinate 8,967,097 of JAUCMT010000043.1, read as the reverse complement.
TGATGCTGTCATATGATTAATGGGCCTATATTATGACAGTTGTTGATTCAGGATAACCTTTTTTCCTTTAAAGGTTCTTACACAAAACTGTTATACTGTTAAAGCAGCTGTTAACCAGTTTTCAGCACAATTTCAGCTTGGGAAAATTTTTAGAGCTCTGCAACTTGAAAAATTTACATTTAATATATGATGAGCCAATTAAGTTATAAAATTGAATTAATAAATTACTTTTTTAAGACTAAAATATCACACTTATGATCAGGAAATCACATATAGGGAGGGTTTTTTCCCAAAAAAGTGGGAATTCAGGATCCAAATGTTAAAATTATATTATTGAAAATGCATGATTTTTAATTATTATTGTACTATTTAGATTTTTTGTTGTTTTGGTTTATTTTGTCTTTCTTTCTCTTTTCTATAATTTTATGTCATTTTGAGGCCCCATTTAAAGTTTTCTGAGACCCCCTAGTGGGCCCCGGCCTTTTGATTGAGAATCACTCTTTAAATGGGATAGTTCACCCATAAATCAGTTATCTCCTTGTAAAGTCTGATGTTAAACACGACCTCTCTGCATCAGGATTATTCTTTTAGATCCCAAAAGCAAACCATACATTGTGCAAATATATTTACTATGTACTATAATACTAATAAAATATTAGATCATGATTCTAATCTTTATCTCTACAACAAACTCTTAGTTGGCCAAACAGTGATTCATCTTTTATGAATAATTGTACTTTTTATGAATAGTTAAACTTTGCATGAATAGCCAAAAGACTAGTGTACTTTTATTGTTCTGTTGAGACATTCAGAATATATATATATAGTATTTTATGTTACTTTGCAGGTTGAGTACATGATGACAAAATCAGGAACTGTCCCTTTAACAGTAATAAGTCATAGCAAGAACAAAATGTTTCTGTGGACATCATCGTTAAAGTGGTTCATTGAAGGATCTTTGACTGTTTACTTCGGTTAATGGCATGATCATGAGCAAAGATTATTACGTTTGGGAGCAAAACCGAGGTCTGTTTTCCCTTTGCAAAGCAATGTTCATACTCATTTCAATATCTGATAATCTTTGAGTGACTCTCATTGAGAAAATTGCTTGGATAGATCAAACGAACCAGCAAAGAACACAAAAAGCCATTGCTATTAAAGTTTGTAGCTAATGATGGTCTTCAAAGCCCCCAACCCACTGAGAATGGTCATTACAAAAATATGCTTGTCCTCATAGGAAACAGTTCACCTGGTCATGAAAACTAAGAGCTTAGTCTCGCCTCACTCCTTTTAATCATGCATACGCAGAGGTAGCCAACAATATCGTTCAAGAACACAATAGGTTATATTTATCCAGCGCTATAAAGATTTGAATTCACACGAGAGCGTTAAATCTACTGTTAAAGGAGTATTTGAGTTCAGTACGAGTTGACAGCATTTTTGCCATGATGTTGATTACCACAAGCAATCATTTACAAAAAAAAAAGAGAAAAAAGAGAGAGAAGAAAAGTTGTGGTTATGGTGAGGTGCAAACAATGGAAGCAAATGGGGCCCATTTCTGCAGAATTTAAAGGAAAGGCGAAGTTTAAGACATTTAGAACTGTTATAATGTGTGCATTACTTTTTTTTCATGATTTTATATGGCAACAAAGCTATGTGTTACAAAATGTATACAATGTTATTTTAAAAAAGTACTTTATAAGGTGGCAAAGTCGAAGGAATTCGTCCAAAAGAACACACGTAACCTTGCCCCAAAATTTGACCGCCACAGAGTGAGGTCATGTGAATTAGTTCAAAATAGCCACATTTTAAAATACATACGAATTGGCAGTAAGATAGCACTGGAATAAGCATATAATTTTGTTTCATCGCTATTGGGCTTTGTCAAGACCCAAGCAAATGCAAATGTGTCTTTTTTTTTATTTTTTTTTTTAACATTGGTTCCAACTTTCAAAGCCTGCCGCATGAATGCAGTGCATGTAATCGGCTCAGTAATTAGTCACATGCCTCTGTATTGTCTGTTCCCTTACTTATGCGCCACACAAACTCAGGTTAGCATCTGATAACGCACCTAATATTCAGCCATGTCAGGGGCTGCATGGATGGAAGGTATCCAGTGGCTAGTCTTAGCCGTAGCTCCCTCCGAGCACAATGCACCACTTGTTGCTCCGTCTCCTCTGGCATGATCCAAAGCCATATCAGGCCCTTGCCGAGGCTCGAAATCCTCCATTTTTCAGTGCGTGCTCAATCTAATCTTGGGTTTTATGATTGGATATTACGATAAATTTGGCATTGCAATTTATCTAAAGATCATATATGTTGCACAGTGGCTAATTGGAAATGAATAAGCTCATTGTTATCACACACAGCACATCAGATGAGGAGCAAGGCAACACGGTGATGGTTAATTTAGGTCTAGATAAGAAAATTCTGTAAAAGTGCTTGTTCTTACACACTCTCCGCACAATTATGCAAGATAATCAAGGGATTTTTATTCCTGTAGAATTCCAAATGGGTGAAAGGGGCCATTAACTGTGCTAATGCGTATCTCCGATTGTATCCTCAAAACGCTGCTTTACACATTCTGAATTAAGCATTTGTACGTACATATTATCGGAGCAATTCATCCGGGAAAGGTTCCACTTGAGAACTGTTGCTAAGTGGTTCGCAGTCTAGATCAGTCAGCCAAGAAATTTAATCTCATCTCATAAAACTGATTGGTTTAATTGGCTGAGAGTCTGGCAAGATTACACAAAAACAGACTTCCACTGTACTTGCTGCTGCATACGTGGTTATAATCTTGTGCTGGAACGTTTGGGACAGCAAATTCAAGCCGTTTTGTAAAAGAATGCATTTGCCGGGCTGAAATCGATGCACTGTGAGCTGTGCCAGCACAGTCAGAATTTTCCAAAAGGTGCTTTCTGGGAAAGATTTGTCTGTTTGTATGAGTGCAAGCATTTGTTTGCAGATTGTTTATGTTGGAGGTGGGAAAACAAGGGCTTAAATGGTTACCGGGAAAAGAGGAGGGGTGCAAATCCATCCCTTTACTCCACCTACCCCACCCCATCCTCTATACTGCTTCCTTATTCTGCCCAGCCACAGACACTTGCCTTTTGTATGGAGTGAACCAGAGAAACAATCCACTCTCTCTGACTGGAAAAAAAACTTGCAAGAGAAGGGACTGGGAGCTTCCAGGTGCTTTGCTCCCAGTTAAAAGCCCTGTAAGGAGGTCCTCGTCTTGCCTGGAGTCAGGAGAGCCACTGCCTCGTGAAGTTGAGCACCCTGCCTCTCACATTCTCCCTCTCCCTCTCTCTCTTTCTTTCTCTCTCCCTCCTACTTTCCACCCTGTGAGAGTGCACAGAGATTCAGAAGGTGCGTCTGAAATCTACTTGTATCCAGGCTGGGGACAGCACCACAAGGACTTTTTCCCCTTTGCTGCGACAAGCACGTGGACTTAATTTTCACCAGAGACAGAAATAAGAATAAGCACACTGGCACCTGCCACTGAGAAGCAGAACTTTCTCTAGAGTTGTTTTCGTCCTTTCTGCGCGTATGTACACAATATTTGATTGCGACCAAGTGCCAAGACATTCCCGAGACTTCCCTGTCTGCTGGGATCCTGTCACATCTTCTTAAGTTATTTCTCCAGAGATGACTGTCTGAAGAAGGAACGCCGAAAAGAAGCCACCTGACCTGCAGAAGTTACCTGAGTAATTGAGGTGAAGCAGAAGGGTGAGGTAAGTTCATATTTGAATCTTTCATTTTCCTTCCCCTCCGGGTGCAGGCATATGTCATCTGAAAATGTTTTTCATATCCCGTTGCTTCACAGCAATTGAATCCAAATGCAAGACAGGGAGAGAGAGACAGAGAGAGAGAGAGAGAGAGAGAGAGAGGAAAAACAGTCGGGTTCACATCTCAATCATGAGACCAACATAATTCTCAGCGCACTGTTACACACAAGGCAGATTAACAGAATGTTTTAGTGCTCTACCACCATTAATCTCTGCAAAATATGTGGCGCATTTTTCTAAACAGAGCCATGTGGCTACCACTGCATTCATGCTGATGCTGCTAGTGGTTGTTTGTGGTTTGCGTGTGCTTGTGGCTGGATAGGTTGTGTGGTTCAGGTAGTGTGGTAGGTCTCACAGCTGTTTTGGAGTTTGGAGAGGGAGAGAGTTATATAACTGCAGCAGTCTCTCACTGACACCTGGGACTGTTTGGTCTGTACTCTGTTGCACACCAGTGCCACTCACTTAAATGTAGCTCCGCCCACAGTGTTCTATAGTCCATGCCCACTTTTTAGCTTCTGACATAGTCCACTTCAGAAGTTAAAATGTGACATTAAATCACTCTTTTGAAGTCAACATGAAAAAATGGACGTTATCATTGTTGTTGCTCTTTTTATTCTGAAAGTGCTTTGACCTGTCAGACATTTCAAAGGTTTAAATCACATTAAATATTTTAAAGTCACCATGAATGTTTATTTTTATAGTTATTTAATTGTCACTTTTAAAGTTGTCATGAAAGCAAAATGCACCCTATATTATTATTTGTTATTATTAATAATAATAAGGCGTATAGGTGCAGGTATAGTTCACTTCAGAGGCTAAAACAAACTGGACGCTATTCATCATTAGTGACAGTAATAACAATGGCCATTTATTAGGAACCAGTCAGTTTTTAATGGACAAAATCTTGGCATCTTTAATTTTTCTATTTAAATAGTCTAATAAATATGTCTCCAAAGGCATTTCATGTTGACTTGAATGGAAAGATCCAGTGTTGTTTTTTTCAACTTTTGATGTATCTTCGTCAGCTGTAGCTTCACACCTCACCGAGTTTTGTACATGATGTTTTGTCATAATATGTCAAAAAAGGACTAAAAGAGGTTTTCCACACATAATCAACTACTGCACATGGCATGAGCTCCATGCAGCAGTCTTAATTTCAGACGGAGAGCGAGAGAGGACTGTGAGAGAGAAGGGAATGTGCTTTCATAATACATTCTTCACCAAGAGCACTGGGGAATAGTATTCAATAATACTTTTTTCTCGTCTGAGTAGCAGGGCCCAGCTTCTACAAAACTGAAAAAGACCCAGTCTGGAAAAGACGGCATGCTCTCCTCTAAAAACATTTGGCGCCTCAACATGATGGCTTTCAGGAGGAGAAGCGGTTGAGGTCTGACTGCGAACCTGTGCGTCAGTGCCGCTAGGGCTACCACATTACACAAGCCTCCAACGTGATCTGAACCCCTGAGTGGAAAAGAGAGGTTAGAGAAAAATGTGTCCAAGACACTCCACAGATAGAGGGCCCATCATCCTCACACACATTCTGATTCGGCCGTCTGGAAACGATCCAAGTCTTCTACTATAGACGGGATGCTGTGTTCTGTGGTTAGTTCAGAGGATGGGAAAGTCAGCTGTGAAGTATGATGTGATTTTATGATGAATGTGTCTCATCTGGTCCTGTTATCAGGAGATGCAGCAGACAGCGTCCCACCTCTCTGACTGCAATTACAGTGATAGCTTCAAATCACCAAACACCTCACTCGTTCTCGCACATACTTTGACCCTTCTCCCCACATGCACATTACAGTTAGGTAAAGCCAAGGAGATCTGTTATACCTTGTGAAAGCTATTTCTTTTCATTCACAGTTTGTCAATTTAAAATCTGACATTTGGGACCATAGACATTTTTCAGCCAATCACCTGAGCTGTAAATGTCAGGTGAGTAATATCTCCTGGGGCTGCTGGAAAATGACATCATGACTAGTCAGTTTCAAGATTTTAATGGGATAGTTCATCCAAAAAAATGACCATTCTGTCATTTATACATCCTCATGTCATTCCGAACCTGTATTTTTCATAAAGATGTTTTGGGGATTTTCTTTGGTCCTGATAACGTACTTATGGCATCTATCAGCACAGGCTAACAGGGCCATGCTAACCACTCAATTCTTGACTGCTTGGGCAAAGGACACAAAGGCAAATACTTTGGCAGTGTGTATCCATAATGACGAGTCAATGCTGTAACCATGGATGCCTACCTTTGGGATGGCCCAATAACTCTGCTGACTGCTTTTTATGATGTCGGTTGGCTCTGCCAGGCTGGGCCTGATGAAATGCATTTCTTTCTTTATTACATTACATGACTTCAACTGACCTGACAGTGGCTTTTATATATGGGCCATTCATACTTGGTGCACGCTTGTTGGTTGTGCTGGTTAGTCAGCCCTTGTCCATGTCCAACCATCTGCCTTGTTAATTCTGGGACAATTTTTTAGTCACTGAATCTTGTTTATAAGGTCCATCACAGACATTGAGAACCATATTTCCATGTGCTTTACATCCCTTTATCTCAAGGTGGATGTAAATGTGTGCCCTGGAGATGTCATATAAGTTTATTCAAACCATTATAGATGTCTCTTTTCATTCAGCTTGTAATGGTTTGCTGCAGATTCAATTCCCATTTGAGTTTTTATTTTTTTTACAGTGCAACGGAGGAAAATGATACGAAATCCATTACACATGCTCAATCAGTGGGAGAGACTAGACAGAGAATCTGGCCCAATGCAGAGTGAGAAGCATATGGGAAATGTTGGACACACCAATAGGTTGAACTTTTACTTTGGGTTTATGAGAGGCGATGTCTTGTATTGTGGCCAGCAAACCCTCACCAAAGGTGAAGGAATATGTATGTGCAGGACAGGAATTGAGTGTCAACCTTATAAAGTATGTGGACTGTCATGTACAGTCATAATCCTTTCATCTTTTTTACTTTCTTCATGAGCTTACTGATGCTTGTTTGCCAACCGAGAAATGTGTTCCTTCTCTGGTGAGAGTACCAGTAATCCACTTTTTTTTAAATATAGTGCCACTAGAGGGCAGAATTTCTGACCTTGACTGTGCAAACCCTGTTATATGGGAATGTGAGGAATACACACAGACTCACAGTCTGCGCCTCTGGTCCTGTGTGTGCATCTGAGAAATTTTAGGTGACAAAGGCCTCTTTTCTATGTAAGTTGCAATGTATTTTTTTTATTGTATCTGAAAAATCCATTGGTAACACTTCATAATAAGTTCTTTAGTTTATCAGTTTAATTTACTTGATTTGTTGACACTGCCTGAAAGATTGAGGCAAGAGATATTCACCACAAATTTTAATTTTTTCAGAATTTTTCTCATGTCATTCCAAACGTGTATGACTTATATTCTAAGAACATTAAAAAATATATTTTGATAAGTGTATTTTTAATGATTGCCCATACAGTGGAAGTCATACAGTCACAACTGTTTGGTTTTAATAATAATTTTAATAATAATAATTTTTCAAAATATATTAGTCCAACATAAAGGTAAGTGGTGATTTTTTTTTTAGCAATTATTCCTTTTAGGGTTAGGGTTAGGTTAGGTTAGGTGATTTTCTACATTTCTTATCTTTTCATATCATATCTTATCATATCTTTAATACAGGTTTATTTGACCCTATTGCACTGGCAAATGTGTATCTGTAAGTGCTCTCAAATTAAATACATTCTCTGAAAATAAATCCTAAATTGGTCTTGTTTTAAAAATGTATAGATATTTTTACTGGAAAACACTCATCAAAAGAATTTGTTTCCCACTGTATAAATTGACTTTAATTCTTATATATTTACTATACCATAATTATTATAGTATTATATCAACAGTACATTGTTAGCTCATGATACCTAATGCGTGATTGAAACTTAATAAAAAGTTTAATCAATTCGTCTATATTTTACTTTGTTTGGCCTACGACCATGTCATACTCTGTAATTTTGAGCCCATTAATGTTGGCAGAAAGTTTCTCATCAACCATGTGGTAACCTTCATACCTCCTTTATTTGGTGTTCACTTTAAACAGGAAATGAAGGAGAATACCACTCATACTCCGGGAAAAGCATATGCCTGACTGTGTTACGTTCCAGGAACTGACGCCCCCATCTCTCACCATTACCATTAGTTTCTAGATGTTTTTCGCTCACCAAGAGCGAGGAAAAGCAGTCCTGTTCAATGGTGCTACAAGCCATTCCTTTGAGGAACTGTGCTTTTCCCCAAAGTCTGTGTGATGGGGCTCTGCAGGCTTCGTTCCTGCCGCCCGTTCTCCACTTAAGGTATGACGGACGAAAGAAAAACAGCGAATGAGAAATTACCCTCAAAGCTGTCGGAAACAGCGCTTTGGCATAAGCCGACTCTGCAATCAGCAATGTGCTTAGCCTGCGTCACCGATTAGATGAGGGTGCATGCCTTTGTGAGGGAGTGTGTGAACATCTCAGACCTTAACGAATAATGCTGCCGGTCGCTTAATCAAACATCCTGTGCATGAGGCTTCATTCCAGTGGGTTGTGCACGGATTGGTCTGGACAAAAAAAGAGATGCAAACACATCCAGGAAAGGGCAGGTTAACTGTGAAGGCCAATGGGTTTATTCTGTGGGCGCTAGGGTGTGAAGATGTCAACTGTTTGATTGACTGAGTGGAAAGGTGTACTGCCCTGAACAGATGTGTCTGTTTTGTTATTCTCAGTAGGATACAATTGAACACATGCTTGCGGAAATTAACAGCTTTAATTTAAGTCTGATGAATGCGGCACAGATCTGGGCTTAGATTCAGGGTTGATTTAAAATATCATAAATCACAAAACTATGTGAATGCACTGGGAAAAAAAAGATCAGTGTGTTTGATATATATATATTTTATCAAGTTAAACTCTCTAAAAGCAATATATACTTGTGCGTGTGTGTGTGTGTGTATATATATAAGTAAATTGAAAGTAAATATTTAAGTTTATTTCTATTTTAGAATAGAAATGTATTAATTAATATAGTATACATATATATAATCATTATACATGTGTGTGTAATTTGTAATTTACTATATACTTGAATATATATACATGCACACACACACTTTAAGCCTAAAGTAAATATTTTATATCGAAGTTCATTACTTACTTGAATTTTATATAAAGTATTAGACTAGACTGTGTGTGTGTTTATATATATATATATATATATAAAATCATTAAATATGTAATGAATTTATGTGTGTGCTTGTTAATTAGAATATACATATATATATACACACACATTTATATAGATTTATGCTTAAGTCAAAACAACTACTCATGTAAAAACAATATTAAGACAGGTTTTTATTTTTAATTTTAATTGAAAAAAGAGGTATAATCAAACCAATTTGCAGTCCATCCGTTGTGCTTGTTTGTTCTCCACAATGAAAAAGAAAGGAATAAAACAATAACCAGCATCTCTCTGCTCAACCTTTGTTACTTCAGTTATACTTTTGGCTTCCCACTAATCTTGCCGTTTTACTAAATTTTCCTTCAGGGATCAATAAAGTTGCTATCTGTCTTTCTATCTATCTATCTTGTCTTCCTAGTCTTTCATTTTCACATTCCCCTCTTTGCTGCATTCCCTCATTTGCTCTCCCCTGGCTCTTGAAAATGCACTGGACGTGGATGAGATTTTCCGTTCCGTTGGCAATAGAAGGAAATGGGGAAGCTTGGCAAGCGGCTGTTATTATTTTTCCTTTTGCACAGTATCAGCTCTTTCAGCAGCCTCTCTGTCATTCAGACCCAGCAAATGTCTCCACAATCACAATCTGAAGCTGTCTTATCAGCATCACGTTTCCAGACAGGACTGAGAGCGAGAAGGCATTTTCACACAAATACTAAAAATTAGTTGCGACTGTTTTCATTCAATTGTTTGTATTTTTTGTGTAATTGTTGCCAGCTATGGATTAACATGATTTTTCTGGAGTATTTCAATAAAACACTGACGAAAGAGTTTTAAGAAGAAAGATATGGGCTCTTTATAGGTTTTTTTTTACTCTAGACTTATGTTTGATCCTCACTTTTACCCCTCTTTTTTATGACTCATTACTCATACTACAGTTTATTTGATGTTTGTGATGAAACAGTGGTTTAGGGTTTGGCACACTGAAAACCAAAATGCCTTTGGTTAAATTCTGTGACTCAAAATATTATTTGTACACAAGGAAGGAAATAGAAATCCCAAAAGCTTCACAGAAGACTTCACAAAATAATGGAGTTATACCAAATAAGACATTCAGTATTTCTTTGGGTTTTCTGTTTTAATTTAGCAGTTTTGCAGAATAAAATCATTATTTGTGTGCATAAAGTTCTTAAATCCTGCAGTGCATTTCCAAGGAAACTTTCAAAAACATTGAGGCCATTGACAGAATATCAAAATAAGAGCTGAATCCAGCTGGAGGCACTTTCGGCCTTGTTTGGTTTAGTTCTACCTGCACAAGCGAGCCCAATTGAATCGTAATGGGACATCAGTTGATGGGCTTTGAGGTTCAGAGGGACTTGATTTCTTTTAATTGGATGCTGGTTGATTTTACCGGCTTTCTCATTACTCTCTTGCTCGGCATCTGGGAGCCAAACTGATGAGGGACTCCAAGCCTACAGGAAAGACGCAGAACAGTGCCAGTTCCTCTCTGGGTCAAATCCTTAAAATAAAACTCCAGTTATAACTTTGTCTTTGTCCTCCCAGGCCAAGATTTTTTACCCTCTTTTCTCACATTAAGGGAAGGGTTGATGGATGGTCTGCAATAGCAGAGATGGGAATAGGGCTTTAGAGGTTATTTACTTCAGCTTAAGTCTTGGATAATATTTCTTTACATGTGTTCCCAGTTTTTCCTCCGACGTCTTCTTAGGGGATTTGAGAGCACTGCCGACAACAGTTCCAGTTATTATCCTTGCACTTTTAAGTAAGATTCTTTCAGAACTACATTAGTAACGTTACTCATACTCATCTTCATCCAGCTTCCAACAGATCATTGTTGTTTTAGAAATGATTTGTGGTTCTATCATGGTGATGAGCTTATGTTAGCATATGTACAGTAACATACAGATTATTCTTTATCTGTATATAAGTCATTTTTAAAATATTATATTGCTATGCAGTGAGCAAAGATATACAGTACATCAAAAAAAAAAAAAGTTTTCTATTTACAAAAAAAAAATCTATTTGTCTAACAATCCACAAAAATATATACTATATTTACAAAAACTATGTATATATAATTTAATATTTATTTATTTATTTATTTTTATATATTATAAAAATTATTATATTACAAATATTATAAAGCAGCACAATAGTTTTCAAAGTATTAATTAAATATTATTTTAGTAATTAAAACTGGACATTGTAAATATTTTACAACAATGCTGCTTTAACAGTATTTAAAAAACCTAATAGATAGATAATTAGATTTGTTTAGCTATTATAGAGTATTTTAGTCATTAAAACTGGACATATTCATCCAGTCTTATTTGGTTTTTGTCAACATTTGGTTGCCGTAAAGTCTAATTTCATGTTATCCTATCGCATCCTGTTCTAGAAGTCCCACTTTCATAAGCATCCAAAATGCTGACAATTATCATTTTGAATTTCCCCTTCCCTCCTCTTCATGCTTTACTGTTGCCCAGTAAACTTCTGCATCTCCGGGCAGTTTGGTATGACAAAATGAAGGAGGAGCAAGACAAGCTGGCCAAAGATGAGAGCGCTTAAATGGGCCGTGCACCATCCAACTCCCAAGCACAACAGAGCGCTTGTGTTCTCCCCTAACCACAGCAAGGAAGAGATTCATGTTAGCATGGAGAACTGGCTCCTGATGCAGCGTGGTTGACCTTTCACATTTGCTAGCACTTGCTGAAGAAAGATGGAACACGTTGACTATAAATAAGTTGGTCACTATGTCTATCCAACGATCCTTTCAAAAAGTTTTAGAAAATCTAAACTCATCCAAATGTAATTTCTGACCTGTTTATTTAAAAACTGATATTGCTTCTGTTGGTTTGATGCTGTATTCCGTTTCTTCATTTAATTGCTTTGTGTTTATTGAAACTTATAACTGATGAAATGCTCTGTCCATGTTCTCTCTTTCCTTGCGTTAAGATTTATCCATTAAAACTCTTGTTTTTTGCTGCTTTGCTAATGCAAACCAGAGCGTTCTGGCTTGCCAATAAGCAACACTGTCGTACCTGATCCAAGTGTGGCTCACCAGCACTTCCTGCCCCATGGTCAGTGTTTTTTATCCTTTATAGATGAAAAAAACTTTCCTATGTGTTATGAGACTACATTATATTCATCTTCAAGTGGCTTGATGCCTATGCAATAATTTAGCTGTAGTGGCTTTAGTGCTTTGATCAGTATGAGATTTTTAAAGGTTTGTACAGAAACGTACAGGCTTGCTAGTTTCGCCTCTAGCTGGAGATTTTTGCCTGATTAAGGAGACCGTCCCACCTGCAACCTTTGTTTCCTGCAATTTGTTTGTCTCGTCTCAGAATGTCCCGTGCCTTGCACCGGTTGTGCAATCAAGATCAGTGTGCTATTTGTTTAAATCTCAAAGGCCCACTTTCTTTCCTTCGTGTAAAAGGTACACTGTATCCCATTACCCCGGCTAAAGCTGCTGAAAATGTAGAGAGGAAAGGATTTAGGTTTGTCTCTCTCACAGACACTCCATCCTCATTCACATCCTTACTCACTTCCCTTCTGGAAGCTCCTGTTTGATCAGAAATTAATTTAAGAGATTTTGTCATGAAACATATACAGAGAGAAGTTTGTTTCTACAAAAACACATAAAGACTATTGCGAGGTAGTTTTAAACTGTAATTTACTGTAATGTTACAAAATAAATGAATGTTGTTTAAATAAATGATGTTCTTTTAAATCTTCAAATTAATCAAATAATACTGAAAAATAATGCATCAAGTGTTCCACAAAAATATGACATGACGCAATTTTCAACATTGATATTAAAAATGCATTAAAAGCGTCATATTAGAATGACTTCTGAAGAATCATTAAAAATACATTTTAATTATATATATATATATAGAAATCAAAATTTCACGGTACTGTAATACCTCGGTATGAATGGCACGGTACGGTATTCAAAGAATCATTTACATAAAAAATAAAACTAAATAAGGGACTCAAAAAAAGTGCCAGAGGTGTTTATTAAATAGTTTACATGAACACTAAACATATCAATAACGCACACATTAGCCATCCATCTGTAAACTTTAAAACAGGAACTTCAATTTTTCAATTTTAATTACAAAAAAGTATTAAACCTTCCACACATCAGATTTAAAACCCGTTTTATATTGCTAGATGATGTCATATATCAATTTGCATATTCATTATGTCTGTGTGTCATATTATCATATAGCAGTACCAGAGACTCGCTGAGGTTTGTCCAAGAAGTCTCTAGATTTGTTGCCGCTAAATTGTAGTCGCTAAATATAGAGACAAAGTTGCTAAGTTGGCAACACTGATCTGTATCATCAACAGACCGCAAAGAATGATGGGCACGCTTGGGCTGATGGGAATTGTAGTTCCTGCTACCTTCCGTACGCTCCATTCGCCTGACCAAACTTTCTTCAGAACACCTTTCGTTTTATCGAGTCATGCAACTATGATATTATCGAAAAAATTTGATAATGTGGTATGACGGTTACCGTTACATCCCTAATATAAATATAGATTATATAGTTTCATCAATATATATATATACGTATATATATATATATATATATACAGTATATATAAAACAAGGCTGTTAGACACAGGTCAAGTTTTTATTATTATAGCACTCTGATATTAAGACATACAAAATCATTTGTTCGAGTATAAGTAGTCCAAGTTGTTTTGTGCATTGTATGTCTCATTACTTGGTAATTAGATTGGATAACTAATCCTGACATCCAGATGTCATCATCATAACCTTGTTGAATTGCTGAGAAATTAAACCAGGGGCGTCTTGAGTTCAAAGCAGCCTGTAATACAAAGCCATGACAAGACAAAGACCGACCTGTTCCAGTTCTCCTGCTCTGAAATACAGATCTTCCAAACCAGACACTTCCAGTCCTGTCCTCTCACTTGAGTCCTTTTTGAAGATGACCCAACTCTAAAGACAATGCATGATTTCCTTTGGTCCAAACATAGTTATCCCTGTCACAGATTTATTTTCCTGGCATAGCTAGAAAGAGTTGAACTATTAAGCTTGTTTGAGAGGAACCCAAGTCTCTATGAACATGATCCGGCCTTTATAGGATCATAACGTTGCAAAGACTCCCTATGGGGGTTTCTATCTGATCGCCCAGGCGAAACAATACAAAGCGTGACCCCTTCAAGACTAACCCACCTGTTTTAACCAAATGTAGGTGAACCTGGAGAAAGAAAACCTGCAGAATCTGAGTTCTCCCAGTGCACTGTGGGTCATGGACACGTGTGATCGAGTCCAATGGCAACTGCTAATCCGTTTACGTTTAGCTGAGACTCAGTAAGAGGATATTAAATCTGGAGGGTATTGTGTGGCAGTTCTTAAGCAACCAAACACTTCCTGCATCACATCATGCTCTGCAGAATAGAGTGCCACCATATGCTTAGGCAATGCATTTGGCAGCTCATATGAGTGTGTTGGTTTAACAGCAATTGAATTAGGACTGTTTTTGTTTGCAAATAGCTGGATTGGTCACACCGTCCCACAGAGTCATCGCATAAATCTCTGTTAGGTATTTAGGGAATCCAGATGAGTCTACAGAGAAATATATATAGTGTACAATATAAAAAGCATGAGCATTTTTCTCTCTATGTTTATATATTTTAATATTTTTTTAGATTATTTCTCATTTTATGTGTATTTTTGCAGCTGTGTAATATTATCATCCACAGGCAAGATGTTTGCAGACTTAGAGATGATCTGACAAGGATGAAACTTTCTCTTCCAAAAACTCAATCAGATTATTCACTGAAAAAGAAGCGAAAACTGGTTACCTGCCTTACTGCTGACAAAAAAGTTTTGAATCCCATCAGACAAAACAGTATCCCTGCTGTCCTTCGACTGAAATACTGCTGCACCAAAATGATCATCAACTGGACTGCAAATGTTCTTCTGCAGTATTAATGACCATCTTGTGTGCGCTTAGGGCCATACTGATGTAGTTCAGTAACCCAAACAAAGTCATTCTTCCACAAACTGCATACATAACTACAGTCATTGAGACAAAATGAGGCTCGGGCAAATTTTATTCATATACACAGGAAGTTGAGAATGGTATGATTTACAAACAAAATGGATCTCAGTGAACCTCATTTTTATTTGGGATTGGAACCCACAGACCTTCAATAGGGAATCCATGAAAACTGCAATATGAGAAAAAATACAAACTGTGCTTTAACAGCATATAATGTATTTGTTTATTTAGGGAGAAATCTATTAGTGTTGTATATTTCTAGGGAAATTTTTCTTGTTATTGTGTCCTCTTAATAACTACTTCTATTTCATATTTTAGAAAGCAGCTTGGGAACAAATTGTTTTTGTTTTTTTAACTGAACTGAATTTTTTTCTCTTTATATTCAGTTGCTGTATAGATAAAAGCTAACTTAACTCAACAGGAAGTACATATTTTCCCTCAGAAAAAAAGTTTTGGTGATTCATATTGGATTTAATACAATAGTATTTAATTTAGGAAACAACGCGTATATATACAAATTTTTCACAGTATAAATGGGTCTTTATATAAAAAATAGCTGCCTTTATATTTTAAGCTGTGGGTTCCTAACGACATCATCATATTGGGGGGTCCTTGGTGTTAACAAGTTTGAAAACCCTGTGCTATAGTGAACTAAGCAGCTCTATAAGGCTGTTCGAGTACATTTAAAGTGAATTATTCATCTTTGGGGGAGATATGGGGGATGAGAGTGATTTTGGCATTTAGCATGGAAATAGATCTTGAACCATGGTGCCCACAGACACTAGTACAATCATCTCTTGCCTGCCTCTCTCTCACTTTCCCATCACAGACTCTCACACAAATCATTTAAGTAGCATTTTAAGTACTAGTTAAGTCATTCCAGCAGAAACCACAGTCTCCTTATTAGGCAGCCTGCGATTCAGCAAACGGCACCCGGCACGAGAAAAAGATTTTGGAAAAGCAATGAATTAGTCTGTGTTTGTTTTCTTGTCTGTCCTTTGTGTCTATTTCCTGTCGGTTTTGTGAAGGCGTTGGATGTTGTGTAGATTTAGGGATTTAGTCTGCGTAGGAGGGTGTGAAAAGTTCATACTTTCCCCATTCTTAAAAATGCAGTCTTTATTGCCTTCTTTCCCTCGGGGAACACTAATATGCTGTATCACTAGCATCAATTTTTCCCATTTCTGAAGCATTTTGCTCGCAGAGACGATAAAAACTGCATGGAGGAGTCTTGTCTAGACCAGGCAGGTTTTTCAAGTGGGGTTCATCTCCTTGATTCATGGCCTCAAAGTCTCCTCCAAACCCAGGAACAACACACACTTGTAGAGCCGAACATTCCAGCACTATTATTTTTGCATTATATTCCTATTGCTTGAAAGACAGAGGCAGTTATCTCCTCCATTAGCTCCACATGCCATACAAATCAGCCTACTATTCCTGAGGTTTCATTACATTTTGCAGTGTTTATACATTAGCAGGTAACTCAGTTTCTATTGATAACACACTTCATCTTTGTCTATCATATCCTTTTCTTAAGGACCACCTTAAGGCTCTAATATACTCCTGACGAAATCAGCTGTTCGTTAAAAAGGAAGTTGGAAATCTGAATAGCAGTACACTATAAAATCATTGCTTTGCAGCAACCAGCTTTACAGTATTAAGGGTTAGTTCACCCAAAGATTCTGTCATTAATTAATCACCCTCATGTCGTTCCAAACCCAAAAAGACCTATATTCATCTTTAGAACACATTTAAGATATTTTTGATGAAATCTGAGATCTTTCTGAGCCTAAATAGACAGCAAAGCAACTGAAACGTTCCCAGCACTAGAAAGGTATAAGGACATTGTTAAAACAGTCCATGTCCATTCCACAAGTTCAAGCTTCCTCATAAATAAATAGATGAGTTTGGCGTGCTGTCCAGGGAGCGAGCCGGGAGAATGGCAGGCTAGCAATTAGAACCCTAGCGAGGTTAAGGGCCCGGCGTCCAGCTTGGACTTCCACTGCCCCCCAGAGGAGGAAGTTGTGATGTTAAGGAGGCAGATAGGGAGAGGGAGGTGGGAAAATGCGATATTTATAGTGCTTGGAAAGGATTTGATTGGGTGATCGTAACAAGGGGATTGATTAGCTAAGTGCTAACAGCTGTGTGTGATTCGCCCAGCGATTCCTCCCGAAACTAAGTTATTGTCAGAACATTCACTATGATAGAACCACCATGATGTGTCACCATGTTACAATGAACAACATGAGAGTAAGTAGTTTAAGAGAGAATTTTTCTTTTACTATCCCTTTAAACATACAACAGTGTCAGTGCCACTTTCAATTAGAAATACAACTTCAATTTCTGCTATAGATGGTTGCAACAACAAAAAGTTACTTTGAATGCATACTTTTGTGGCCCTAACTTACCTTCCGGAAGACATCCCAATACAACAGCTAAGTCCTTCTGGAGTAGATCATTTTTTTGTATGTTAAGTATGTTTGCTGCATAAATCAGATTTATTAAAAATGCAAATTCATTCTCTGCCAACAGGAGGTGCTTTAAGCATGAGAAATTAAGGTTTCCCCAAAAAATGCCTGTAGAAAAAGCAGCTCTGAGCTTACAAACACTGCCTTACATGCTGGATGAAATGAAAATGACATTTTCTAAAGACAGCCTTCCTTCAGAAATACAGTGATATAAAAACACCCATGCCTCGGTTTGATTTTAAATGTACATTAAGTGCTCATGTTTAGTCAATGAATCCTTTTAGAATATCGGTCAGTTTTGATATCGTGGAGGTCACCACAAATAAATAAATGTATGGGAAACATAGCAATCACAATCACAGACCGGAAGTTAAATTCATGCACGCACGCGCCCGATGAATCCATTTATAAAGCAGCTTTTCAGTGTGTTCATGTTTTTAACCACGCTTGACCTAGAGGCTCTGAATACAAGAAATGAACTGGGGATGATTTCCACATCAAAGACGACAGAGCCTCAGTGTACACCTATTACGTATTCACCACAGATCAATGGTCGTTCGTAGGCGTTTACCAGCTGGACCACATTTTTCCAGAAAGTTTACTTTGGCAAGCTGTTTTGAACTCCTGAAACAAACAAACTTCTTTCTGGCCTGATTTTGTTCAAAATAATGTCACGCCAGTCTGTTCTTAAATTTAGCTTGATCTAGCGGAACTATCCTGTTAACCTTTATTACTTCAACTAATATAGTCTTTAGGGTATTATAGGGATACTCATGTGGTCCCAAACCTGTATTACTTTCTTTCTTTAGAAAAAAAAAACTACTAAGTGTTTTTTATTTTCCATACAATGAAAGTCAATGGAATCTAATATTGTATTGGATCCTTTTGTCTTTCATTGTATCATTTTTTTAAGGTGTTGCTTGGTTTTACATCCACCACTCTAGCTAGCATCCAAAACACAATATATGCAGTAGAAATCCATATCCATATATAGTATAGACATCCATTGCTTTGCTTCGAAATGTCATGTGGTATGCTGTTCTGTAACCATTGTCTTCAATGAGGTGTCACCCTTACATCTGCCCCATAGATTACTGCACACACGCAGCAGTCTGCTTTACTTTGATATATTATGTCTAAGCATGGAGGCTCCTTAGTCTGCATCTCAATAGTAGGTTTTGTCGAGCTCCAGGGTGTCTATGGATACATGCCCAGTCTAAAAAGATCTACAAAGCCAGACGAGAGGACCAAAGAACCCTTGTCTTGTCCAAAAAAAGGGGCATGAGTCCAACAGGGATTAAAACGGCATTCCTCTGCCACCCCACAGAAGCCACAAAATGGTGGTTGCATGGAGCGAATTGGAATGCCTCGTCCATGACTTGACTATTGGCTTTGCTTAAAAGACCGAACATGGCAGTCACTAAAAAATTGCTTAGAACCATTAAGCACTCCGTGATTGGAGCCATTTCAGTTCAAATGATCTTTCATGAGCTTTAGAGCAGGGAATGGTGTTATTTAATGTGATATTTTTATCTTCAGGCCACAGATTGTTAAAACAGGAAGAGGAATATTAGACGGCTGTGCTTAGATTTATAATTCATTTGCCTACTGACAACCTTTTTTACCCTTGTGCCGTTAGCAGTACGCCTTTGTGGTGTAAAAGGCTATTTTCTGCCATGATGTCGATTTGCTATAAAACTGCTAATTTGTCAGATGCTGTTTAATTTCATTAATTCTTCTCCCATCTGCATGTAAAAACGGATTGCGCCATATTCAGTGGCAAGGAGTGGTTTTCTCATAGCTTTTTCCTCTGTGGCTTTGGTCCATTGATTTTAGCCCCCTTTCCCTAAACCTAAGTAAACACATTCTTTTCCAAACCATACTAAAGAGCAGAACTCTTGGTCAGCAACTCGGGAATGATTAGAGAAAGGGCTGTTTGGGTAATTTGCATGTACTTTACTTTGTGTCACGAAGAGCTCGTTTACAGGCTGTGGTGTTGACTTCAGCCAATTAATTATCCTTGGACTCAATGTAGCGGCACGTTCTCACCTTCTGCTTTGTTTCATGTATTTGCATCCCCAAGACATGCATAGCACTGTACACGACTGTATTTTGCTGATCTCGGTTAGTACTAACATTCATATCATTGCCAAATGTTCTTATGCACATTCTGCATGTCATTTTAGGTTTTGTCTACAGATGTGGATCTTAAAGTTACAGTTCATTTTCTTTTGTGACAGATATTCTATAGTTCCAATTCTGGGTAAATCATTCTAAATATTGTAAAAGTCTTATCAGCCCAAAACTTTTGTAATAGTTTAGTGTTAGTATATTTTTGATATATATTGCATTAATACTTGCATTAATGTTTTATATGCGCAAGTATGAATGATGAATGAGAACAGGCTGAATTCAGGAAGATTTGGGAAGGTTATGTGTGGTCTTTTTTCACCTCCATGTTTCAGTCCACATCAAGGGCTTTTCTATAGCTGTTGTGCTGCATTGATAAACAATGGGTCGTCTATTTAATGGAGCTCCAGCAGTGCCCACCCAGACTTTTAAAGGAATGTGCCACCGTTCATAACAGATGCCAGAAACCCCAGCAGCGCAGTATTCAGTATTACAAACCCAGAATTCGAGTATCCAAATGAATAGTTTTGAAAAGTGATCATCCAGAATAATTGTCCTGAAATGTAGCAGAAACCTATCTAACCGTTTATGGCTCACTAATAAAAGCCACAAAGTAAAGCCCCTGATATGGTGTCGACAACAGACTTTCTCAGCTGTATTCCCCTCTATAGGCACCTGCTGTCAGGGTGAGCATGAGGGTGACCCCAGTGCTGGTCCACAGATAGGGCAAATACACTGAATGAAAAGAAAAAGAGAAAGAAGGAATGTGTGCAAAGAATTTTAACAGAGATCCCCCTTTGTTGCATCTCTGAGATTAATGGCCACTCCTTGCACAGCAACCGTCTGAGTAAAATGTCCAATCAGAAATGAAAAGCAAGAAAGCGAATGATTGAGAGAAGGTCAGCACCACGACTCATACCAAGATGCAGGCGTGCAGTTTGGCAGGGACTGAGGATTTCCATTAAATAGCAGGTTTCAGGAACAAGATAATTATTCTAGCAGAACTGACCCCCTCTCACCTATTCCTCATCCCATCTTTCTCCTCAACTCTATTTTTCAGCCCGTATGTGGTCTTTCTTTCCTCTTCCAAATCAGAGAGCTGCAAGAGAGGTCAAGATTTTCATGCCTTAATAAATGAATACCATGCATAACGGGACATTCACTGTTTTAAAAAAAATCACGCAATGTGTATTAATCAGAATATTCATATTTTACCTATGTATACATTTAACTGTTTCCATGAGAATGTGGCACAGATTTGCCTCAAAGAAACCTGTTTGGATCAACATTTAGATTCTGAAACATGTTCAGTTAAAGTGCTAAAAATATTTTTAAATCAGACCCAGTTCATCCAGTGAATGATTACCAAATTCACAAATGACTCCTTTACCAATAAAATTGAAGAAAAAATAGTGTTCGTATATTATACTCACATGGTAATATATTTAAAACCATTAATATTTTACAAAATATCATTGTTTAGTAAATGAGTTTTGAAAAAAGACACATTAACTGGCTGCTAAATGATAGGAGCCAGTGCTTCCTAGTCATTTGTTTAATCTGGAGCCATGCTAACTAGCATAAAAGTTGCAATTCACATTGGCCTGAAGTAGTTTAAGCAAGATGTTTGGCCTCTATACCTGAACATGCTATTACTTGGTTCCAATAGCAGAGGCCTTTCTTTAGCTTACATTGGAATGGATCTTGTCATCTATGATGAAAACAGGCCGTGCCTCGGAAACCATTAAACCAGTGATACAGTCTTCCCAGGACCTTTTGAAGTGAATAAGGCTGATCATAATCTCATTAATGGTGACTGGCCTGCACATTCTAGGGCAGTCTGCCTCCACCCGGAGTTGCACAACAACCGTCATTCATCTCTCCCCTGAGAGGCGCGCTTTGGCTGGAGCTTTTATTTGGGTGGAAACGTGTCTTTGGCATTTTATCTTCTGGCTTATCAATTGTTGCTCTGCAGTGATAGGAGCTCAAAGTATTGTTAGGCTCCCCAGACTGCTGGTGAAGGGAGGAAGACGTAAGGAAGAGGAAGGAGGCTGTTCAAGGGAATTTAAGAGGAGCTGAACTGTGTAAGAATGAGCAGTTTTTGACATGAGGAGTGAAGGCTTGATTTGTTTTTAATTGGCTGTGCAGTGTCGGCATTGAGTAACGGCGGTGTGTTTATAGCCTCATTATTTTAAAGCTCCTGTCTAGATGAAGTGAAAACCAAATGGAGCTGTTCTGTGTGAGAGGAGGAATCCAGACCACTTTACCGGGTATAAAACAGTGGCTGACACCACAAGTGCTAAGGAAAGGTGTCATTAAGCCATTAGTGTCAGAGAACAGCCAAGCAGAATCTAGTATTTGGAACAGATGTCTTTAAAACTTTTAAGTACTGATCATGGGTCAGTGACAAATAAGAAAGCCTCAAATTAAGTCAAAAAGTAATAGCATATTTTCCATGTGAGTGTGCACATCAGTATTTTTTTTACATTAGAAACCTGATTTATTTAATTTTATTTCATTATAACTATATTTTAGACAGCTGTATGCTCAAGTGATTCAATAAAATAAAAATAAATAAATAAAAAATAATTCCTAATTAATGTAGAATCATGGATAACATATTATGAATCAGTAATTCATAAACATTTTCATAATATACATTTTAAGATTTGCCAAAGAAGACTTTTTAACCCCTGATTTATTGCATTATTATTATTAATGTATTATGCTTTACTTCTGCCATTACTTAACTTTATTTCATTAAATAAAAATAAAATAAAAAAAATGTAAAAACATAACTTTAAGTAATTAAATAAAAAATAAATGTTAAAAAATATACTTTTAAAAATAAAAAAAACCTAAATAAACTTAAATTAAAAAGTAACAAACATGCTTATTTATTTTTCATTGTTATATTAGACAGTTAAATCAATGTGTCATTTTTTACCTTTTGCCTCCAAAAATATATAATTCAATAACTTGAATTTAAAAAAAAAAATGCATGCTCCTCATTGATGTCTATATAATTTAATAATATGTTAAAGAGTTAAACCAGATGACATTGATTTTAATTCATATTATTTGTCTTTGTTTTATTTTAGACAGTTGTGTCCCCCTATTTTTTTTACTCTAAATAATATAGATATAAATAATAATCATTTTAATAAAATAAATAAAAGCAGGCTGTTATTTAAATTTTAGAAATCATTTTAGTGTATTTTTAAAAATTCTTTTTTTTCAACACCTTTTGTTTATTTATTTATTTTTTAAGAACTACTGTGCCTTTAATTGGTTTACAAATGCTTAAAAGGATCAAATGTAAAGATTTCTCATTTATGTGTGTGGTCGTCCTTCATACTTGCCCTCAGCTATCATCCTGTTTTTAACAGAGATTCTAAGTAGAAGAACCTCCTCGGTGCTAGGCGACCTGCTGACCTCTATAAGTGCTTTGTATAATTACTCCCATTTCCCAGGTCGGCTTATGTCAACAAGTACATCCAGTGGGTGGTGCACAGTTGTGATGGTCTGATGGTGACAGGTGTTTTATTCACTGAGGGCTGTGGAGTGATATATATATCTACAGTTGGAGGCCAGGCTCAATAATGTGTAAAAAATGAGCTCCTCTCCAGCGCTCAAAATGTTATAGGTTACATTCCTCTGACCGTCACAAGCTCGTAAAACTTACAGTTCTCAGAAATGTTTCCAGTGAATACAGTATGGGGACCGCATGTGTAATATTCATACCATAAAGGAATTTACTTTGTGCTTATTCTGCCAGAGGCATAATGCTTTCTTATTTGGATCCATTCATTTATTAGAAATACATTATAAGTAAAGTTCATACATACAGTAATTTGAATACACCGCTTCTTAAATGAGCATTTTTTAATCTATGAATTCATATATATATAGCATAAATGCCTCATATCAAATCCAAGAGGGAAATTTGGGAAACGCAAGAAGTGGCAGAAACTGTAAGAGGTATTATTTAGCTGTAAGATCAAACAAAACGGCCCACGGTCTGTAAAACAGGCTTGTTTTTCTCACACAGAGCCTGCACTTTGTCAGCTGTGCTCCACAGTTTCTCTTTTTCTTCCTTCTGTTTCTTTGTTTAAAAACAGACATGCTTTCTTGCTCCTAAATGGACGGCAAATGAACTACTTCAACAAGCTTTTTGAGTTGAAACAGTACCCATACTGTCCTGTCTTCTGTCTGGTTATCTTTAGTCATAACTGGCTACTGCTGCTCTCACAGGACACATTTAAAACAGACCACATGTGCTCCTTTTCCAGGGTGCTGGTGCCCAATCAGAAACAATTCTGCATGTCTCCACCGAATCCGGACCATTTAAAATTGGCTTTTGCGCTGAAATCAATGAATATTTATAGAAACGCTTGATGTGTTGATGCAAGGCATATTCATTTTACAGCACGGCAGTCAGGCGATTTATCCCCCCATTCTGTCCAAAATAAAATATAATATTTAGAAATATCACCTTTTTGACTTATTGATATAAATAAATATATACATATATATAGTCTTTATTTACCTTATTCATCTAAAATAAATGTTATTTGTGATTTAAATGGAAAAATGTAACGTTGTGTTTGCACGTTATGTTTTAAATATCAATTAAATTAAGCCTCGTAAACAAAACTCCTGTGCTATGTTCGTTTGTTAGTTAGCAAAGTAGAAATGTTGTCCTACCACATAATTAGACTTAACAGCCAAGTACCAGCAATATTTCTGTGGAAACCAGGTATCTATCATGTGGGGCGTCTCCAGTCTTCTCTGTCTTTCTGTACAAAGTGCCCTCGTTTTCTAAAACTCAACTTTCCTGGAGATGTCAGCAGAAGTGGAACATGGCAAAAAGTGCTATTTAAAGCCATTAAAGAGCTGGTTTATAGGCCAGCACTGTTTGCTCCAGGTTACTGACATAGGTGAGTCAGATTACGGGAAGGGAATGAGGGTCTGCACATGTGATTTATCGTGCAAGGTTGGCTGATTTCGGTCACTCAGATCACTATTCAACACATAGAGAAACCTGGTGAATAAGAACGGGATATTCCACACTTTAACAGTCTCAACAGTTGCAGTTTGAGGGCAAGACCTCTCCTGAATGTCTTTATGAGTTAAAAAGCTGTGTTTGCCCACATTTTTCTGTCACATTGAAGTAAGTAATGAGTTCTCGAGTGCAGTCTACACATCCCAGGTGCATAGCTAGACTTCCAGACTTCTGTTCAAATCAATGTGGATGTATTTAAGGTCTTAATTGAGCCAACGGTCAGTTTTGCACCCTGTACTTGTTAGTACGATACAATCTGAGACATTGAAAGTGTTCTCCTCAGGTCAGCAGGCACTTCTTTGTTTGCCCTCAACATTTGGATATTTTGTGCATGAATAATCAGACAGTCATTACGTCTAGCCAGGCCACACAAGCCCTTTTACACGGTTTGGCTTGATTGCAAGAATCCAACCAAACAGGTGCAAATGAGTTCTTGAAGCTGTAATTGTCTGGGTTTAGTCCATCTCTCCATTTTTTTTTTTGTTTTGTTTGGTTTTGTTTTTCAGTGGGTTTTGGGAGAGCCCCAGATCTTTAAACAGCCCATTAGCCGTAAATTTGCTTTAATTCTGGTCTGTTTACGACTGGAACAGATGTGAAAATGATTTCACATCTCCCTTCCTTGAATTAAATCGCATTTATGAGTTCTGTGGTAATTATAAATGAGCATTTCTCACCTTCTCTGGCAGGCTTCGCCTCGCTGTGCACTTTAATAACAATGGTCTGGTATTACATCGTAACTCACTTAACGTTCAGGATGTCGGACTTGTGACTCGAATCATATCATGTTGTGACATTCCCGCTCCATAACTCATCCATGAATGACACAAATTCATTGTTATGAGTTACAGCTGAAATGATCCACTGCCAATGTTAAAGTGTCTCCAGGCTTATTTCGTCATTCATTCCTTCATTAGGTGGAGGCAGAAGTGGACCTCTCCATAAAGGAGGGGCAGGAAACAAAGATGTGAAGGTTGTGAGAAAATAGGAGGACAGGATGCAGATGAAAGTATGAGCGGAAGTATTGAGTTAACCCCTCCTGTCCAACTCCAGACCTCGCTTAGATTGATGCCCCTCCTTCCTCTTTCCCCTCCATCTTTTCTAATATTCATGGTTTAGGCACATCTGGTGCTCAGCGCATGATAGTAAAGGGAAAAAACTGCTTCATCTCTCCTTCCTCCAGCTGTAGAACAGGAACAAGGTCTTATTTTGTATGTACTTACCAATAGAGACTTTGATTGTCAGTAATGAGGCCTCTGCTCATGGTTGAGTGCCAATGTACAACTTCTTGCCTCGTCATGTTTGTTTTTCCTTCTGAAATCTGTGAGGTCTGATTATTCATATGGGGGTTGTTCAGGGCTCTTGGCTAACTGCTATGTCTAACTCGCTCATGAGAGAAACCCACACAGAAATGTGCTGCCAATAGCACTGCAGTTATCTGACGTCTGAGAAATTGTCTAAAAAAGGTAAATGTTGTCTTTGTGTTTAAATATGTGATGCTAAATTGAATGTCAGTTATGTGTCTGGTAATAGATTTCAGAAACTATAATGTTATTGCTATTCCACTTATCCAGATTTTTTCTTGAAGCCTAAGTAGTTCACAAAAAAAAACAAAAACATTTTTGTCATTTACTTTCACCCTATTTCTTGCTTATATAAGAAAAAATACTATGAAAGTCACAAATTAGCACAAATATGCAATAAAATACATACAAATTAGTTGTGAGGTATCTTCACTGCCAGCATTACAAGATCCAAAGTCTAAACTGAATTTACCCAATCCCTAAAACAAAGATCACCAATTAGCAGATGGATATGCTCACCATTCTCTCTCAGAGTATTAGAGCAACTGAAGGCATACAAGATTGAGCACACAGTTAAGGCCTTTTAAAGTATAAGACTATATTGACATGTACACACTACTTTGTGGTGCTCCACTTTACCTGCAGAGGACAGTAGGGAATTGTGCCTTTTTGTTTTCACACCTGTGCACATCTATTGTTTTTGTCATTTATTTCTTATTCGGCTAGAATTTGATAGCAAAGGATGTATGTGATTGTTGCCAC
This sequence comes from Enteromius thamalakanensis, assembly GCA_032357475.1. NCBI lineage: Eukaryota > Metazoa > Chordata > Actinopteri > Cypriniformes > Cyprinidae > Enteromius > Enteromius thamalakanensis. Next base: position 8,940,319 of record JAUCMT010000043.1, on the reverse strand, counting down.
CTAGTGGACACACTATCTGAAAAACTAAACAGTTTGGGGTTGGTAAGAATAGTTGTATGTTTTTGATAACATTCTCTTGCTGCATTTATTTCATCACAATCCAGCAAATATTGTAACAGTATTATTGTGAAATATTATTACAATTTAAAATAATGTTTTAATATATTCAATATATATTTTACATATTCTAAAATTTAATCCTGTGATGGCAAAACTGATTTTTTTAGCAGCCATAACATTACAGTCTTTCAGTTTCCCATGATCCTTCAGACATCAATTTAATTTTGAAACAACTTACTGACCCCAGTTTTTTTGAAGGATTATTTATTACAATATTAAAAAAAAAAAAACATTTTTTCTTTTGCAATGTTATTTAGCCAACAAGCTGTACTATGATGACAGTCATATGACATTTATTTGCATTTATTTGAATTTATGTAATTTCATATCAGTCCATGATACAGATCTTTTTGAATGCGGTGTATCCTTAAATCAAGCCATTCTTATCAGCAGTACACCTGTAGAGATTCCCACTGTGAACACTCGAAACACTACAAGATTCCCTGCAGAAAGCACATTTATTACATTTTATGATTCTTTTCCAGAGAGGCCGCACATGCTGGCTGGACCGCCCTGCCATCATTCAAAGTTATTGTCCTCAATTGTTGCTCCCTCTCTAGCAGACATTTAAAAATTAAGATCCCACCATCTTCCTTTTTCCAGCAAAGATGTTTCCACATTTTACATTTCCTCTTTGCGACTCTGTTCCGCCCGTCATCATAACAATATTTTGTAAATAACCAAAATGGCAAAGAGCTTTTAGTGATCCCTGATTTTTTCATCTCTCACAACCCCCTCACTATCCTATGTTTTTCCTCTCACTTGCTTGATCCCCACACTGTATCTGTCCTTCTTTTGAGTACAATGGTGGTAAGATTTCATTCCTTTGCCGTTTACACAGAGCCTTTACAGGCCTTTAAGACTTAGGGTGAGGCTGGGGCTGGACGTGTTGTCTTACACAACATGCGCCTTGGACAATACAGTGTCTAATCTTCCTAGATTGGGGACCTTTTTTGACGGGATTGGTCAAGAGGGAATCCCTAGTATCCCAACTAAAATAGGTCACAATAGGTAAAAATAGCTAAAACCAGTTGAGGAAATTGCTGAAGTTAGCTTGTGAAGAAGCCTGGCATTTATTGCAAACTAAAAGGAAGTCAGAACAACAATTAAAGAGTTGAACGTCTGGTGTGGGATACCGGCCTCTCAGGATCTGTATTTGTTCCACTTTTCAGGTCCAACTGGCAGTTGGACTTTTGTTCTGGTAACAAACCCACTGTTTTTTCAATTGCATCTATTTAATCTCAGCTGGAGGTCCTGTGAAAGGGTGAGGTTTAAGAGCAGACAGGGAATGAAAACCTCACCTCCAGGAAATGGAGGAGAGAGTGCAGATTCCAGAGGCTTGGGGAAATGAGATGTTGATCCCTCACCGAGGCTTGAAGTTTACTTTCACAGCCTGATCTGGACAAAAGTGTCAATGAGCGCATTCCCAAAATGGAATCTTGACCACTCACACTATCTCTCTCAGACACACATGTGAAAACATGTTTAAATCAAGTTTTGGCACACATGGATGGCTAGACCTTTCTCCAGGAAACACTAAAAAGCATGCTTCAAATGATAGACGTCCGACGTGGATTCTTTTGATCACTCTTTTGGTCGATAGTGTATATGTGCACAGAGGTGAGTGCAAACTATAATTCATACCAAATGCTCACGCACACAGTCCCACCCCAAACCACAACACCCCCTCACACACAAACACACACACGCTTTGAGAAATGGGACACACAGTCTGGTGCAATAATCCTTCATATGTTAGGTTCGGTCGGATGGGTGGGGTGGAAGGTGTCAGTCAAGTTACAAATATATAAACCCTTGTGAGCAGAATTAATGTAAACCTGCAGAGCTCTGCTTCTCTTGAAGTCTATCTGTCGTTCTTTCTGTTGTTCTGTATATTTTTCTATTTAATGTTTTGTCTATATTTTTTTAACAATTAACCCTAATAAGTTTTTAAAGAATTAAAAAACTTTTGTAAAACAAACTGGTCAATGTTTTGTAGAGAAAGGACACAAAAAATTGGTCCACATAATTTGCACTATATTTTTATACAAAAGGATGATTCATTCACAAAATGGACTTAACTACTCATAAATTTTCTTTGACATGCCAAGTGTCAATGACAGATGTCAAGTTTTCAGTGAGATGTCTAATGTTTTGTATATCTATCTGTCTGTCTTTGTCAATCATCATTTTGTCATTCTCTCACAACTTTAATAGTATTGCCAAGAAAAGAGCATTAAAACAAAACAAAAGATTAAACTGAAGTGTAGACTTGAAGCTTTAATTCAAGCAATTAAACAAAAAAATATAACATAAAAGCCAAGTGTCCAATTACTTACGGTCCCTTATATATAAATATATATATATATATATATATATATATATATATATATTATCTAAATGAGTAGGCTGATCCAGACCAGGCTTAAACATCTTAAAACATTAAAACAAGACCCCAAATGTGGTGTCACATTGGTGTCACAATGTGGTAATATGTGCATAATACTGTCGAAACGTTAAAGAAAGAAGGTGTGGTTTCAGTAATGCAGTTGTGTTGATGCAGCAATGTCAGGGAGACGCTGTGTGTTTATGTGAAAGAAAAAGCACTTTATTTGAGAAGAAGAAACTTCTCGAGAATCAGAATTGCCAGACTGTCCTTGCAGAGGTAGAATTGCTCCATTGTTTAGTTTCTCGGCACAGACAGCATTCTTTCTTTGCATGAACATTTGGGCGGTGTTATGAAACGCCCCCATTTTGTAATATCATAAGCCGTTTTAGTGGGGAGCCATTTCAGCCGTTTTAGTCCTAAATTTTATAAAGAATATCTCTTCAGACTTTAGTCTTTGAAACTTTACAGATCTTCTTTATACACCAAGAGCTTGTTCCACTCTAAAGAGTTTCTCTAAAGCCTTTTTCAGTACAATGTTGTGCACTGACAAACACTTGAGCTGAGTAGAAATCATTCTATGTGTTCAAGGACTCCAGAAAGCATTGGTTAAGTAGTAAGATGTGTCAACATCCTGCAATGTGCGGTTTTCCTGTATTTTTCTCCCTGGGAATGATGGAAGAGGCTTCAGAACAGTGTATCCTCACCTCAGACAGCGGCTTTGGCTGTGGTTTGCGACCTGTGATGCTAATATAGCTGGCCTTTCATCCCTGTGTCAGAGGAGCAGACCTGTCTCACCGTCTGAGATCCTGCTGTCTGCCACAGAACACCACATCTTTTCATCCCCTTGAGGGGGTTTGACAAAGATTTCCTGGCTCTTATTAAATTCTAATCCCCAAACTCTCTCACCCTTCACTCTCATCACAGAGCTTGAATCCTTTTCTCTGCCATCCAGACTGTGAGAATACAGTGAAGGATTTCCATGTGTCTTGGATACCTATCAGACACAGTGATTGTTAGTAGCCATTTAGCAGACACTTTTATCCATACCCCTCGAGCAAGTTGGGATTGAAGGAATAGTTCACTCAAAAATGAAAATTCTGTCGTTATTCATGATTTCATGTCTCTGAAAACCTGTATGTGTTTGTTACTCCAAAATACAGCAGCAGAATACTGTTGCCGGTCCTTTTAAGAAACTTTCTCAAAACCGATCAGTCTCTATTTGCTCCAAAATCTGTGGAATCTGTTGTTTTAGATCCACTGATATTTTCCAGCTCGTGTTTTCCAGGTGTAAAAGCTAACAATTACTGTTTTGCCATGGTTAGCAGGCAGACAGCATCGGCCAACACCAACAGCTCAGAGCTACACTAGTCATGATAGTTTAGCAAGGATTTTAACACTGCATCACCAATGCATCAGAATTTCACGAAAGAAATAAACCGGCAAGTCCAACACAGTCTCACGACCAATTCATATGTATTTGTACGAGGTCCCAATTTCGTGCTAATTCGTACAACCTCACTTGTACGATTTGGGACGATTTGTCTAAAACCCCATGACGGGTATAGGTTTAGGGGCGGGGTTAGGTTTAGGTCATTCGTACAAATTCATACAAATTGCCAACTCGTAAAATACGTACGATTTAGAAGAAATCGTATGAAATCGTGCAAGTAAGGTCGTACGAATTAGCCACCTTCTAAAATATGTACGAATTGCCTTGAGATCAGGTATGGCAAGTCACTCTCCTTCTGGAAGCGATTCTCACTTGTGACCAAGTCTGAATTTTTCCAGCCCTGGAGAACAGTAAAACTTTGGATTAAGTGTGATTTCCCTGGTGTAAGCCAATTATTTGGTACTCCATAAGTTCACACCCTGCACAGCTAAAACAAGTCTAAATCCATGTAGCTATTGGCCTGGTTTCCAACGTCTAATTGTGCCTCCTTATACCAAGAAAAGCTTGTCGTTTGTGACTGGATGAGCTGAATGAAAAATGTTTGGATGATCTGAGAAAAGGGCAAGATTTAAGTACGGTACTCATTTATCATTCTTAATGCATACTGGGGAGGAGGCGGGCTGTGCCTTGTTCTGTAAGAATCCTGGTGTAATTTTAGCTTGACAGAATCCTGGGGCCCCACATCCACATCAGACATAAGTATGTACATGTTATGCGTCCAAGGAGTTCACCTACACATGTAGGTCTTGCTCCACTGACGAGTGCCACCCACATGGAGAAGTAGAGCGGACCATTCGTCATTCGGACTGAATATATGGCACAGACTGCGGAGACAAAACACAGCCAGCTGATGAATGCTCTTTGAACACTCTGTCCTGTCTGCTACTGGACACTTCAGTGTTTTCTCTCCTCTGTCTATCCATCTGTACTTTTCTCTTTGTACTGCTTCTGTTCTTTCTGTACCACCCAGGGACAATGTGTGTGAACCGCAAACACGTGTCTATGTTTAATGAGAGAGACGTGAAGAGAAGAAAACCTCCTGAATTTTCAGGCCTTGGCACACATTACAATAAGAGCATTTGCACAAGTAATGTGCCATGCCATGAAAGAGAACTCTAAACAAAACAGTTTTCTTTATCACTGGTGATTCTTTATTTATATTTTTCAAACAAGATACATTTGTTTGAGAGGCATTTAATAGAAAAATTATGTTATGTACTCAACATTTTGTTATTTTAAGCTTCTTTTTAATGAGGTTTAATTCCTAATTCTTTACAAGAAAAACTATTAACGCTAATAAGTTTTTAAAGAATTAAATAACTTTTGTAGAACAAACTGGTCAATGTTTTGTAGAGACTTTAAAAGGACACAAAAAATTGGTCCACATAATTTTTTGCACTATATTTATATACACAAGGATGATTCATTCACAAAATGCGCTTGCCTACTCATATATTCTCTATGACATGCCAAGTAGAGCAATAACGGATGTCAAGTTTCAGTGAGATGAGTAAGGACTTGTTTAATGGTTCTTTTGTATTTGTTTTTAATCTTAAAACAATTTCTTTTAAAAAATAGGGCAAGGAAATGATGATTACATTTTAATATTTGAGTGCACTATCCTTATACTTAATGGGGCAGTTTCTCGAACAGGGTTTAATACTGGTCCTAGATTAAAATAAATGTTTAAGGAGAAGTTCACTTTTAAAAAGACTTTTGCTGATAATTTACTCACCCCCATGTCATCCAAGATGTCCATGTTTTTCTTTCTTCAGTCGAAAAGAAATTAATGTTTTTGACGAAAACATTCCAGGATTTTCCCCCATATAATGGAATCTA
>JAUCMT010000043.1:8907231-8934421 GCA_032357475.1 Enteromius thamalakanensis | reverse complement strand
CGGTACTTCCGCCTGCGTCAAGCTTGACCTTTTCAACGTAATTGCGTATTACGTTAACTAACGCGCATCACAGAACAGAACAGAGCAAGGCAAGCGTTTGTGCTCATAAAACTTAAACTTTTTTATTTATTTTGGAAATGACCGATCGTTTCGTCAAAAACATTAATTTCTTTTCAACTCAAGAAAGAAAGACATGGACATCTTGGATGACATGGGGGTGAGTAAATTATCAGCAAAAGTTTTTTTTTTAAAGTGAACTTCTCCTTTAAGAGCTGTCTAAACTGGAAAAAGCTTGCACTGAGATATCTTAGAATACATTATTGCTTAAAATGCTCACAGATAATGCCTTTTTAAAAGACATGTTTCTAAAAATGTACTAAATTAGCAAAGGTCTAGTCCTGGCTTAATCTAATTCCTATACTGGAAACCGGCCCAAAAAAATGACTTAAGTTAAGCAGAAATCTAAGAGTATTTTGTTAGGTTTGTGCTTAAAAACAGGTAGAACAAAATAAATACTACATTTTTGCATCTATTATTATCTTGCATTAAATTTCTTGTTCGCAGAATTAAAGGGTGTTTAGAGATTTGTAACAAAAAATACGAGACTTAAATCCTGACTTAGAATTATTTTTGAAGAGAAGAAGCAAGAGAGAAATCAGAGAGAAGGAAAGAGAGCTATGAAGTAGAGAGAAGTGACTGCCAGTTCAATCTCAAAAAAGACATATAACAGGAAAGAGGAGAGAGATGTTGAGAGAAAAAAGCAAAAGGAGATAGAAAGTGAGAAAGATAAAGTGGTAAAGGGAAAAACAGAGACTGTTGACAGAGCAGGTGAGGAAGGACGTGGGGATCAGATTGTGTCTGTGTCTGAGGAGAGAGGAGGGCAGACAGACCCAGACAACTCAGCAGGAATACAACCAGAGCACAGGTCATGTCACAGAACCAAACACTGCTCCTGCTAGTATAATTACTTACAAATTTATTTTATTATTGTTTGTATTTATTTCAAAATCATTTCTGTACGCTCACAAGAAACTAAAGCTCCATATATGAAAAAAAGTGCTTTAAATTAAATAATAAAATATATACACTGAGATTTAGTTGTGATACATATGCATTATTCAAAAGGAATATTTTTCCAGACCAGTCCATTTAGGTTTGATTTTGTTTTTTATAAGAACAGACATCATACTAACAAACATACCTTAATAACTAATCTCAATGAAGAATGTATTTCCTTTCTATTGTCTGTACACACAGCCAATGCCGTCTTTCTATTTATCAAGTAAACTTTCCCTCCAGGTATCATTCGTGATTATGGCGCCTTTATAACTCGTTTTTCATATTCATGTGGAATAGGAAAGAATGTAATCGTTTTCCTGTAAGCTAAGCTGATTTTTTTAAGCTAACACCTGGATTGTATTTGGAGCTGTCTTAATCAGATATTTCTCCACAATTAACAAAACAAAGTGCCTATCAGTTGGAGACTGAGGTTTCTTCTTATTACTATTTCTTTCTCCACAGCCATTTTTCTGTCTCTTAAAGTGTTCAACATCAACATCATCTCAAATGCCCTCCTTTGTTTTCCATCATGATATATTCAAATACAAAATATTTGTAATATAAAATGAGCTGGAAAATATCAGTGGATCTAAAACAACAGGTCAATTTCTGACAGAAAAGAGGTTACTCACCTAAACACATCGACCCTCCGCGAGCCCCTGAAGAGATGTGCAGAGCCAGTTAGTCCTAGGGCTGTGTTTACAAACCAAAATAAATCTGACTGAGCCTTGGAATTGGAACTCAATTGTACTAAATCAAATTATGAAGACATAAAATTAAAAGACGGTGGGGGGATTTAACAAAAGAGAGCAAAGTGGAATGCTATCTGCCCATAAGAATATATATGAAATACCCAGCTACCATGACCACTCAAGTCATATTCCACTACTAAATTTTCTTTATGTACAGTTTTTGATATACACATTTTTGTGCAATTCATTGCAAAATGCATTATGATTTAAAAACACTTTTAGCACAGTGTGTGATTTGTAAACAAATACATTTTTCAAATTTGGATCACATAACCATGCAAAATTGCTTGGTATGTCACATGGCATCTGCAATGCAGAGCATTCTGGGTAACAGTCCTGTGAAACATAAAAGAGCTCGAATTTGCTTTAGCAAATGCACTTCATCCAGTCTGATCTCACGGCAATTCATACATATTTTATTAGGTGTCTAACTTGTAGGACTAAACCAGCAATGCAACTAACATGTTTAAGACCCAGAAAGGTAGTAAGGACATCGTTAAATTAGTCCATCAGCGATTCAACCAAATTGAATACATTTTGTAAGAACACAAAAATAACACCACAATCCATATGTGTTTATCACAGTATAATGATTAAGTGTCTTTCCAGTTTTATGTTTGTTGTATTTAGATTCCATTTTAGCAGTTTGCTGAATTGTTGCTAAATGCCATGCTAGCTAATGCATTAGCAATGCAGTCCCTTGTTTATCATGCTAAAGCTTTAAATCTAAAGAGAATGGGCTAAAGGTCTAAAGGTCAAACTGAGAGAAGAAACTAAAACATATGTTTAGTATGGTCTCCGACAAGGCACTCCAGACACCCTAGTGGTTAAACCTAAACAGAAAGTCATAATAACCCAAGCTATATAGGAGCACCTGTGCTAACGGTCCAGCTGGTGTATAACTAAACACTCGGTTCTTGTGCATGCTTCAAATGTGTGTCTGTACAACAAAACATGCTGCTGTATTCCCAAGACCGGGAAAGGTATGTGCATCATTCGCACAGCCAAGAAAGCGAGACAGCTACGATGAATAGTGTCTGTTATTTACTGTGTCTAAGAGAACATTTCCTCTGGGGGAAGCTAGAGGGAGCTTCATCTGAGCTACCTGAGAAAAACATGTTCCCACAGTATCCAAAACCCCTATTTGAAGGCATTAAACAGTAGAAGTGCAGCACTTGAATTCACAGTTTATCTGCCAGTTAACTTGACAGGAGCGTTAGCTTTAGGACCATTGCATAATGTCTATGGGGCCCTAGGCGCAGACTGGAGGCCCCGTCGTCGGAAAAAAGTGAAGGGTGAGGAACAAAATGGCAGCGTAAACAGCTTAAGTCACACCCCAGCAGGACCCTGACAGCATTTAAATGGATGATTTATTGAACAATTCTGTTAAATGTTGTCACAGCGGGGTTACGGCTGCATATTACCCGTTGTTTTTTGAGACTTTGCTTTGTGGGTCAATGTGTCTGAGAAATGCTGTCTAAGAGCCAATTTAGCCAAACCTTCATTTTAATATCCACACTGGACTCAGGTCACGGTGGACGTTAATACACCATGCAATCAGAGAAAGTAAACGTGCAGCATGTTGAAAATGAACGCCGCGTTTTTTAAATGTTTGTGCAGCACTGTATAGTTACTAAGGTAGTCGATTACATGGGGGAGAAAAGGAGCGATATAAGATTGGCAGACAGGGAGGCCGTTACAGGTTAAGCACCGTTCACTCCCTCCTGAGATTTAACTCGTGCTGAAAAGTTGATTTATGGAATAAAACTCTCAGACCCAATTTCCGCCTTTCTCACTGACTCCATAAGCATGGTGCCTATCAAATAGAAGTGTGCCTGCACTGTGCAAGCATGCACAGATACACTTTTACATTAACATGCTTCTAAGTTATAACACTGTTTTCTTTCTGGATTTATTATTTACAAAAAAATGCAATGCACTTAAATCTACCTTTATGAGGAGCGTGTTTTAATGCCTATTGACAAACTGCTTTATATTTACATTCATGTTAGCCATTTAGCAGACACTTTTTATCCAAAGCAACAAATGAAGGCAATAGAAGAAATCAAAACTAACAAAAGAGTAACAACATGCAAGTGCTATGACAAGTCTGTTAGCCTTATTATTATTATTCATAGGCAAGTTACACAAGTTATATTCATACATACTTGAATAGACCACTTGTACAATAAGCAAGTTTTAATTTTGAATGTAAGATTTTAATGTGCTTTTATGATTTATTTACATGTGTATTTGTTTAAAATTGTTTGAAATAAAATTGTTAATTGTTAGTTATATTTTATATTATTATTGCACACAAGATTTCATTGTTGTTGCTGTTGCTTTTTTTTTTTTTTATCTTACTGCTTAATATTAAATAATTCATGTTAATAAAATATTTATAATATAACATTTTCAAATAAATATTAATTGTATCATTAACATTCATATTTATCTTGCTTATTATTATCTTGCGTATTTAAATGCTTATTATTATTATTATTATTATTATTATTATTATTAATTATGTATACACCCAATATTAACTTAAAAAAACACATGCAAACAGAAAAAAAATGACAACACATTAAGAAAAAGTCTTCATTCTTCACGTCTTCAGTTTGACAACACAGGGGCTGCAAATTCTCGCAACGCAACCAAACACAGAAACGCGCTGCAAGTAGCACTGACGTGTTAAAGCAGGGAATAGTGTTTATAGTTCAGGGAAATGGGTGTGCTTTTAGAAAAATAGCGTTATTTGAACTTTTAGTTTAAAATCTTGGTTATAGTGTTTTAGCAATCGAGAAAAACTAATATTTGAAAAACAAATGTTAGTAATAATAATTTTAACAGTAATATTTTGGTACAGTTTATTTTAATAGTCAGTAACTTTGCAACTATGTCAACTAGAAGTCATTAGAGTATTACTAGGCTGTCTGCTTAATAACTTTTAATACTTTATTTTGATTGCTCCACGGCATATTATATAGTGACTATGAGAAAAGTATTTATCAACTTATTCTACTAACCCTAAACCTAAAGATCTACTCTGAGAGTTAGTAGACATGTAGCAAATTAATGAGAGTTACATTAGTTTACATGTAGTTACAGAGTTACTTATAGTTCGTAGAATGTCTAAATTGGACTATTAAAATAAAGTGTAACCAATATTTGTCCTGTTTTTAAGCTGTCAACAATATTATGTGAATTAACACACCTGAGCGGTTGTACGCTGGGCCCTGTGGGCTGCTTGTGGGTTTTAGTGGAGAACCAAAGTGTACATTTCACAACCATCATGGAAAGAGCCATCTGTTTTAAGGTGATGAAAAGTGGGAATAGCTTTCTTTTAAGCTATTTACTTGTGGCTCACTCAGTTTTGCTGTCTTGGTTGCCACCTGAGCTGCCATGTTGTTTTTAGAGATTACTGCTAGTAGGTTTTGGCCCCTGCACTGTTTTGTCTAATTTTCCGCCAGTGTGCAGTAAGAGTAAGTGGTATAGTGAAAAGTAATGCGTTATGTGTTTGTTTTTTCTGTTTTCGTACAAGAACCAGTATGAGAACATTTCACTTTCTGATTGAGTTTCACAAGTCTGGTTAGACATGAATTACACGGATATGCTTTTAAAACTCATTTTGGGTCTCAGTGAATTATTATTCTGTTATTTTCTGATTTGGAGGCCGACTTACTACAGTATATAGGAAAGCTATAAAGTTTGTAATGTCTGGGACGAACACTTGCTTATTTCCCTTTCTGCTCTCAGACCAATATCTGTTTCGAATTTTGGTAGCTGTTACCATGAATTCTTATGCACAACTTCTTTATAAATCTGTTTTAGATAAACCATAGCCATCGTTTGCCAAAATTGCTCCTTTTTTTATTGTTCTTTCGGATGGTTTTACCTTCAATGGTTGTGACTGGCTTTAGTTACTCAGAAGCTCCTTATTTTTTGTATTATAGACATTTGGCAGTCGCCCATTCTCATGTGCATATCTATGTTTTAGGCCTCAGCTGTGCGCTGTAAACACACAGAGTGCGCATGCATGACCGAGTGCTTGGCCAGACGGATTGCGTGACACTTTTTTACTGCGTCTGCAGAGCTTTTCAAGAAAAACATTAGATAAACAGATTGTGCCGGCCTGTGAAACAGGGGTAATGTCTGATTCTGATCATTTTGAGTATTAAGACGCCTGTTCAGAGCAGGGCACATGGTTAAGAACGTTTAAATGATCCTCCCCACAATACCACAACCCTCAAAAAAGCCTCCGCCATCCCCTTCCCCCCCACCACCACCAACGACAGCCAACTATTCAACAACTAACCAAATTGGCCGTACTAACAATTCTCTCAGTCGCTTTCTGTTTTTGCCCATTTTCTGTTTGTCTGACTCTTTGGTTCTCACTCTTGGCCTCCCTGTTTTCCCTGTGACTTGTGATCGTGTTTTTCCTGGAGGGGGAAATGGCTACATGTGAGAACTAGGAGGAAGCAAGTTTTTTATCGAGTACAAATACAGATGCTCACACAGACGTGACTAATTATACAGACTCGCTCATGGTTTTTGGGACTGCACATCCTTACGCGGCAGTAAAATAAGATGGCAACCGCAGCACAATAAGCTCACGATGGCAAAACAGCATCGCACTACACTGTACACTGTAGGAGGGCTTCAAGGTCGGAGCAAAGCCCAAAATTGTCCTGCTGGAGCCCAATCCGAAATTCCAGTAAGAACAACAATAAAAATGAAAATCGAAAATGATAAAAGAGGGAAACGCCAGTGAACCACAGTGAATTAGGCAAAGCAAACAGACGCAGAGTGCCCCGTTTAGAGTCTTGCTGATTGGGAAAACACAGCGACGCTGAGCATGTCTGGCTCTCTTTTTTTCCCCTCATCTCTCTGGCCAGCTAGTGCAGGAGCTGCAGTTGGACCAGGTTCCCTGCAGATGTGGTTTAACATGGACATGTGCTCTGCCATACTTTTCTTTTTTGATTTTCACTGATGCAACACAGGCACAAACTAAATGTTGCTAACTTTCCACCATTTGCGTGCTTCCTTTGAAGTGAGCACAGGCATTTCATGCATCTGACAAACACATTCATATAAATACACAAAAGAACTTTGGTTTATAATAAGATTTTGTGAAATCTTATTATTTCTCATTATTTAAAAATATTTTATATTACTTTAACATAATTTTCGAAGTGACATTTAATTTATTTTTTATATTTATTAACTATATTTCTAGTGAACAAAAACTATAACAATGTATTATGTATTACACTTTCGATCAACTGCGAATTTCGATTCTTTTTTTCATGTATAGTTAAGTATTATGAATATATCACTTAAGAAAAAAACTATCAAAGGTTGCACAAATTAATGTTTTATTGTATTTAGACATCCATAACTACTAACACTTACAAAAATATAAATAAATACATTAAAACACATTAGAAATTCATTTAAAAAAAATAATACTAATAAAATAGCTATATTTATTCTACCCTCCTGAACTTGACAATCACCAATTTGATCAAAAAAAGACATTTGGAAATGTTTCGGACCCTACTCATGGAAAGTGTCTCAAATGATTACAGTCTCTGATATGGCCCTTACAGGAGCCTCTTTCTGTTTAAACTGTGAAAAGGGTTTATATTTGAGAAAGGGGCACCATTAACCTTTTAAAGAGGTTTAAAGAGGTTCTTGCTGAGCTGTGGCACTGTGGGGAAAGTTGATCTGACCTGTGGGTCTCATGCTTGCAGATGCCGTCGGGCTGACTAGTGAGTTTCTGTGTTCAAACCTGCGGTTACGAGAGAGAGTTCAGCTGTCACAGCACATTGAAATAGGAAGTGAGGTAGGTTATGAATGTGTCTTGGCTTGGCCAGGTCCACTGAGAACGGCAAACCAAAACCTGTGAACTGTGAAGGCCACGGATAGGATGTCCATGTGCTTTAGGAATGAATTTAAGATCAGCAGACTTTAAGCTCCATCCCTCAGGCTTCACAGGTTCAGCACTCTTGGGGGAACACAGTGTGCAGAAGTAATAGACTTGGAGATGAGTCAATAAAACTACCTGCTATATTCAGGAAGAGCACAAGAGAGATCATCCAGGTGTGATATCTAGAGACCACAAATGGTCATAAATGTGGTCTTAGACCACATTCTTTAAATGAAAAATCTAATAACATGACCTGTAGAATTTACTTGCTTTGTTATACAAAATAAAGTCTTGCGTAGTATGAATGAAGTGTTATATATTTGAAACAACCCAATAAATTCAAAACAAAGGGTTTAAGAAAATATAGAGGTTATATGAATTCATGATGGTTAATTATGAGGATGTTTAAGAACATTCAAGAATCCAATTTAAGCAGTCTTAAATTCTTAGGTTACCAATACCAATACCAATACTCTTAAAGGTATTTTTGAAAATGCTAATTTATTTATTTTCAATTCTATGATTATTTCACATTATATATTAATTAGCCTATATTTATTTAATTAATTCCCTACAAAATTAAATTATGTCACCATTTACTATTTATAATATGTTTTGTGTATAATAATATATATATATATATATATATATATATATATATATTATACATTATACATTTCATTAAAATATATATTTCATTATTATGGAGAATAAAAAATAAACTATATTTAGACATTCAAATCCACCAGCACTGCTTATATAATTAATAATAAATATAAAACAGATCCTTTTTTTACTCTCCTGAGGTTGATAATAAACATTTCCTGAAGATTATGAATGCATTTGTTTAAAAAAGGGGAAAATGGTTTTCATTCACTCTCAAGTTGGAAAACAAATCTCTAGAAAAGAATCAAATTTTTTTTTTTTTATTAAAAAATATTTTATATTGTATAGAAGAAAGAATGTTATGCAGGTTTGGAACAACATTATTAGTTAACTTGTTATCATCTGTTGATGACAAATGCTACATTTTTTCAGAACTACAAATTATTTAATATTCAGGCCAGTTCTAACGGCATGAAAAATGCTAAATGCAAAGAATAAACTGCAACTAAGCATATAGTCATGCATAATTAAGATGTCAGCTTTTAAAATAGAAGAAAAAGCAGCAATTAAGATGAACTGGTGTTTAATCCATGAAAGCAGGTAAAAAGAGACTGCTGATGTGAATGTTAGATTCTCAAGACAATGCAAAAATTAGACTGAAGTAATCTGACATCCTCATTATCCCCACTGTTAGACCCAAACTTGATGCCATCAGCACCCCTCATCTCCGAGCCAGTGGTCTCTCCCATGCACCTGATCAAATCTGTGTAAATATTTGGTGCGAGTAACATGAGGATAAAATTATCATTCCTTCCTGCAGTAAATTAAAGCAAACAGCTGCAGCTGTCTTGGGGAACGACTGGTTAAACAAACGCTGGGGCACTGAGCCCCACCTAGGCTTTGGCATCCGTACCTCATCGCCCAGGCTGGAGTGGGGTCAATAACTCTACTCAGTGACCCATCTGACAGCCAGCCGTGTAGGAAGATCCTCCTGGCTCTTCTTGTAAGCATCTCTGTAGGCCCTCGAGTGGAACCGTGTACATCTGACAAGGCTGCTAGTCTGCACCAAAAAACTGAAGCCACAGATTCTCTGAGTTTTCCATGAAGTGCTGAAACAAAGCCTAAAATAACATTTCACTTCTAAAGTTTAACCTGAAGGCCTTTACTTCTGCTTTTTCAGTTTTGGACCGGTGTTAGGGGTTATTTTCTCAGTGTTTTGTAGCCTATATGGTAGCCGAGAAGGCCTTTCATGTGTTGCATCCCGTGCCAGGCATCACTGATCATGCTAGCACATGGAGAGCTGTTTATGTATGCCACTGTCACTCAGTATTACATCTATTGGCAGTAACGCTGACTGGCGTAGGACTTTGAAAACCAACCGAGCACATTGGTAAGGCCAACATAAACGGAACGTGAAGAGAAACTGAACGCTCATTCGGCTATCCAAAAGTGATTAGGGGTAAAGAACATGGAGTAAAGAAGCCAGTCTTTGAAGGGAGATGAAAATATGTGCAGTGAATAACATATGCTTGTTATAACACCCAGCAAAAAATATTATTCTATCTGTAGGGCTGTTGGTGGTATTTCACCAAAATAAATGTGCAATACTATATTAGTATTGTAACTGCACAGGTGCTTTGTAAACATGTGTACTGTGTATAAATATATTATTATTGTTATTAAATATTTTATTTTCTTTGCAGTGAAATATTGTGAATAGTAATATTTCTTATTTGCTTTTAACACCAATAATACTCACAACCTATAATAATATATATTCACAATTTGGCCACATTGTACAACCTGCAAAGAAAGCAAATTTGGAAGTGTCTATCAAATTTTAAATCTGAATTTTTGTTGGCAATTTTATCCCAGCCCCCAGTGATGTTGCCTCTCTGCCACTAGGTGTCGCTCACTGACAGACCTCAGACTTCTGTAGAATAGATTTTCATAAGTGAGTGGACGTAGGAGGTCTGTTCTGTTTGCAAGCATTAGTGTCTTGAACTTAATGTGAGTTGTAACCAGGAGAGAGTCTTTTGGACTCGTTGCAGACCAGTTGTGTCCCTGCATTCTGAATCATTTGTGAAATCTTAATTGTGCATGATGGAAGTCCAGCTAGAAGAGCATTGCAGTAGTCCAGTCTAGAAATGCAAGGGCCTGGAAAAGAAGTTGTGCAGCACGCTCCGTTAGGAAGGGTATCTTTCTGATGCTGTGAAAGAGTATAGGCCTAAGAGGGATTGTTGGCTTATTTGATTCATCTAAAAGCAGTGATTCGATGATCTTTCTCTTTTTGCAGTTTAGAAGCCCGTCACCACAGAGGCCGATGACAATGCTGACAGTGCTCTGTGTCCTGCTAACGCTGGGGAGCCATGTTCTGGGGGGCGGTTATGCCCCTATGCCTCAGATGAAATATGTGCAGCCCATGATGAAGGGACCTGTTGGGCCACCCTTCAGAGAAGGCAAGGGCCAGTACCTTGGTAAGTGTTTAAAACTAACAAAATCATCCATCCCTACATCATTATATCTGTTTTCATATCCATCTTGCAGTCCATCCGTATTCAAAGAATAAAATAAACAGTTTTAAAATAAAACTTGTTCCTATGACTTTCAACAGGCATTACTATATTCAGTATCATTTGATTCCCTAGAAAGCATTTTTAATATGGTGACTTGCTGCTCAATAAACATTTCTTACCTTCTTATCTAAACATTCCATTAACCTTTTTTACTGTCCGTACTTTTCAGCAGTGGAAGTCGTTATAGTTGGCTGAATTCTGTAGTGGTGAATGGGAGACTAGGCCTACAAACATATATGTTTACAGAAAAAAATCCATGATAATGTTTTCGTGACTTTTGAAAAGAGGAAAAAAGACAGTGAGACTGATGACAGCAGTCAGAGGAAAATAGATGTTAACATCATTTTCAGTTTACCTTAACTTCCAAAGACAGCTGCACAACAGCGGTAACTATTTTTAATGCAAAGATAATACAATACAAAGCTAATTATTATAAATGTACTGTATGTAATGTAACATTCACATTTTAAAAAATTACATTTAAAAAAACATTTGCGCTATCACTGTCTCTGAAAAGAGTCCAATATTAATACAATTCAGGATTCTTTGATAAAAAGAAAATATGAAATAAAAGAATAGCATTTATTTTTTAAATAGACTTTTTTTTCAAATAAAAATGTCTTGATTTTCACTTTGATCTGTTTTAATGTGACCTTGCTAAATAAAATTATTTATTTATATAAAAATAAAATCTTACTGAGCACAAACTTTGGAACTGTACGAACCAGGTGAGCCACATGAATTCACATATTTCATTAATAAATGAGTTTGACTGGTTAAACTGGATTGCAAAAGGTTAGTGAGTAAGAATAAGCTTAGTTTAAAAGCTGATATATAATTTTTTGCACTAAATTGGCATCGCCGACTCCTCTCCTCTCTATGATATACAAGAGGTCATTCTGAGAGTGTCACAGGAAGAGATAGAAGAGGGAAAAAGAGAAGCAGGGTGGGGTGAAGTCACATCCCTTCTGAGCAGTATATCACATGTCCATATAGTCCAGACCTAAAGGGAAGGAAGCCTTGAGCTGATGAGAATTCCAGGGTAGGTGTCAAATGGAAGCTTTTGTGATGTGCTTAAGACACATAGGAGGTCTCTGTTTCAGAGGTAAAGGGAGAAGGATATAACACAGCCAAGAGAAAATAGCAAGAAGTGGTCAGATATATTTTCCTGGGATGTGATTGATTTAACTGCTGCTGATAGTTCAGCTTTTAAAGATATTTCACTCAAAGAGACATACAGTACTGTCTTTTAGCCACCCTCATGTTGTTCCAAACCTATATGCAAACACTGTTCAGCAGAAGGAGGAAAGTCTTACAGATTTGAGCAACATAGGGGTTAGTAAATTATGACAGAATTTTTATTTGGCACATACGTTTTATTTTTTCACAGTCTTCAAAGTAATTTTAGAAATATGAAGAGACTAATGCGATCCATCAGATATCAATTAAGATTCAAAACATCTCTACAGAAAAGCTATGTGCTCACTGCCATCTAGTGGTCAATGGAAGACTTGCACTGACACCGTTTTTTTTTAAAGAATGTTTAAAATCCATCATTACAGAAAAGTAGAAACAATAATACATACTTACATAAACATACTTAATAAATTCTCCTATTGGCAAATAACCAACCTCTCTAAAATACAGATCAAACCTCTTTAAAACAAGTCCTCACATGAACATTTGTGCTGACACTATTGAGAGATATATGTACTCAATAATGTTTTCTTTCCATTTCTAGATTTCACTGACTACTGTACAATATATGTGTTTTAGTAGATTCCCTGTAGTTGTCTTTTTTAATTTTGGAGTATTAAGTTTATGGTGGCACATTGATGTTATAAGATGAATTAAGTAAATGTAATTTACAGAACATGATTTTGATTGTGTCATTTTGCACTTATATACTAATGTAAAGTGCTTGCTAAAAAGCTAAATTCAACATAGATATATGTTGAATACTTGGCTTATGCTATATATCAATTTACCACTTGGGGGCGCTTCACAACTATAGTAGGATTATACTCTTCTATTACCTATACAGATGAGAATATAAAAAATGTTTACGAAATGAATTGAAATATATATTAGGTACTCAAGAGTCAAGGGAGAAAATTGTTATCGATTATATATCATTTAACTTATTGTTTACATAAATTTCTCAAATAAATTACTTAAGAAATGACATATACTAAGCCCAACATTTGGATTTATGTGTGATGTGATTGTTGAAGTGAAAAGCATAAAGCACATGTTAACATTGGCCAATTTAGCTGAAGATTAGGCTGAGATTTGTCTTTCTCATGTTGACTTCACATGGGATTTTTTTCTGAATATGTCAGGGCACATCTGTCTTAAGCTCAGTGAAATGGACCATTTTAAAGTATAGATGCATTGTAATATTAATTCTTAACTCATCTCTCTTAACTCTTTTATTAGGAACTAAAGTGAATGGAACTTTGCAGTGTTTTCCTCACTTGCATAGTTTGTTGTTCCTAGAACAAACAAAACATGGCAGTCAAATGTCATTTGTGCAGTTCTCTTGCTGAAATTCCAGTGAGGTCAAATGCTTTTGAAAATTTTGTCCTTGTCCTTTGTTTATGTTTTGTCCATAAACACATTCATTTTCCAGTGTAGGCCTTCATTGCATACCTGTGTAGACACTTGAGCATAATGTTGAATACAATGCATAAATGTAGTTTCACCAGCACTTTAGTGTGACCTCTGGAAACAAAGAATATTTTTGATGGCACAGAGATTCATTGACAATAAAACTTGTGTCTTTAAATTCTCACATAGGTAAAAATCTTCTTTTATGAATTTAGCTATAAAGTTGTTCTTTTTTTTTTCCTTTTTTATTGCAGAATTTCCACCAGTGATGGACATTAAAGGGGAGCCAGGTCCTCAAGGGAAGCCAGGACCAAGGGGACCAGCTGGGCCTCCTGGATTACCAGGGAAACCAGGAATAGGAAAACCAGGTCTCAATGGTCAAACAGGTCCTTCAGGTCCTCCAGGATTCCCTGGAATTGGAAAACCAGGTCTACCAGGATTACCAGGAAAAATAGGACCTAAAGGACCTCCTGGACTTAATGGTGAGGGTGGGCCTCGTGGAGAGGTGGGTCCACGTGGACTTCCAGGTCAGCCAGGACCACCTGGACCAGCGGGACTGTCGTTGAATGGCAAACCAGGGTTACCTGGGACTAGAGGCGCGCCAGGGTCAAGAGGTGACCCGGGACCTAAAGGCGGACGTGGTATTCCTGGTGACCAAGGACCTAAAGGGGAAAATGGCAATGGAAAGCCAGGTCTAACAGGTCCCAGGGGACCCAGTGGCCTTCAAGGACCGCCAGGACCTCCAGGTGTTCCTGGGTTGGGTAAAACAGGGATTGATGGGCTGCCTGGGCATCCAGGGCCAAAAGGAGATAAAGGATTTCCAGGAGTTCAAGGTGTCCCTGGGGAAGCTGGTCCTCCTGGACTACAAGGTCAGCCTGGGCCAGCTGGTGTGGGAAAACCTGGACTTGATGGTGTTCCAGGTAACCCAGGCCCAATAGGTCAAAAGGGTGAAGTTGGCCACAGAGGAGCTCCTGGGTTACCTGGCTCACCTGGCTATGGTAAACCAGGGCTTGTTGGACAGAAAGGAGATAGAGGTCCTGGTGGATTACAAGGAGCACCCGGTGACAAAGGAGAACCTGGGATGGATGGTCTACCAGGAGATACAGGGCCAACTGGACAGCCAGGGCTTCCAGGTCCACAAGGTCCTATGGGTCTTCCAGGGAAACATGGGATGCCTGGTCTAAAGGGAGAGAGTGGCCCACAAGGACCTTCGGGCTTGCCAGGGCTTAGAGGAGATCAGGGTCCCAGTGGGCTTTCAGGAAAGCCTGGCCTGCCAGGGGATAAGGGCTTTCCTGGTATCAATGGAGCCACAGGCAAACCAGGACCTAAAGGTGAACCGGGTCACATCGGACTGCCAGGTAATCCTGGTGTGATTGGGGGACCAGGTCCAAAAGGTGAGAATGGGTTAGCAGGACCCCCTGGGCCACGTGGCAATTCAGGGATCCCTGGAATCCAAGGCCCCACTGGTCATATGGGACCTCAGGGTGTTCCAGGGTTGAAAGGCGAGCAAGGTCTACCAGGCCCCCAAGGAATTGGAAAGCCTGGAGACCAAGGTATGCCTGGTCCACAAGGACCTCCAGGAAAACCTGGCGCTCCCGGACTTAACGGTGTGCAGGGCCTTCCAGGTCCACCTGGACCTCCTGGGCCTCCCGGCCCGCCAAATGGTGACATAAATCAGTTAGCGGTTCAAGGACCAAATATTGTAGGAGAATCCATTCCAAAGCCAAATGGTGAGAAACCATTTTTTGGTCAGGCTGAGCTCTCTGCCTCTGTGGCACCTGCTTTTACCGCCATTTTGACAACACCATTTCCACCATCTGGAATGCCAATCAAATTTGACAGAACTCTGTACAATGGGCAAAATGCTTACAACCCAGCCACAGGCATCTTCACAAGCCCACTGCCTGGAGTCTACTATTTTGCTTATCATGTACACGTAAAGGGAACCAGCCTATGGGTGGCACTGTATAAAAACAATGTGCCAGCCACATACACCTATGATGAATACAAGAAGGGCTATATGGACCAGGCATCAGGTAGTGCGGTACTGGAGCTGAAAGAGAATGACCAGGTTTGGGTCCAAATGCCCTCTGACCAAGCAAATGGCCTCTACTCCACTGAGTACATCCATTCGTCCTTCTCAGGGTTCCTCCTGTGCCCCACATAACAGTCTGTCTCAGAGGAGAATTGCTTGCTCAAGTGCCCTGCAGTAACATCTGTGATAACAGCGACTAGATTACAAGAAAGACTTGCTGAACGACGGAGAGGCTGAGTTCGAAAGCAGAGGATGGGGAATTCATGCTGTGTCTTTGTTTTCACCTTCTCTTTCAACTGTCCAATTTGATCCTTGTTTTACTTTCAAGTGTTGTCATTTTCTGCCTATATGATAATTTTATTATAACTGTTATGTTATTTTTGTTGATGTTGATGTATTGGTGTTATTTTATTGATATTGTTGTAGTTGTTGTTGTTAATCGCAATCAGACTATTAAGTTCTTTGCAATGTGTAGGTAACCGTTCAAAGACTTACCCATGTGACTGCACACATTGCCAAATGTTCTGACTCCCATTGAACTCCATCACATTGACTCTGGGGTTGTGTGTTCCCCTGGCTGCAGTCGAATTCACCTATATCTTTCCCTCATTTAACACAGGCTACTTGATTTGTGCCACATTTTAGAATGCAGACATTCTATACAGCATTGTTATTATATTTGTATGTTTAAATACATCCGTAATTTAAAGAATAATCTTCAGTTCCATATTGTTTTGTTTTCTTATTAATGCCAGACAGGTGAATATCTATCTGCCTTAGGTATGTATGTTTTGTTTGACTTACTGTGTTAAAGCAAAAAATTATGTGCTAATCTATCTGTTTCTGCGACAACTACATTGTGTTTGAGAGTTATTAAGAAAAACTTTACTTGATGATTTTCTGAGTTCTTTGCTCAAAACATGCCAGGTTTAAATCAGTAGTGATCCTGAAGGCCTAAAGAGGACTGCTGTACAACAGTGCCTTAATTATCAAAACAAAAACAAAATTTCTGTGACACTAATTCCATATAATTTCAGAAAAAAAGTTACAAAAGGGCAGTACCCTTTCAAAGGGTACATTTTGTGCCTTATTTCTTCCATAATTCATACATATTAGTCCCTGAAGTGTACATATTAGTACCTTTCAAAGTACCATCTTTATCATCTTTATGCCTTTGTTTCTGAGAGTGTACTTTAAAAACCATGACATCAAAGCTAATACATAGCGTATAGCGTATATCAAAATCTTAAGATAGCCTAAGGGACTACTAGAATATATAACAAATCAATTCTCCAACACGAAATCCAAACTACTGCATTGTGTACTCTAAACGTTTTACATTCTGACGCTTTTCTAATTGCTGCTTTAACAATGACACAATTGACTGATTGTGTTTCTTGTTTTTACATTCTTCTGAAACTTGCAATTACACACACATGATTGACACTTACATGAGTCAATGCATGTTATAATCTTTTACATTTTGACAAAAACTTACATGATTTGGATACATCGCACTGCTCCAGTGGTGTTTATGAAAGGTTAAAATACAAACATCCTTAAACAAAGAACTTGTTCCTTGCACATTTACTGAAGTGAATGAAAAAAAGCAAATGCTAGAGACTTGAAGTCCCTCTTAAAGACGTTTTCTCAGTTCTGTTTGTTTGACCAAAATGTAGAATTATGAAACCTGAGGAGTCAGTACCTGTCAGTACAATGCACCCACTCACTGAGGTTGCCCATTCAATACATGACATTTGTTCCATGACACTGTTCAGATTATTTACCCTTGAATGATGTTTTGGCACCAGAACCTTTCTATTCCAGCATGTATTTGACCTTTTTATTGTATATTAACACTGTGACAAATATTTTCTATGATGAGTGTATCGTTTAAGTGCGATGGATTGAAGATTTGAAAATTCGTTGTGCTGCAAAAAAAAAAACTTAGACTATGTTGCTTCCTTTTGTCATTCAAAACAAACTAGGACAAAGAAAAAGCAATGTTCCACAAAATATTTATTCATGTTCAATCAAATAAAAAAAATAAAAAAACAACACTAAATCAATCCCATTTGCACATGATTTTAATGAAGGCATATTTATACATTTGTGATAGTCCAGCAAGGAATGTCCAACTACCGAAACCCTGAACGTACAAATAACCATATTATTAACATCATCAAGGAGTTTGTAGTACACACTACCATAGTTTTTCTTGCTTTCTTCATGATGTATCTATCAATCTATAGGACTTTTGTCATACTGCATTAACTTTATGCAATCCGTTTTGGGTATTAAATGCACTCTTTGATTGAGCATATTTTGTCAGCTCGTACAAAATCTACAAGTACTTGAGAGTACTGATGCAACATCAATAAAGACTTTCTTGATCAAGGGTGTCTTTTGTTATTCTCTTTTAACTAATATGCCCAAGGTTAATAATTTAGTTAAAACCTAATCTGAAAATCATTACCATATTGATATTATATCCGCCTGCTATAATACTTAAGCACACATATAGGTAGGTTTTGTTAGGCTGAAGAAAATATGAACAGCACATTCAGTTTACACAAACATGTGACTAACACTATATCCATTTTAGTGTTCCTTGCAGGGTCACCTGTGATCATATAAAGGTGGCTGAAATGCTTCCCAAGTATCACACCTTGTACATTCACTCACCTTCAACTTGCTCTACATTTTGTGAATATTTAAACCAGTTTCAAATTTAATACTTCCAAAAATAAGTTGGTCACACATTTGCTTTCTTGGATTAAATAATCAAAATATTTAATTTTACACAAAGTATTGGAATTAAGTCTCGGAAATGAACACTGTTGGATTATTAAATAAACAATATTTCATGTTTCTCAAAGAATTGGTTTTGTTAGTTTTTCTTTTTTGTTTATTATTGCAAAAAGAAAATGAAACAGCGCTGCGCTGACATACACAGATACGAAAAATACGATAACAACAATTATTCAGTCAGAAAAATATTGTCCTAAGCCTTAATAAGCTATTTTAAGTTATTTTTTGTTATTGTCAATATGTTTAAAGAGATTTGATAGTAAACAAAATCTCTCCAAGAAAGACATCAAATCTGGGTAACATATTGAGAAATTTGTACTTATGAATAAAGAATTAACAAAACAGAATAAAAAAAAGTTGACAATAAGATCGATAGCATGATCGCTGCCCGAAAAATACTAAAATATATATTTTGGTGAAAGTTCTAAATTACATTTTATAAAAGAAGATAAATAACAACTTAAGTTATCCCAAAGCAATTTAACCTGATCACAATAATAAAATAAATGAAGTAAAGTTTCTTCTTCAACTTTGCAGAATCCACATACGTTAGAGAGATCAAAAAAAGAGGCAACCTGAGAGTTTGTTTTAAAATGTACCTCATACCTACTTTTCAGCTCTCTTCTAATTAATATTGTCAAAAACATTGGTCCATAACAGTTTACATAGTGGATGTGTATACTGAATAATGTGACATTTGCTATCTGCTGCTACAATTTTAATCAAGAAAGCAGACTCCATCCAATAATAGTTTGGGCAAAACTTTTTTCTTCTGTAGCATAGGTACGTTTTGAATAAATGCACACAACTTGGCAATAAACATTTGATGACAGATTTGAAAGATATAGTCATAAATTCTTCATACTTCAGTATAGTACCATCATCTTTAAATAAATCCAAAACAAAAACAACACCTCTGTCATACCCACTTATCAATAAAAAGAGATTTTCCATGAACAATGCATTAATTATTTCAAAGAATTTCTTTGTGGGGAGAAAAGTTGTGCACATAATACAACTTTCAAGCAAGTAAAACTTTATAAAATTAGAGAGAGAGATTATCGTCGTCTTGACTACAGAGACCTTCTCTGCATTTGATAAATAAAGTTTAATTCTCGTCATTATACATTCAAATTACTCTGTTGTTCTATTTGATAATGTTCAGTGCTTTGCTACAATCTGTATTTTTTAAAGCGCTATATAAATAAAAAGTGAGATTGGCAATTTAGAAAGGGGTGAAATTGCATTTCAAGAGAAAATCTAGACCACCTAATCTAAATATAGTATTGGGGATATAATACCAAATTGAATTATTGTCACAGAGACATTTTTTAACCAACTAATCCTGAAAGAACTGACTAATTCTTTAAACTCTAAAACTTCCAATCCACCCTCAGAACAAAACTAATTTTATGAGACTTATTCTTCCAAATAAAATTCAACAACATCTTATTTGTCATCAGCAATTTTATCACTAATAAATAAGGATAAAGCAGGGTAGACACAACGGGACAATCCTTCTGCTTTAGATAAAAGAACTCTCATTGAAGCCAAGAATTAAAATTATTTTAGTTTTCTTTATTTTAGGAAAAAAAATTAAATGTTGATGAGACCAGTTAAAAAAAAAACAGGTACTTGACACAGTCTTTAACTGCTATATGATGTAGTGATGATTGTTGGGTATCACAGAGGCATAACACACACTTTTGACAAATTTAAATATAAGCCTGAAGCTTCAGAAATGATTGAAGATTGACTTATTGTCAGCCAGTTGAGATATTTTTAAATTATTTACCAAATACAGAAATACCTTTCCAAGTGGGATTTTGCAAAATCTTAAGTGATAACAGTTCAACAGCCAAAAGAAATTTTTCATAACACCATTTTGTGTTTCGCCAATTATGCTATTAAAACCAGATTTTAAACGAGTTGCCAATATCAAAGCAAGTAATTTATAATCAACATTCAATATTGGTCTCAAGTTTTCAATTAAAAGTGTATCTTTATGTGATTAAAGAAATTAGTCCTTGGTTCATTGTGGGTGTCATCTCGCCTTTGAGAATGCATTCTCTTAACAAACAATATAATGGCTGCTTTAAAAGATTCCAAAACTGTAAATAAAATTGAACACATAGGCCATCAGTACCTGGAGATTTACCTTTTTTCAGTAGATTTCAATGCCTCTTCCATTTCAGTAACAGAGAGGTCAGAGTTGCACAGTAATTTAAAATCCTCATTAATACCTGTCAGACTGTGTGTTTAGTTTCCCTGTGTTTTGCCCCCCATGTGCCTGCCCATATTTGGTTGTTCCTGTCATCAATATTAATGTCCAGCCGTGTTCTCCATGTGCGTTGAGTTTAGCCCTCATCAGTGTCTGTACTTAAGTGCTTGTGTGTGTAAATCCTATGTCGGTCCTCAATTGTGTGTATTGTACCTCTGTCCAAGTCTACGTTAAATCCCCATTAACCACAAGCTCTGTGTGTTATGTACTGCGGCGAGCGTGACAATACCAGACACTTTATTGCAAACAATCAAAAGTAAATAATAATCACATTTTTCTTTAGAAAACTGATACAGCTTTTTGTAAAACTTGTGTACAAATGTTGAGATCATTCCCAGATCTGTACATAAACCACCATTAATCTGTAGAGCAGAGAGAGATGTTTTTTTTTTATGATTTCTTTTCTCTAGAGCAAAGTAATTAGTGTTTCTTTCACGTTCTCAATCCATTTTGCTCTAGAATGCATGAAAGCCCCTTTAACAAGCTCTGTGTATATAATTTGACAAACACTATATTCTATCTCATCCTCTTCAATTGGATTATTCTCTTGCCTTAGCATAGACAACCTATGAATGAGTTCAAATTCTTTATTACTTTTTTCTTTTTTAATTAGTTTACTTCTGTTAACAGCGAAGTCTCTAACTTTAAATTTAAAGAACCCAACTAGAACAAGGGTCACTTTCAATGTTATAAAACATAGTTTTAGCCAGATGAGTAACATAATCATTGAAAGGAGCATCTTCCAGAAGATAATTGTTACATTTCTAGTAACCACTTATACTACTTGGTTTCCTATATTGTTTAAGGTCCAAACAAATTAACATATGATCAGTAAATGGGGCAAACTGATGGTTAACAGAAATGAAATCTTTCAAAATAGAATGAGAAATAAAAAAAAGATAAATTTTAGGCTTACGGCACCCAGATTTGTTGGACCAAGTAAAGGCACTACAACCACTGTTAAAGAAAAGCCAAGCATGAACTTCATTCAAGTCAACTTCCACAGCCATATCACCCTGCAGCCCAAGCCTGGTTGCCCAATGAAGCTAAGCAGGGCTGAGCCTGGTCAGTACCTGGATGGGAGACCTGGGAAAACTAGGTTGCTTTTGGTAGAGTTGTTAGAGAGGCCAGCAGGGGGAGCTCACTCTATGGTCTGTGTGGGTCCTTATACACCAGTATAGTGGTGACAAAAGAGCACAGTCTTTCAGAAGGCACCCTGAACTGTGGTCCTTAAATATCCAAAGACACTTATCATAAAGAGTATAGGAATAAATGGCCTCTCAATGATTCCCATCCATTGATTGGCTGTATCTCTCTCTCCTCTGTAAGTTAGCTTCAACTTCTACATTTACAACTTTGGACAAACCGCGTTTCTTTCTTCCCATTTAAGAAACAATGCGGAAACGTATAAAAGAAGACAGCAAAACAAGTATCAATATTTAAAGTTACATTACTACCACCACCGCCAGAAATAAATAAATAAATCACACACCTATCCTCCACGACGCCATCTTATTGGAATAAAGTCCTCGTAAAACGTCAACAGGCTCTTGCGCAATGATGATGCAGTCGCTGCCTGACTCCTCCCTCTTCTGTTCGTCTCAATTCAGTTTTCACTGAAGAGAACGACAAACACGACTTCACCCTCCCAGCAGTTACGGCTGTACGTGCACTTTCTCCGGGGTTTGCCAAGGGATTTCAATGTTTGGCCCGTCCTTTGTAAGTATCCCCTATTATCACTCGCCTTCCGCCTCTAATATGCCAGGAAGACGTTAATAACGACTCCCTAAGACGTTTGTTTGACCGTTTCTAGTGTAGCTGTGAAAGCTCGCGCTTCAGCCGGTGAAGGAGCTCACGGAGCTCGCGAGGGTGGCAGCCATTTGCCCGCGTACGTTTGAACGGAAACTCCATACCCGGCTGTTTTATTCGTTTTGACGGCTAGACGGGTTTTTTAACGGGGTCAGTGACAGTTTGTCTTTCATTTCTATATTTGTTGTCGATAAATTAAAGTACGTTATGGGGTTCTCCTCAGGCTGTCCAGCTGCCCTGGACTGCGTTGACTAGCCGTTTGCTAGCGGTCTCATCACCAGCCAGAGACCGTGCCAAGAAGTTACTCAGGCAGTTTATTTGTAGGTGTAATTGTACATTTAGATAAATGGTAAATTCTGCGTTTGAACATTAAACACAATAGTCACTTGGTTTTTCATGGTTTGAGCGACTGTGAGGGTCAGAGAGGGTTAGATTGAATTGTTAGCCAGCGAGCTAACGTTAATGTTACAACTGTCAGTTCAGTCAGATAACAATGTATCGTCACGCTCCAAAATGTTCCTGATTTCAGTGGTTTAATGGTTATGCAAAGCGTGGAAGATTAGAAGAATTAATTTGTTTCTTTTAAGTGTACCAAAAAAACGTGTCACAGAAGCCATGCCAGTTCACGTGTAATTCGTTTCTTGCTTTTTACGTTTGCTTTGTTTTAAACTGTGAATCTGACTTATGCTTCCCTTTGAAGTATGGTCGACCCGTGATCGTTCCCCTATCCAGCACTTGGTTAAACTGTAAGCTGACCGAGGATTATACGTGAACTAGATGGTAAGCCAACAGTAATGAAATGTAAAGCTTGTAGAACAGGTAAGATGATGGATGGGTGGCATCTGATTTCAGCCGGTTCCCAGAAAGAAAGGCTTAATGATGGCATAACTTGACCCTAAATTTGGTATTCAGGTGCCCAGTGTAGTGTTTGATGAGTCACCTGGCTTCAAGCTCCACTTGTTCTCATCCTGTTCCTGTGGGGCTAATACAAGGAAACTGTACAGGTTTTGGTCAGTGGCTTATGCCTTGTTATCTTTGAGATGGACATGTAGGCATTCCTGCCAGAATCTGGAAGTTGTAAAATTGCCAGGTGGGAGCAAGTCAGGACATGTTTTAGAGCTTCTGGTATCTGCGTAATATAAAGAGCTATTTCACCTGACATGACAGGATTGTTTTGCTTTTGTAGGGTGAAGCTTAGTTATTTGTAGTGCTGAAACTGTGACAAGGTTGCTCTTTATCACTTTGACCTTCCCTTATCTGCATTGAATTATAAAATGATTACCTTTTGTGCGAGCATATTTTTTGGAGACGTAATTTATAGGTATCTGAATTTGGTAATGCTACAGTGTATTTGTATCACCATATAATCATTGGACATATATGGACGTTTCCTTGGTAGGTCTATGTGTGTTACTTTGAGTATTAAATAAACGTGAGCAAAATAACTCAATTACACAAAATCTTGGATAGTTGACTCTTTTTTTTGTTTTCCTGTACATTTTTCTTGAGGGGTAAACTAGGTTATTTTTAAGTGACTATACTGAAAAACTAGCTCTTAACTATAAGTCAGTCGTTAACTCATTTTTAGTAACTGCGCTGATGGTTTAGGGAGTTAATTCACTGAAGGGTTTGCCGGATTGATACAGAGTGTGACTGTGAATTTAGTTTTTGGATTTGGTTTCAATAATTTAAAATAGCAGTTACTGAAAGACGTATTTAGACCATATTTGTAAATCATTTGGCATTTTGGTTGAACAAAGCTGTCAGTAGCCACTCTTACTGGGCAACATGTTAAATGTCACTGGTAGCAGTAGTTCACAACATGGATCAAGTTGTGCCTCACAGCAGGCTCTCCTAAAACATCTACACAACTGGCGACAGCATGACTCCCATTCCTCCCACTGTCTTTTCAGCTTGTCTGCTTAAATATTGAAGGAGTTGTTGTAGCCTTTGAGCCGGCATTGCAAGCTCAGCAGGAGTGCTGCTAACCCTTGATGAATGAGAACGGTGCTCACCACTGTCTCATCCTGACCTGACAGACATCTGCTCCCTCTGCATGGCTTCTATAGACGCTGCATGATGTGGCCTTTGAGAAGACAATTAATCTTCAAGATGTCTTTGTTGAATAACATAAACTGTCTGTCTTGTCATTTGAGTCATTCTGTTAAGTTTACAGTCACAATAGTGTGAGCATCAAACTGACAGGAAGTGGGCAGGTTTGTGGCAGCATTTGCAGGACTCCCCTCCCTCTTAGCGGATTTTCCACAGAGTGACTTCTTGTCTTTTCTCAGTGCTGCTTCGAAACACTAATATGGTGGTTGGTGGCGACATTGTTTTACCTTATTTTGCATGAGTTACATCAACCATTGTTGCACTAGCTGATAAAGAGTTATTCTTTTATAATATGTGAATGGCTAGCTTTTAAGCAAACATTTAATAAAGGCTTAAAAGTTTGTAAATTTAAATTTTTTTTTTGTTTGTTTTTTATTAAGATGTGGTTTGGCTCACAAGTGTTAAAAAAAATCACATTAGAAAGCTGATGCAGAGCACTTAGGAGGTGGTGGTTGTGTTAGCCTAATTTAGTCATTTCAGTGCCTCTTTAACTTAACCACAAGCAGCTTGCAAGGTGCATGTAATTCCTTTTGCTGTTTCCAAAGCATTACTTCTATCGCTTGACCAGTTTTTAATCTAATTGTTTGACATATGGCTGGGAAGACAGAAGCAGCAGGTGCATGAAATGTATACTCTACCTTATTAAATTCATTCCTTTTTAAGATGGCTTCCTGTTTTTGAGCAACATTGCGACTATGGCAAAGCGCAACACAAGAATGATGATGGCTTCTGGCTGTACCGTATTGCATTGTCTGTAGAGTGAGATTAGCACTGCACTGAGCCCCTGGCTTTGGCAGCAGATTTCTCTCTTTCTAGCCTCTACTGTCTTTTTGATGCACATTTTCATACAACCTGCTTTCAGCAAAGAAAAAAAAAGGTCCTTTCATTTGTGCCTTGAGCTGACCTCAAAACCGATTAGATTGTAAAGATACGGCTTATCAAACTTATTTAATGCAGTCAGAAACAACACAGTGTTTTGTCATAGTATAATTGGTGTAATTGCATTTATTTATTTTTATGCATGTATTTTATTTTTTTATTTATTCAGTCTTTCAAGCTTTGCTCAGTAGTCAGGTCTCCGCGTGATAAAGAATATTTCTATGTAAAGGAAGTTGTCTTTTTGTCATTGTGGGTTGAATGAATTTAGTTACTGCCATACTATCATATGATGCTTAGGCTATGCAAAGCGTTGATCTATGGTAAGTAAGTGAGTCGATGATTCATAGAGCCCTTCTCCAGCGCTTTTCTGAGAGACTGGTGAGGAATGCAGACAGACAGGCCACAAGAATGTGTGTGGCATTTAGTGTGTACCTCAGGTATATTTATAGGCCACTAAGTATGCTTTACACAGATTTTTATTTCTGGCCTTTATGACATAAAGTGTGCCGTATTCTAAATTAGAAGTGCTATTTAAACGGCTAATAGCTACTTCAGCTTGATGACCCTGTGGTCTACTGCTTTTTTTTTATGCCCTTTGTCTTTTGTTACTTTCTGCATGGTGTGCTTCAAACATGTTAATTATGTGAAAGTGACTCTTCCTCTTAGCAACTTAAAAACACCTGGAGAGATGGGCAATTTATTCTCACTCTGTGTTACCCTCTCTTGAAGCAGGACCCATATTTCTTCTGCTTTTCTGAGAATGGCACCGGTGGCCTCTTCAATGTTTATTAATACCCAGAATTCACACTATGGTTCCGGTCTAGCAGGCTGAATGAGCAAAGTTCATTCTTTGTGTGTCCGGTTTTCCTGTCTAGCATGACTTCTTGACCTTCTGGTGACATTAGGTGTAAAATCATAGTGATATTTGTCAGTTCACAGTTAGATATTTACCTTCACAGTTAGATATTTAACCTTAAGTTACAACCGTCTTTAGCTGTATGTCTAGCATGGTTATATAGTTCACCACCTATTTTATAAATGCATGTGATTTAATCTTATATTAAATTTTTAATAAATAAAAAAATTAATTTTTTCCTTACTTATGACCATTTTGCTCATTTACTCCCTTTCTTACATTTGACTGCGTTCATGTCTGCACCCATCCAGTCAATAACCAATGAAAGAGCCTCTTTTCTTGCATTACATTGCAGCTTTAAAACCATTACCAGTAATGCTGCTCCCGGTACCATTATAGCACCGGGGCCGAAGTAACTGGTTTGACCGAACCGAATCAAAACGCAGATTTCGGTACCTAATTTCGGTTCAGTGCCTAAGCGACATACCCAATATATCTATGGTGTACCACTGATGCTGGCATGTGCGGAAAATCATTTCTGCAAGAGGAAAACAGATCTACATGCGAAGAAACAGGAACCCGCAAGCTCATTTCAAACCCTCGTGTGTGCATATGTCGTCACCTGCTCGCGCGAACATTTTTATTTTATTTTTGTCAGTCACATCGGTATTGGATGCCTGTTCTAAGATGATTTATTCACTTGACATAGGATGATATGTTGTTGTTTCATAAGCTTATTTTACTTATTCATTAATTGATTTTGTCCTTATTTGATGTAATTTAATGCATTGTTCATAGAGTAAATCTTTTTCAGATACTTTATGAATAGACTTTTTAAACCTTTCATGCAATTTCATGATAAATCATTCAAG
>JAUCMT010000043.1:8874482-8907131 GCA_032357475.1 Enteromius thamalakanensis | reverse complement strand
AAAATGCACACAGTTTCCTGTAAGGGGTAGGTTTAGGTGTAGGGTAGGTGTAGGGCAATAGCACATACAGTTTGTCCAGTATAAAAACCATTACGTCTATGAAGAGTCCCCATAAATCACAAAAAACAACATAAGTGTGTGTGTGTGTGTGTGTGTGTGTGTGTGTGTGCATTGTGGGTGAGGCAGGTTTTGTTTGTTAGGACACAGATGTCTCTGTGAAGCTGTGAATACACTATATCCTATTATAAACATCTGCAGAGGTTCAGAATAGTTTGTTCTGAGAAATGGAATAAAATAATTTGCATATGGGTAATTCACAAATAAAAATTGGGGAATAGGATTTAACACTAGGGCAGTGCTTCTTATTCCTCCTTGGTCCTGGGGACCCCCAATCACTGAACATTTTGCACATTTTTGTGTTTCCCTCATAGGCCACACCTAGATCTGTCGGGAGCTGATGAACTGGATCAGATGTGGTAAATATGCAGTGTTTCGAGAAGCTATGGTCTAGGACAAGGGTTTTCAAACCTGTCCTGGAGACCTCACAGCACTGCACATTTTTCTGTCTCCCTTAATCTGATACTTCTACTTGAGGCCTTGCAGTCTCTACTAATGAGCTGATGAGTTAAATAAGAAGTGTTAGACACAGAGACAATGCAAAATGTGCAGTGCTGGACAGGTTAGAAAACCCCTGGTCTTGAGCATGTTTACACAGAAACAATGGAAAAGCAGTGTAGTGGAATGCCAAACCACATTCTATGCAAACAGCCTCTAGATGTTTTGATGTAACCCATATCTGTTTGCATTGTTGTTCTCTATTTCTGCCAGAAACAAATTAGCAGCACTGCATCTAGTGGGTTTAAAGCAGCAGTTCGCAATCCCAGTCCTCGCGTCCCACCGCTCTGCATGCACCTGATTCTGATAATCAGTTTGCTAGAAGAGAGCTCTGTGGATAAACTGTGTTTTAATCGACATGGTGCCTACACAGTGTTCATTGCTCCCTACTCCCTGAGCAGGGGAAATCCGTTAAAGTTTACTTCTCTTTGGAACATTTATTCACAGATTTGAGCTGCAAATAAATGAATACGATTTAAATGACTTCTCGCACACTTAAATGCACTTTGAATGGAATGTATAAGTTTGCTTTGAACTGGAATCATGGTGGAATATTTGGTGATGTTCACTTTACAGGGCAAAAAGAACAAACGCCTGAAGTGACAAGAGAAACATATAAAATGTGCAGAGTGGTGGGGAACGAGGACCAGGATTGAGAATCACTGGCTTAATGTAATAGTTCACACAAAATTTAAATTTGCCCATATTTTACTCACCACCAATCCATCCTAGTTGTATATGAATTTCTTCTTTCAGATGAACACAGTCTGAGTTTTTTAAAAATTCCAAAATTCTTCCAAGTTTGGTAATGCTGGTGGATGGTGGCCATTATTTTGAATATCCATAAATTGTATATATACATCATAAAACTAACCTCTGTGGGGGTTATCACATATCTTTTGAAGCAGATCGATAGGTTTTTATAGCCAAAATATTTCTTTTTTTTTCCAATTATAACTCAAATCACTGACTTCTGGCAACAGCTTCTGGTATGCGCATTCGCGAGAGAGTGGAAGTTCGAGTTTCTTGACCTATGACTCGTACATATGACATAAGCCGCATTTGTTCTTATAATGAAATCCTCTCAAATGTTTTTGTACTTCTCGTTTTCGACTTTTTTACCAGTATTTAGTATTACTCTATCCTCGTTCATCTATTCTCTTCTGCTGCTTACATCATACGCCAAGCCGAAACTCAATGCGTTCATTGCGAGCGTATGACCATGGCTACTGAAATCCAACCTCTCGTCCACGAGACAGCTCCCCTCGCATCCTTCCCGCGCTGCGGCGAGGCGCCTGGGGGACTTCTAGGTGTTTGTTCAGAATGTTCCGCCTGGGGTAACAGCCGCGCAGACTTCTGATGCACCGCGTAGTCCCATGGTCCTCCCAGAGAAGACCGCTCCCCCCGTAACGGGGCTGAGTGTACCCTTTGGGGCGCCCCGAGAGGCTGAGAAGTCTTTGGCAGCATCAGAGGGTGAGTCAGACGGTAAGGCTGAAACCACTTTGGGAGTGCGCCGCGCTGCAGTGTCTGCCGGTCCACGGTGGATACCAAACTGTCGGCTCTGCTCCTCCGTGCTGCGGTAGAAATCGGTTTCGGAGGTGCCGCGTGCGCCTTTAGCTGACCCTTTACGGCTGGATGATTGGTGTCTGGCCCCACCGCGCTCTCTCCCAGTGCCATTCTTCCTGGAGGTGCACGTGGAGCTTACCAGTTTGTGGTGAGCCCCTTACTCGTCAAGCCAGCTTCAGGCTATTCGCCCCTCGCTACTCTCGATGACGGTGTGGCCAAGGGGTATGCAGCGATCCCGCAGACGGAGCGCGCTGTTGTGGTGCACTTGTGCCCGCGTGCTGCTTCCGCCTGTTGTGACCAGCCGCATCTTCCGTCTGTGGCATGCAAGTTATCATCTCCTCTGATGGGCGACGCTTACTATGCCGCCGGGCAGACCGCCACCGCCGTGCACACGTTGGCAACGCTCCAAATCTACCAGGCTAAAGTGTTGCAACCCCTTCCCGAGAAGCTGCCGTTCAAAGTGCTCACTCCGAAGCGCATGCTAAAGACATGCTTCCGGAGCCAGAATGGGTTCTCAGCCATTCACCTGAAGAACGCGTACTGTCATGATTCTACAAGAAGGGTCAAGCACAGTACAATACCCTTTTGGCCTGTCCCTCTCAGAAGATTTCTCTCCCCGCTGAAGAAAGAGTGCGGAGGGACATTCGCATCCCTAACTCTCTCGATGACTGGCTGATAATAGCTCATTCGTGGGATTTGATGTGCGTGCGCAGGGGCATAGTGCTTCGGCACCTCAGCCATGTAGGTCTTCAGGTCTAAAAGAAAGAGCAAACTTTTCTAAAAAAAAAAAAGCACAGTACCGTGGAACACTCCCGATTTCCCATAGAGTTGGGATCTATTTAGCCCGCGATCTACCCTGAGTACCCCGGGGACAGGTATCCAGATCGACACGCGCTGGGGTGCTGTATGCAACTGGCAAGCAGCCAGGCGTCCAGCTTCTTTGGCATATAGTATTGCCTTGAGTTGTTAGCCTTACTTCTCCTCTGGTCTAGATGGACAACACAGCGGTCATTGCATCAGAAAATAGTACATCAGAAAAACACTACGCTCCCGCTGCATGGCACAACTTGTCCGCCATCTGCTCCTGTGGAGTCAAGCGGCACATTCCAGGTATACTCAACCGTGATCAGCTCATGGCAGTCCACCCATCCTGGAGAATGGCGACTCCACTCCCTGGTAGACCAGCTGTTATCGAGCACTTCGGCGAGGCCAAGATTCAATCTTTGCCTCCCCCTAGTCTGCCTGTTGCCTGTTGTTTTTCCCTCCACGAGTCCAAAAAAAAAACTGGCAGGGATGCACTCGCACTCAGCTGGCCTCTGGGGCTTAAAGTACGCCTTTCTTTCCCAGTGAGCCTCCTTGCACAGACCCTGTGTAAGTCCAGGGAGGACAAGTAACAAATCCTGCTGGTAAACAGCACGCTACTCGCGGCAGCCCCTGTAGATCCCAGAGGGGAAAGACCTTCTTTTCAGGGGATAGGGCACTATATGGCACCCGCATCCTATGGGATGCAGCAGACATCTCCTGCCTTTCAAGCGCTGTCATAGAGACTATCTCCCAAGCGGAAGCTCCCTCTATGAGGCTGGCTTTCGCTCCGAGATGGGGCTGTTGTTGACTAGGCTCCTCTCGTGCAAAGGACCCACAGAGATGCACGATCGCAGTTGTGCTTTCTTCCTGCAGGAGACGTTGGAGCGCACGGTCTCCCCTTATACTCTCAAAGTAAATGTCACTGTCATAGCCACAGATCACAATGCAGTATGACATTCCTACCACGCCTTTCCGCAATCAGGTAGTGAACCTGCAAGCTCTGCCCCGGGAGGAAAGCGCTCTGAAAGAGCCACTACACTGACTGCACTTGAGATTCAGTTGCTCCAGCAGTTCTTATTTGCTACTGCAGACAGCAGAAAAGTAATGCTGTCTCCAAACAGAGGTTGGCTATTGAGTGCTAGATGCCATCTCCCTGGCTTATTTATACCAGGGAAGAGCCGTGCTAAACATCCTTTAGCAAATATCTGTAGGGCTGTGGGCTGGGTGACACCCAACACCTTCGCCAGGTTTTACAACCTCCTCATAGAGGCTGTGTCTTCTCGCGTCCTCACTGAGGACAGCAGGTGAGCGAGGGGACAGGCTGGTGCCGGCTTGCTGCACCACTCCTACGGGATCTGTGTGCTTAAAACATCTCAGTGTTCCCTTAACTGTGCGTAATCTGATTCCTCCCTGCCCCGCTGTCGGACCTATAGCAATGTAGCTCCGGCTGTGCTACCTCTGGGTCTCCTTCGTCAAGTAGGTGTGGCAACAAATCTCAATATTCCACAGTAAACCATAAGGCTGTGTTTCCCTTCAATTATATCCATAATCTTAGTAATATTGTATTCTTTTATTCCACATGTGAGAACTGTGTGTTAAGTCATGTGCTCCACCCTCAACCTCTGCTTTAGCACCACTGAAAGCAACTCTGTAAGCCCCCTCCTTGGGCCACAGAGGGTTGGGAAGGTTACGTGCAGATTCCTCTGCTGACGAACTTGAAAAGTATCTCGCCAGTCGGCAGGGGGTCTCCGCATAACGCAGCCTTAGAGTCGTGGCCAGTTCAATGGGTGTTCCCATATTTAATGTCGAAGTGATTCAACTGAAAGGGTAACGTCTAGGTTACGAACGTAACCCACGTTCCCTGAAGGAGGGAACGGAGACGTTACACTTTCGTGCCACGACTCTGAGGTTGTGTTGACGTCAGCTTGGCTCTTCAGTGAAAACCTGCATGTGCATTCCGCTCATGCCCTCTTATACTCATGTAGTGATGAGGTGCACCTGAGCGCAATCAAATGTATGGCAATATTTATTGGCCACGTGGATCACAGCTGATGCCTGTCACTGAATTACATTGTTATCTTTTATGTGAGCCCATCACAGAATTTTTGATGATTACGTGATACTAACACGGAATTATGCGTTAAGAATACGTGGTTATTTCACGCAATTCTGTGAGATCTGGTTGAGTTAAAGGCCCCGATATACTTCAAATTAAGTTCTATTTCATTCAAGGGCAAAAAGAAGTTCGAAGCGGCAGAGTGACGGTATTCAGTTTCCAGCGCTGCTTGAGGCGGGGTATAGATTAATGTAAACATGATGCGATGCTAGCACGTAGCCTATACATTTGATTAAAACTTTTATTTATTGCGTACCTTTTTTAATTTACTTTGAAGAAGAGCAACTAACGGCAGCAGCAGTATGGTGTAATATTTATTTGCTTGCTACCTTTCCTTTAATTCTTTTCATGGCTTTGGAAAACTTACATCTGATGTTTCTCTTCATCAATTTTAACTCTGGGTCATTCAAACATGCTTCGTTGTAATCTCTTTGTAGGAATTAAATGCTTTCGCTGAACTTTTAACATCACAAGCGATCAAATAGGTGCGGATACATATCTGTGGCAGCTCAACTATAGTGATTTTAAGATGTTGCTCCCTTGCCTGACCTTGAATGAACAACAAACAAACCAGGGGAAAAAAATCCCTTGTCAAAGAAGGTGGAGCTTCAGACCACACCCACCGATTGCGTAGCCATTTCAGACCAATGGTAGCTCAAAGGTAGGGTTGGGTTCCGAAACCCAGTACCATTATAACACCGGTACCTAAGTAACCGGTATGTACTGAACCGAATCAAAATGCGGATTTCGGTGGCATTAATAAGAGAGCGCACCACTGATGCTGGCGCGTGCTGTAAATCATTTCTGCGAGAGGAAAACAGATCTACATGCGAAGAAACGGGAACCCGCAAGCTCATTTCAAACCCTCGCGTGCGCATGATATGTCATCTGCACGATTATTCTTGCGCTTGATCTTCCCTCACCTGCTCGCGCGAACATGTTTATTTTTGTGAGTTGTGTCAGTATTGGATTCCTGTTATAAGATGATTTATTCACTTGACTTGAGACATGGCATTGGATCATATGTTAGTTATTATTTCATAAACTTAATTTATTTATTGAATTATTGATTTTGTCTTTATTTGATGTAATTTAATGGATTGTTCAGTAAATCTTTTTCAGATACTTTATGAATAGACTTTTTAAACCTTTCATACAATTTCATAATACATGTAAATCATTCAAGTGAACGGTTTCATATTATTTGCATCTTGAAATGAATAGTTCCGTATCCCTCTGTGTTGTTTTTATTTGTTCTGTTTGGATGATAACGAGCCTTTAAATCTCCTTTGTAATAGATATGATTATAAATCAAGAACAAGGGATTTACAGCTGTATTTATAAACTGCTTACTAATGACTATTAATGTTGGAACAATGCTTTCTAAAGGTTGAACCGACTGTTTAATGCTTAACTAATGATTCAAAGTGTGCAGTTATTATAAAGTGTTACCATTTTTATTTTATAAGTATCGATTTAGGCACCGGAACCGTTTTAAAAGTATCGATTTGGCACCGGTATCGAAAAAACCCCTAACGATACCCAACCCTACTCAAAAGGGTGTTTTGTCCCACCACCTTGATTGGCTAATATTGCCAGGAAGACTCAAAACAATGGACACTAGCAACAAAACTAAAATTGGTTACTTTTTTTCTCAAAGGTTTTCTACTTTTCACAAATTTGTCATTTATATTCAGCAATATTACAGTGAAGCAATGCCTGATAAACAACAATAACCATCTCCATATGTTTTCACCTGAATATTTCAATAAATAAAAAATGTCAAAAAAATAAAATTAGCACTAATGCATACTTACATTGTTGCTCAATTTTATATTTCCGACAAAATATTTAATGTATCTCTGAGCCCTACCTGTATGTTATCAGCTGAACAACATTCCATTTTTACTACTTGTTAAACAGTGTGAATCTCTTTATGGCAGTGCCAGCGATACTTACATCTGCACAGCCAAACCTCTTTTTCTGATCTCACAAGAGCGTCAATGGACCCACCTTTTCATCTGTAATGCCCTGGTATGCAGCAAACCAAGCTGTGAAACTCATTGACCGGTTTAATATTGGGAGTTCAGAAGCAGTTGTTGCTTATTAAAGTAATTGTACATTTGTTGTGGCCCAACTGGATTCAACTTGCTTTGTCTCTTACACTCCATACCATTATAATTAAAGAATCTTGGCAGTTGTTATGCTATGAATGCTTGTGGTATGGCCTGTGGAAGCATGCGTGATTCTGCATATAAACCTTTCTGGAGCTGGTGTTAAATTTATAGCTTGTGGTATTTGCTTGATGGCCTCAGATCAGTTGCGTCCTGCTTAGGATGGACTTGAGCTTATCTACTCTTATCTAGCATTGAGACATTGCTTTTGAGTTGCCGCTGAACTTGAACATGCGGCCTACACTAAGTTAGTACAGCACTGGTCATGCAAACAAATTGTGCAGATCTGAGCAGGTGTATCCTCACATTTCACTCCCTCGCTGTCCGTTATCTCCCGCATACTTTGTAGTCGAAAAGGAGTAGAGAGTGTGCATGTTTGAAGCTGCGGAAGTTCTAGTGAAAGTGAAATGACAAGTGAAGTCTTTGCAGTTTTGTGGCTTAAAAAAAAAAAAAAAAAAGTGGCAAATGGTAACACTTGCGCACACACACGTTCTCATGCAAGATTCAGGTGGCAATTAGCAATCAATGGCAAATCTCCAGGGAATCCTTGTCACCTGAGGGACATTTTTCTTGTGTTTGCATGCATTCATTCTGTGTTTTTGGGTGGGAATTGTATGCGTAGGAGTTTTTCTGTGAATTGTCAATGCATGGGTGGATGTTTGCTCTCAGCAGGGTGGAGTATAGATAGGTGTGCCAATTATGTTAGCAGTGTGTCTTGATGAGATGCTTAGTTGAACATGACACTGTTTGTAGTACAAGAAAGTCTGGAAAGTTTGTGGTTGCATTTATTTTAGCACAAAAACAGTATTATTGTGAAATATTACAATTTAAAATAGCTTTTCTTTTGTTCTAGGGTTTGGTGTCACATAATTCTTCAGAAATCTTACTGATTTAGTGCTCAAGAAACCTTTCTTGCCATCAATGTTGAAAACAGTTTCTTTGATACTACTGTTTGATGTTGCTTTTTTTTGTGGATCATTTGTTTAATTCGTCTTGAATAATTACTGGAAAAAAATGTGACAATGTTTACCTATTAGATATGGCTGGGCGATAAAACGATAATGATATGTATTGCAATAGACACGTGATCGATATCAATAAAAAATGTGTTATGTGCGATTTTAAAACATTCAATATTATTTTTATTGTTCGTCGAGGTTGCGAAGCTAGTTTGGTTGCATTAACAAAGGCACTCACTCTCTGGTAACCTAGCAATGTAGAGAGTGATATGCTAACAGCCAATCATGTAACAATATCAAGTTTGGTTGCGCCATATCGTTGTCTCGCGCTGGTCTGCTAGATTGCTGTTCATAAACAGAAAATGAATGCCGCAGGAAATTGTAAATAAAAGAGGAAAAGTCAGCTCGCCAATATTAAGACAATTTCTGTCTTAATAACTGCGGGGATTATGATCAGAGGAAGGTTAAGTAAGTTTAAAATAAAAATGTTTAAATGGAATATGTTTTTCTCCTTGTCCTTATTTTATATGGGTAAATAAAATATCAATAATTATCTATATCGACCGATATGAAACACTGATATTGTGATACAGTTTTCAGCCAGATCGCCCGGCCCTACTATTTGAAATATATTTTAAGGCTATGTGCAGTTGCTGCAACTTGGTAATATAATCCTAGTGTGTAATATAGCCAGAGGTTTGAGCAAAGCATGAGCTGGCACAGCTCTTATCTTTAGTTTTTTCTGCATCATTCTCCCCGTCCCTCAGCCCAAGGCCTGTGATCTCACAGTCATCCTCTGACAGCTCTGAAGGAGAGAGGGAGGCCTTGCAACTGACTCTGATAAAGGTTGAGCTTTGGGTCAGTAGCTCAGACTGAAATCTAGGAAAAGGAAAAAAAAAAAGAACACAATCTAGTAGAACTTAAAAATGTGTGAAATAAATGAATTAAGCATAGGTATCACTGTATTTTCGGAATTTTTTCCAGTCAAATGACTTTCATTTCACAGTCAGTTTGTTGCTTTAAACATGTCCTAATTCTGTGTTCTGACATGACATGCAATGTGCATACATACACAGATCCTTTGGCCCATATTTACAGCAGGTTTCTGACTAAAGTTATCATGTAGAATGAAGACACTGTTCCAATAGCCCAGCTGGATTTGTTACTCAAATCAGAGGGATCTGAAAAGGTTCAGTGCTTTGGTGTTGGCATATTAGCCCCATAATCTTTCATTGGCTGAGGAGCATCCAGACGATGTTGGGTTAGCATATTCTTAGATGCGGCTTTTAAATATTTTTTGTGATCTCTAGCTTTTTTACATGGCCATACATGGTTAGGTTACATTATGTGTAGAAATTCACTCTCATAAGACCCCTATTACCTTAGTGTTTATATAACAACATTAGTCACACTTTTCTGCAACTGTTCCTGCAAATGCATTTCATAGTAATCCCTCAAATTAATTCACCATTGATAGATTAAGATGCTCTTACAGTATGGGATATGCTCAGTCATGCTACGTAAAACAGTCCGTACTGCTTCTATCACCTGTTTGGGCTGCTGTGTTCTCAGATAGTGCACTCATTATCACTATGTACACTACACTTCTAGATTATGAAGAGCAGCCGTATGGCCTTTCAGACTTTCCCAGCTGCATGGGGTTGAGGGAAAGAGGGCTCCGATAAAGAAAGGCATGAAAGAGAGCAAATGAAGAGATAGACAGACAGATTTCTGTACCCAGTGACCTCTCCTCTAGATAACAAGTAACAGTATTTCACAAAACAGTGGGCAACATGAAACTGTCATTTCTGAGAAGTCTTCCTTTTTTTTCTAGTCCTCTGTGCGTTCATGCACAAGGCAGCTGATGTGTGTGAGTGTTTGTATAAGCGGCAGGGGAACTGAGCGGGTGTACGTGTGACACAGCAGAGCCTTCGCACTTGCTCGCCTCCGGTGTTAAAGAGAAACTGAATGTCTTACCGGACAGTTCCAGTTCTGCCTAGTTTGAACGTGTGACCTCTAAACGCTAGTAGGGTCTTGTGAGTGAAGATTGCGAGTGGTGTGTTAGTGCAGGCTTTGCGATTTACCAAGTGACTTTAATGGCAGAAAGCTCCTAGTGATTTGTACCTAAAACTTGCTTCTGTTGTTTTTTCCTCCCCTGTCCATCTGCCTTTTCTTCGTGTCTTACTGACTTTGTGTGTTGTTACTTTGCACTCGTTTTTCTCCATCTGTTCTAGTAGTAGCATTTACAGGAGTGGCTTGCAAATGTGGTTTGATTTGCATAAGTTCCTGGTAAAAGTAGAGCAGGAGGAAGTAGAGCCTATATAGACACGCCATTTTACACAGCTGCGTCCCTTACTGTATAGCTTCTTATAGAACTTTCATTGGAATTGCTTACAATTGGTATTTGCATGCCATTTAAAATGTCTTTAAATAAAATAATTGTATATTTGGAAGCAACAGTGTGCTGATATTTTTGTGTGCTTTAAATTAGAGCCCGACAGATAAAGGATTTTGAAGGCCGATACCAATACAAATATTTGTTGGTTTTAAAATTATATTTAAATTCTTCATTTCAGAAACGCACAACAAAACATTAACAGGTTTTCCTAACATTAGTTATTTGTAGTTATTTATGAGTTTTAACTAACATAATATGATAATTAATTTTTAAAAGAAACTTGTTTTTTATTGTCACAACAGAACAGAGGAACATCAAAATATATTCAAGTTCTGATAAATTAAATGTATAAAAATACAAACTTAAGATATGAAAAGTCCTTTGAACAAAAACAACAGCAACCAAATCAAAGTTACCAGTTTTAAAAGACTTGGTAAGCTTCCTAAATATAACTTTGAATAGGACTGGAGACAAATTCTTTTAAGTTCTGATAAATAACAGCAACAGCAAAATATAAATTGCTAACAGTATATGTGGTAGTCTACTGAATCAGTCAATCCTCAATAGCTCCAGTCCAGCAGAGGCAGGTTTTAGTACAAGAATAGTTATTTGTAGCTGAGTATTCACTAAAATATTATTGTCACAACTTAACAGAGGAACATCAAAATATATTAAAGTTCTGATAAATAAAATGTATAAAAATTGAAACTTCAGATAAGAAACTTTTAAGGTCCTTTGAACAAAACACAACAACCACTAAATCACGGTTACCAGTAAGGGTAATGTTTTGTCAATTTTTATTTTATTTTTGAAATATTCATTTATCGGCCATTATAAATGGTAATACCGATAGTTTGGAAAATGCCTAAAATTGGCCGATAACATCAGCCTGCCGATATATTGGTCGAACTCTACTTTAAATGCTTTACATGAAACAAAAAAATTAATAAAACAGACATTAATATTACTAATTAACTTTTTATTTTATTTTATAAAAACTATCAATAAATCATAAAAAGGTTTCCACAAATATTGCGCAGCACAAATACATTGATAATAAGAAATGTTTTTTGAGCACTAAATCAGCTAATTAAAATGATATCTGGAGAATCATGTGAAAGTACTGTAACTTAGTATTATTATTTTTATATATATATATATATATATATATATTTTTTTTTTTTTTTTTTTGTCATACTGAGTGATTTAATACGTAAGAGGTTACTACATAGTAATGCTTTTTACCAGCAATACTTTCCTCGCTTATATCACTTATTTGTTAATTCAAGTCATTTAATATATGAATATCAAGTAATTTAATAAAGAAACAAGTCTTTTGTATGAGTGCA
Organism: Enteromius thamalakanensis; assembly: GCA_032357475.1. Classification (NCBI taxonomy): domain Eukaryota; kingdom Metazoa; phylum Chordata; class Actinopteri; order Cypriniformes; family Cyprinidae; genus Enteromius; species Enteromius thamalakanensis. Next base: position 8,895,150 of record JAUCMT010000043.1, on the reverse strand, counting down.
AACACTCATACATCTGTTTTTCAAATCAGTTAAAAAGACTCCCAAACTTTAGCCCAATTTTGAATAGGATTTGCCTCTAGTGTCTGATTTTTATTGCTGTTATATATTCAGATTGTCTGCGCTTTCTCAGTGTAAAAATCCCCAACTGAATTCTCTGCTGTTTTTTGACATGGTTGTGTGGTAATTTATTTGCTGTCTGAATACACATTTAATATGATGGAATTGGTTTAAAATTCACTGTTAGAATTCTTTCTGACCACTGCCAAACATTTAACTATACAGCAACTGTTGCACTTAGCTGTAATTTGCATGCATATTTATTATTGAAATGCTGGAAAGTATTTACATAAATAATATTTTAAAAACTGCTCCACCACAACGAGTGGAAGTTAAGAACAAAAAGACTGCGAATAGCGTTTAAACAGTAATGAGTTTCATAGGAGACTATTGTTAACACACCACACGTCGTAAATATCGTTATACTGCAATAGCAAAATTGTCTTAATGTTGTTGTGGTCAACATTGAGACAGCATTGAGACCTATGACATGATAGGTCTTTCAGGCAAAAGTGTAGTTTTTAAAATATTTGTTTTTGGGCCATTATGTGAAGAAGTATTGTAATTTTCCCACTGTAGTGTGAAGCAGAAAAATAACGTTTTTAAAAAACGGAAACTTTGAAATATTACTATTTCATTTATTTTACAGTGCAGTTTTACAACATTTGGCTACTACTGTCTTTTATTTTTGTTGTTATTATTAATATTTATTATATTTAAATTTTTTGTCTTTGTAAAACAACAGTGTGAATGTAATTTAGACTGAGACAGTATACCACAAATAAAAAGAGGGTTAAGTCCCCTTTAAAGTTCAGGTACATGTTAATTCGCTGACTTTATTTTTACTTGTGTTTTCTTAGTTGCAGCTTTTCATTTTTTAACTGAAATTGCACTAGATAGAATAATTTAACTTTGAAATGTACAAAAGTTACACTTTTAAATAGCACAGTATTGTAGGCTTCAAATTGCAATAAAATTGTATCGTGAGATTTTGATATTACATGACTTCTGGATGTTAATGTTATGATCGGATCAACCGAGACATTAATTTAACATTGATATTAATATCTGGTGTAAATGTAGTCAGTGTCATGTCGTGCAGTTGCATCTCTTTCCAGTCGTCCTAATTCTTTGTGTGGTTTTGCTTCCTTATGCAGCTCAATTATCCTGTCTGAACCATTGGTTTACCATCAGGCCCTTGGGGATTGTTTGAAAAAAGCACTTGTGGTCTCCTAGTCCTGAGTGAGCTTTTTAGCCCTGGTCCTTTTTTGATAAGATAATCACATTCCTAGTCTTGCTGCTTTTTCTCTTTTGAAGAGACCACTTTCTTCACTTTTTGTTGCCGTCTATAGCCTCATCTGTTGGATCTAGCATTCGAGACTGCCTCTTTCCTTCTGAGAATTGCAACTTGTTGACAGTCCAAGTCTTCTGATGTTCCTTTTTTATTTTTAAATGGTGTCTGTCTGAACATGTCCAAGTCTCGTATTGTAAAGACTCATTGTGTGTCCTGTTTTTTTCTTAATGTGGTTATTCAATCTGTTACAGAACAGGGAGCCAAGATGACTTGGTTACTTTGATGGGTGTCCTTTTTAGTGTGGATGGGGGTGGTGAGTCGAGTAGAGAAGCGTGGGACTGTGAAACAGTTGAGGCTGTTTGAAGCTTTGCCTAACTTTAATCCTTGCGAACGCTTTAGAGTTTTCAGAAACTCAGGAACAAGCCCTCGCTGTATTGTCCTTTTTCATGTCAACCTTTCTCATTCGCTCTCCACTGTGCAATGCTTTTGATTTGAAAAAGACTGCATTTAAGAGGCAAACGAGTCTTTTGCATGACACAAGACACTGTGTTTTATGCCACATCAGGACGTGGGTGTCTTGATGTCCTAGACTTGCTGTTATCACCGGTTTCAAATTGCCTTTCTCAATGGGACAAGTCACTGGCTTACGCAGCAGCTAGGATGAATCATCATTTAGAACTGAGCTGTAGTACTCTTAAGATGTTCATAGGGATTTACAGGATGTCTAAATAAATGATAATTTAAAATGGTTCTGCTCTAACTGTATCTTCTTTCTCTCTCTCTCTCTCCAGCATTTCTGTGTTGGTTCGGATCACACATATATGGCGTTTGTGACCGTCTGCGGAGAGTTCTGCCAGGCTCAGCACCTCACCTTCGTGGACAAGTGAATTCTTAGCCATCCGCGGGACTTCGCTACCCAGAAGCCTCCCTGACAGCCAGCACACTGGGCCCAGTCTGTCTCTTCTATACCCTTTTGGGACCCCGTGTAGTTTTCAAACACGGTCGCCTGACTTCCTCCCTACAGCTTTCTCTCCCTGTAGCCAATTAGAAACTCTTCTCCTGAATGGGGTAATCTCATATGTCTGAATTGGATGACTGAACGAAAGTCTCCTTTTTTTCTTTAGTTTTCCTTTCAAGTTTCTCATTCCTTTTTTTTATACATCTTTTGAACATCGTGGACTATTTCACCCTCCTTTTGACTTTTGTTTGTACTTCTAGTAGTCTAGTGTCCACCCTTCATTGCACCCAGTGTATTTTATTTTTTTTGTCTGTATTTATTTTTTCATACTGCTGAAAACTGAGCCAAAGATTTTTTTTAAGAAACAGAGGAGCAGGAATTATAAGTACTTCATTGTAATTGTTTTAAAGACGTCTTGCCAACATGAACCGCCCCGCCGCTGTTGAGATTTCCTATGACTGCATGAAATTCCTCATCACACACAACCCCACCAATTCCACTCTCAACAAGTTCACTGAGGTAAGAGATCCGTCTAGAGCCGCCTTTTGTGAATGAGCTTGTCACGAAAGGGGATACGCATATATCCTTACTCACACATTTCACTCTGCCTCCCTCCTTAGGAGCTGAAGAAGTTTGAGGTGAACACATTGGTGAGAGTATGTGATGCCACCTATGACAAGGCGCCAGTGGAGAAGGAGGGCATCCAGGTCCTGGTGAGTAAATCTAATTGAAGATTTGAAGAACAGTGTTTAGGGCAGGAAGGAAATAAAAGGCACTTATTTTGCCACACTAAATGACAGTGCTTTTATGCAAGATCAGCTGTCCTTGCTTGATAAAAAGGCACATGCATGCCTATGCTACACTCTTGGGAACTCCCTGTGGTAATACACCGGCACAAAAGGGAAGCTAATCGTTTCTTCAGCCAGTCCGAAACTCCCACACTGGCTCCAGGCCATAGTTACTGTTAAGCCCTGTTCATTACTATTTACTGTGCCTTTTTCGTTTACGTTTAAATAGTAAATATTGAGCTCATATACACTGCAATTCAAAAGTGACTGCAAATGAAATACAATATTTTTTTTCAGTAAATTGTTCTTTTAAACTTTCTATTCATCAGAAAACCCCAAAAGAAAAGTATCACAGCTTTCACAAGTATTAAACTGTAAACTTTTTTCAACAATATTAATAATCAAAAATGTATATATTTTAAGCTGCCAGTAAGAATGGTAGAATGATTTCTGGCATATTATGTTTTACAAAGTAAAAATAGGAATAAACTACTTGGAAAAAAAAAAAAAAATGAAAATAGAAATGCTTGTGGTATTTTGTAATGTGGATTGCAGTAACTGTGATGCAGTTTTAGTGATTTCCTTGTCTAGTTTGTAATGCCATTTTATATGACCTGATCTCAAAAAGGAAACGAACAAGCAAAAACCTCAAACATGCTCCTTTCCCTTCACAGATCAAGCAGGTCGTTTCACCCAGTGCTCAACTATTGTCACCAACAAGAGCTGTATGAGGGCATGTGTCAAATAAGGACACATCATTTTCTTAGAGGCCTTTGAAAAAAAATAAATAAATAAACTTTGTGTTGAGCCTTTATTTACACTTGACATTATCTTGTTCTGACCCTGCTGGAAAAGCCTAGATATCAGTTTATTTACCATCTGTAATCACCTGTACTTTGCATGCTAGGTTGGTAAACAGAACATGTATTAAATGTATTGTATCTATGTATGGAGATGTTGGCAAGCTAAAGTTTCGATTTTAAAGAGGAATTTCCAAACGTTGCAATTGTTCCCTTTTAAGTATTTGATGGTGTTTCTCGACCTCCAAAATGCTATTTGGAAGTAATAAGGAAGCAAAGGTGTTAGAGGGGGAACAGTATGCTTACTTCCGTAAAGAGTACGGAGTAGTTACTGTCATGGTAGGGTTGTATCAGTCAATATACTGTGTGTGTGAGTGATACATGGCCCATGGCATCTGTCTACCCGCAGCTGTAATCAAATACCTGAGAAAAGATTTACATGCCATTTAACACAGTGCAGCTTTTCATTTTTTTCTTTGGAAGTGGCTCACTTACAATTGACACAGGCAACGGCTAAATAAAGAATTGAATAAGGTTTGATGGGGAACAAGGAATTGCATGTTTAAGAAAGAAAGAAAGTGAGAAACTGCTGTGAGCCGAAGCTGTCATCAGGAACACAGCAGTCCAGACAGCTGCATAGACAGACAGTCCGTTTCCATTATCTGTCTTACTCGCCCACACACACTTTCTCTTTAACATTTCCAAGCACCAGTCTTCTCACATGCTCAGATCATGGTGTACTCGAAGAGGAAATGGAAAGCAGGCCGAGATAACTACATGAAACTGTTGCTAATTAATGCTGTCCTAAGCTGTGTTTAGTGATCCAAATGGATTTACCAGAAAACCACCATACTCCCTTAGGATGACATTAGACTTGTGCGTCATTTCGGTGAACCAGATACGTCTTCCCGCGTACTCCTCTCTGTCCTCTGCACTCCTTCTGACGGCTCTCCTTATTGATCTTCTCTTTCCAGCCTCACGTTATATCTTAATCTCTTTGGTCTGTCCTTTCCTGCTTCGTCTCGGCATATTTCTCTCCTCTCCTCTCAGTTCTTTCTTGCCAGTTGTGTGGTTTGGCTGGGAGGAGGCCAGATCTCTGTGGCCTTCTGCCCAAAAACAGTTCATGAGAATGTTCTGCTCTCCCACAATGCCTTGCACCACAGGCAAATACTGTAAGGCCTTATGTGAAATATCTCAAGTTCTTCAGCTGTTTTATTTAGTAAATGTTCCCTCCAGTGCTCTGAGATGTACACAAGACATTTAATTGTTTCAGCAAAATCTAAATTGTTGTTTGATTGTTTGTTTTCATGGCCACAGGACTGGCCCTTTGATGATGGAGCTCCGCCCCCAACCCAGATTGTAGATGATTGGTTAAACCTGCTGAAGACTAAGTTCAGAGAGGAGCCAGGATGCTGCATTGCTGTTCACTGTGTTGCAGGACTGGGCAGGTTTGTGTTTTACTATCAATGTGCTGCTTAATATTTGTAACTCAGAGGAGCCAGGGTTAGTAGTTAAGATTATTTTTGGCTGAAGCCAAACAAAATGAAACACTGGACCGAAGGCAGAAGGCCGAATACTAAACACGTTTTTTTTGTATTTTCCCCAAATATTTTGCCAACATTTTTTCACAGTTGCATAAATTAAATCGAAAAAGGTGCTTTTTACTGTTGGATCTAAACAGATCTTGGTTCTTTTTTTTTTAAAGAACAAAAATCAATTACAAAACAACAGTTTAGTAATATTTATTTAACACTAAACATTACTTAAAAATACTTATAACTATACCAACAAAGCACAATTTAACTTAAAATTAATAATTTAGTCAAATATTTTTGGCCATTTTGAGACCCCCTTCTTGAATCAGGCATGTATTTTTATTTTACTGTACAAATAAATGCAGGCTTGCTGTGCAGAAAAGAATTCTTCCAAAAAATATGAAAATTATCTTATTTTATAAAAAATCTTATTTTATATTAAAAATGCATGAAAAACATGTTTTAGCGCATATTTAAACCATGGCTAACAAGCAGATACACGCGCTACTGCAACACTATTTGTATAGGCTACATGCAACTTGTGCGTGTATTAGAAAACATAATGGTCTGCAGTTTATTTACTAATCATTCGCCATTTTCGCAAATTCAGTCAACAGCAACAGCCATCCTACTCATCGGAGACATGAGATGCAGTGCTAAACTGCCCACATGTTTGCTGCATTAGCGTGCGACTACCCTATATTATATTATATCACATCACATCATTTGTTCTGGATAGATTATTAGTTCTTTTCAGTCATCAATTTCTGTTTCCGAACATTCGGTGCATCCCTAACATATACATCTCTTGATACTTCAGAAATCATTCAAATATGTTAAATTGTAATTTTTTTTTGCCACTATATAATCTTTATTCAGGATTTTTTAGTAGAACCTTGCAAAAGAATAGCATTCATTTTAAAACTAAATCTCTTGTAGCATTATAATTGTATTTGTCACTTTTGATCAGTATAATGGATCTATTTAATTTATGTTAACAAAAAATAAAAAATACTAAGCCCAAACAAGACCGTAAGAATGTTAAGAGCATTCACACAGTGTATTGGATCCACAGTACATCCTAGGAATGGGTAACAATCAAGTAAAGAGAGACTAAATCCAGAATGTGTTTTAGCCACATTTTTAGTCAGGTAAACCCAACACCTGCCTGATTATACTGGGCTTCTAGTTGAGAGCAATAATTTGATTTTAGTTGCTTAAGCAGCCCAAGACCTGTAAAAAATGTGTCCTATAAAAATTAGCCTGCATATGAGTCCCACGTAGGTTCTTCAAACACTTGTTAACTTTGGGATTTTTAGCACTTTTTAACTTTTTAGATTTTGAGCCTGCTGACTCCCCCCCACACACACACACACATGACAGTAACCAGTCTTAACTTGAGAAAGTAAGCGTCAGTGACCTGCTGGTGTTAGTGTGGTGTAACCAAAATTGTGGGCAGCACAGTGCACTCTGTACTCTTGCATTCATTTTTCTAAGCTCAGTTTACACCAGTGCCTTTAGGGAAAAAACAGCAGCACCATTTAAAACAAGCCTGTGGTCATGCTGCTCTTCAAGCGCAGTGTTGATGTTTATGTTGTTGTTTGTTCAGCACTTTTTTTTGGGAGGGTATGTGTGAGAACTAAAGTACAGACTGTCTTCTCAGTTCTTGACCTTTTTATGTACACATGCATCTCAGAATACAGTTTTCTCTGTGAACACAAGCACACTTGTTTATGAGCTCCCAAAGATGGTACACTCTGATTTGGTCATTGTTGATGCAGGTGCAAAAATTCATGACCTTAACAAAAAGGTTTTTTCTTTTTTCTTTTTTTCTTTTTTTTCTCCATTAAGCTATAACTTTGTGCAAAGTCAATATTAAGGGTGTGATCCGAGTTTGTCACACCACAGAAAAATGTGTTATGAACCACCCAGATAAATTTGAGTGCTAAAAAACAATGCTAAGTACATAAAATTAGGTATTAAAATCTTAAAACTACGAACCACAGATGTTTGTTTATGCTCTCTAGTTATTGTGTGTGCTTGACTTGAAGCAGCACAGCGCAGAACGGTTAGTGTTTGACATCAAAGTACTGCGAGAGTGATTCAAAGCAAAATGAGCTCTTTCACACAGCGGTCAGTCTGTGCAGTCAATGCAACACACAGCTCTTATAGTTTCTCTGAAGGGGCAGTGATAGGTGGCTCCACACTTTCCGATTTAGACCCGCCCAATAAATCCTGCTCACAAAAATTGTGAAAAACTGTTTAACGTATAGCTCCACTATTAAGTATTATATAGTTCTCAGTCTTTGTAACATGTTTTAGTAATGCATTTCTAACATTTATAATGGATCTACAAACAATTTTCAAAATTGACTTTCCACAGTCATTAAGTTTATTGAAACCTTGCATTGTATTGAAATTTGTTTTGTCTTATTTTCCTAGAGCACCTGTACTGGTGGCTTTAGCCTTAATTGAGTGTGGAATGAAGTATGAAGATGCGGTGCAGTTTATAAGACAGTAAGTAGTTCCGATGATTTCTGCTTGATATACATTTCACATTCTAACATCTGTTTTAAGGTTAGAATACACCACACATATTTTTAAATCTTAGAGTTTTCATAATACCAGACATCAAAAACTGTGCATCAAACATTTACTGATTAAGAATCATGCATTACAATTATACATGCAGAAATACATGCCTCATTGCTAGAAGACACATAACAAATAAAAAAGTGTTCTACGATCATCTCAAAATCGGAAACAAGTTTCATATTCTCTGACTGAATGGAATTATTGTCTAAAGCTAAAAAAAAAAATCCGTCTGTGCCCCTCATACCAACTGGCCAGTATTTGCACACTGTCTGACTTTCTGCAACTAGCATTAACACCTCAGAACTGAAAAGTGGCACATTTCAGCCATTAGTATATTTAAACTGAACTCATGTTTTTGCTTGTTTTTTTTTGTAGGAAGAGACGTGGAGCTTTCAACGCCAAGCAGCTTCTTTACCTTGAAAAATACAGACCCAAGATGCGTCTGCGGTTCAAGGATGGCAACGGTCACAACTGCTGTGTCCAGTAGTGCGTCATTCTGTCAGTCATACAAAACAACAGTGGGAATTTCAACCAGGGTAGAGGGGAGCAAGAGCTGTGGGTTTTAATTGTGGAGATTTTTATCAAATGAATCATGGCTAATCGATCACAGATGTAATGAAAGAGCTGATCTATGGATTCACCAGCAGTATCAAAGAGAAGCGTCAAAGCACACAGATGAGCCCACAACCTGGTTGGTTAACCAGCGTTAACAGTCACGGGCAAGAATTCACACAAGTTCCCCTGATTTCCCAAATTTCCAATAATGGGATGACTTTTTGTGTTATTTCCGAACGAGTACTTTGAACCATGATGAAAAGATTTACATTTGCTGTCATTGTTGATTTTTATTAAGACTTTTATTGTCTGCATGTTCCTATTATCCTTTTTTTGTAATTATTTCCACACACAATAGCCAATTTTGTTACAGAAGCAACTCTAAAGTAGGCATATAATATTTTTGCACAAAACATTTTTAAGACGTTTCTCTCCAATGCAGCAATTGCCCCCTTTGAAAATCACTTTTAATTTAGGGTTAGCCTAGGATTTAAATATGTCAGCTGTATTTATTCACTATAATTAGTGTCTTGTCAGGAGTGTGGGTGGGGTTAGGACACTTCTCTTTCTTTTACAGAGCCATGTTATTTTCTCTCGTTTTCTTTATCTCTGGGGAGTGCAATATTCAGTCCAGCTTAGAAAAGCCCTCACCCTTAGGACCGTCCTACATCCAAAATCAAATACAGGAGGATACTTGGCTTGTCTTAGGTACTCACTTTCTATAGCTGCTCAGTAAAAGAGCTTTACTGGTCTGACTGTGACACCCACACATAATGTGTACTTTATCTGTCACCCTACTGTTCAGCCCACATACACTGAAGGAAGTGAGAGGTGGGAGACTGGTCAGCTCTGGGTTTATTTCAATTCTTATTGTTTTTTTTTTGTTTTGTTTTTTAGATCATTGTGCCCATTTTGAGAACACCCCCACTTCATCTTGGTTTTAAGACAAATAAATGAATTAAAATTGACTCTGGTCTGTTTTCATTGTGTGTTCTTTCCTGTAATATGTTAGCTATTTACTGCGCTTGGCAGATGAGTCACTACATGATGACTGATTTTTATGGCCACCTTCAAGATAACATTCAAAATTATGGCCACAGATAATGCGAAAAGCAATTTGGTGAAAGTGATGTGTAGTCACCTGCAGCTGAAAGAGAAATCAATCGATCTCTGTGATTGCTGTCCATAAAAGAGACCGGAATAAAAGATATGCCTGTCTGTTCAAACAGTACACAACCCAGAATGTAGGACTATCAATATTAAGGTAAACCAAATGACTCATTTGACTCCATGAGTCTTTTCCACACCAGGACTTTCTGGCCTGAAAGGTCCTGACAGATCAATGACTCATGTACGTAATGTTCATGTGGCATTTCAAGTGTGAAGAGGGAGAGTGCAGATGGAAGATGACTAAACTCTTGAAATATTTAAGTCAGTCACATGGTAGAAATCCACAGGAAGTTAGGAAATGACCTATTTATTTTCAATCTCTACACCTAATCCACTTGATTCTGTTATATGAAGAGTCAGATGTAGGACACGATGTTTATCATTTATGTTGAGTTTTAATGCGTAATCAAATTAAATGGTAAACCACAAGTGACTGTAAGACAGAAATGGAATTCCGGTTATCCAGATTGCACAAGCCTCGTCTGGTCTGTCTTTATCTGCAGTGCCGTCTGCTGGATCTGCTCGTGCTACGGCGAGGTTACAGAATAATGCCAAGTTGGGATCGCATTTAAGTGGACTTGTAAGCCTGGGCGATATGGTCAAAATTTCATATTGGTCGATATTGATAATTATAATTTTTCACAATCCGATTTTTGCTCCTTGGTGAAAGAGAAATTAGACCGTTAATTGTTTAAAGCTAATATTACCCTTTGCGGTCAGTTCTTTAATTAATTACACTTTTCCAGCCATTTTTCTTTGAAAATAAATATTGTAACATTTAAATTGTATTTCATGTTATTTATATAATTATACATTTAAAATTTAATTGTACGATGTTTTGACATCTACTTGCTTTTCCCATTTTAAATCGCATGGAATCTTTAAGAATGAAATTAGATAGATAGATAGATAGATAGATAGATAGATAGATAGATAGATAGATAGATAGATAGATAGATAGATAGATAGATGAAATATGGAGTTTTCTAGACTTTTTATATGTCTTTATTTATCTATAGGGAAAATCTAATGAATAAACTGCTATACTTTAATTGTTAGGAACTTAAAATGCTAACTGTCTTGTGGCCAAAGCAATCAATTGTTGTTTGTTTGTTTGTTTGTTTGTTTGGCCAAAGCAAACTGCTTGCAACTAATAACCCTAAAAGTCATCGCCACCAAAAGAAAGGAAAATAACGTTACTCACTGATATAATTCTCTATTACAGATCATTGAAGGTGCCTGAAGTTTATTCCAAAAAAGAGAAAACATTTGAAAATGTAAATAATAAGAGCTATTACATTTAGTTAGCACACGAATAATTCAATTTAACAAACATATTGAACTATTACATAAACTATTACACTTATGACTAGTGTAACTTGGCTGAATTTAAGTGGGAGCGTTTTCTTTTCAATAGTGTTGTTTAGGCGAGTCTGATCAAGGGTGTGTGTGGGTGTGGCTGAGTTAACGGACTGGGCTCTCATTGGTTTAGCTCGTGTGCGGTGACGTGTCCGCGACCGTTGGCTGCAGTGAGAAGTGAGCAAGCGCTAAATTCAAAATTTTCAAACAGCTGAGGAGCGCGTGGCGTGAGAGAGAGAGCGAGAGACTTTTAGTCCCTCACCAGGCAAATAAAGAAGAAAAACAAAGAGGATTGTGCTTTAATTTAATTTTATCTTACTATATATCAAGATGGACCCATTCACGGAGGTGAGTGCCCTTTATCACAACATATAATCGTTAGTTGGTGATGGAGGGTATGGATATAAATTTGCAGCAGTTAACGTTACGTTACGCTGAGCACCCAGTCCGTTAACGTTAGTGTTGACTTTTTATATTATATAAGTGCTGTCTTTCGTCATGCAGTTTTATTTACATTGTAACGTAACGTTAAAGCTCATACTTCTCTACTTGATAATAATTTTGTATATAATAAAGCCAACATTACTTTGATGCGGAAAATCTGTGTTGCGCTGATGCTTTGGGCTTTTTGTGTTGCTTTTGTGGCTAGGCATATTTGTGTTTTCAAAAGTTCATTTCTGTTATACGTGTGACTTTAAATCTTTAAACTTAGGTTAACTATTAGAGCTTGTTGTTTTGTCTATTGTTTGAGTGTAACGTTAACGTTAGTTGTTTCTGTATTCACAGAGCCGATTTTTTTAAATAAAGTTTTTTATGCCAAAATACAATTTTGTTGTTGTTAATAAGCTAATAATGTTATTGTGGTTGTTAATAAGCGCTGTGCATTCAATCCTTATGATATTTGAATTGAATATCTTGGTACATATAAATATTAGCCATTTCAATATAAAATGTTTTTTATAAAGGGGGGAAAACAATAGCTGTCAGGGCTGTGGCCATAAATTGTTGGCTGGTTGAATACAGGAAGTGTGGTTTAGGAGCCAGTAGGATTCATCTGCAGGGTCACATGACAGAATTCCATGGACATGAAATGCTCACTAACTGAAATTTCCACTCATTCCTTGGGAGACGGCCAACGAACAGCCACACTGCAGGAATGTGTTTGGTCTTGCTTGGTAACAGGGCTGTTAATCATGAGTGTTAGGTTTGTTCACACTTTTGAGATGATCAGCGCAGATAAATGGAACTTGTGCATGAAAAAAGGAACTAAAACTAGAACCTTATGATACTTGAATGCACTTTTGGCCTATGTCATGCATATCATGAAGAACTCTGACATCAAATTTATTGTACTTTCATATTCTGGTTTTGAGATTTGTTTCCCTGTAATACTGTCATATAGGCCTTAGTAATGTAATGAGCACGTTGCAAAGCTAATTTGTAATTTTGCTCTTTTTTTCAGAAACTGTTAGAGCGCACGCGTGCTCGTAGAGAAAATCTGCAGAGGAAAATGGCAGAGAGACCAACTGCAGCCAACCGTCCAATGGCCAAAAGGACAAGGGAGCCACTTACAGACACAAATAGTGTCATAAGTGAGCCGGCCATTGAAAAAGGTTTAATTTTGTTAAATTGATTTAGTTTTGTTACATGCAACATGTTTTGACATAACAATAGATGTCTCATTACGTTTGTTCTATAGCTTAAAAAAAAGTTTTTCTTCTTTTTTGGATAGCACTTCCCTCTTCCAAGCCATCCCCCTCAAAGCGTCGCTGTTCAGATGAAAATGCTCTCCTTTCTGGAGAAGAAAACACACAACCAATGGCCCAACAAATGAAAGCCTCTGAGCCTATGACAGACAAAAAGCCACCCCTGATTCCAAGCAGTGTTCGTCCCATGCCTGTGGAGCAAAGGCCTGCTCGTTATATACCAGAACCAGAAGTGCTGCCCACTCGACCTCCTCCAGACACTGAAAAGATGATTTGCCCTCCTCAGTCTCCAGCAAAAAGCACAGATAGTGTAATGAAGCACGTCGCTCTAGATGGAGCCAAAGAGGCACAGAAAGATGCACCAACTCCAGGCGTCTCCAACATGAGATCTCGTCTACAGAGACTGGCTGAGCAAAGGCACTACTGGGACTCTGAGGGTAGGAAGCTCTTTCATATCCTGAATGTACAGAACATAATTTTCAGGTTTATAGACCATTTATTTTGAGTTGAATGAAAAATAGGTTTTATTGCATTATTTAAATACATTTTCGCTATTTGATATAGTGCAAACTACACATTTAAGATCCTTCAGAACACAACAATCTAGACAAAATTTGATAGTACATAACGATATAACAAAATTATAACAAATAAATAATCTGTGTATTAAACACAAACGTTTGCTTTCAGGGACCTCAGAAACAGTACCAGAGAATGTGGTTGTATCTCCTCTGAAGTCTCACAAAGTGGATCTCCCTCCTGCTACCCCAACAAACTCTGAACTCCCCACTGGAAGAAAGGGTAGACTGGCAAACCTTGCTGCCACAATCGGTTCCTGGGAAGATGACCTTGGACACCCACCCACTCGTCGGGACAATGCACAAGCACAGCCTGGCACGGCCTGTGCACGCCCTCCTATCAGTACAGTGGCTATTAACAGTACCAAGCCAAGTCCTGCTTTGGAACGACCTCAGACTGCCCAACCAGCTCCACACAAGTCTGTTGACAGCGGTCAGCAGGTGGGTCATGCCTACAACACATTCTGTTTTATCCTTTTTACTATAAAAGGTTGTATTGTGGTTTTCCAGTGTGCTGAATGTTTTTGGTGTGGGGTTTGAAGAGTCCAGTGTGAAAATAAATATTTGTTCTTACAGCCAACAGTTTACTCTTCAGTTAAGTCAACCAGAGTGGTTCCTCCTAGTCCTCAGAAGACAGAGTTTCCTCAGCCCAGACTGGCTCAAGCTAATCCCTCTCCTGTTTCCAGCCCACTGAAGATTTATCCTTCTACCCAGGCCTCTAGTCCACTTAAATCTTTGACAGCATCTCCCTCCAGTCCCCACAGAGGTTACGTCTCTCAGAGCCCCCTGAAGAACCAGGGCCCATCTAAATTGAATTCTGCAGCAGCACTTAATTCAAGCCCTGCAAAGCCAATTTTGACATCTAAAACCTCTTCTACTGCTGATGTTTCGGTCATACATCAGACTCGTGAGAGGTTTACCAAGGACACAACACCCTTACAGCACAGAGGCCCAACAGGAACTACAGGTCAGCGCTTTTTAATTTATTTTTTTTATTTTCTTCCCACTTTTTTATTGCACCGAGTTGTAAGTCTGTGCCCTTATGTTTGCTTATGTTGACCTTTAGTAGGTGTCAAGTCATTTTTGGAGCGTTTTGGAGAAAGGTGCCAAGAACGCAACCAGAATTCTCCTTCCGCATTTGGAGGTCAAGGAAACACACCTGTGGCTACTCCATCTGCCACCCCCAAGTCCAGACTGCTTCAGGAGAGGCTGGGGTGCTCCCAAGCCACCTCCACCACAGCTGTCCTCACTCAGAAGCAGAAAATGGCATGTAATCTTGACTATTAAAAGGGCATATTTGTTGAATTGCATGTGAAACGTCAGCACTAATACAAAACTGATTTATTTATCAAAGGAGCGAGATGCAGAGCTGGCACAAATTCGTAATCGATTTCAAAAAGGCAACATGCTGAGGAGCAAAGAAGATCTCAGTGAGGTCAAGAATGAAAACAAGGTTTGCTATCATGTTTTTTTGGTTCTGCTGACTGTTAATAGAATAGTGCAACACAATTTGATTGCTTAAAATGGTAGTGCATTTTTTTTTTTATATAATATAAAAATATGTTAGCAATATGAAATCCATGGAAGGAAAGATGCTTTTTGCTGTATTTATGTAATGAGTAAAACATTCAAAATAATACTAATCACATTGATACTAAAGGGAAATATAGCAAAATAAATTACTTTGATTTGAACTATTCTTTTTTTCCCACATCTGTTGTGCCTCTTTTATAAACCCCGTACTTAATTTTATGATATGAATGGGAAGCCAAAGAACTTAATGTTATTTAACATAATACTTTTTTTTTTTATCCTCAGGAAATTGAACTTTCTGTACAGAGTCAGACTTCTGTGCCAGTGCATGATAATGAGCTGTCCGTGCCAGCGCCTGAAGTACTCGGCAGCCCTTCTAAATCTAGTGAAAAAGGTATTTTATTATGACAACTGTATAATATACACTGTTTAAAAAATAAAATAAAGGGCACACATAAACAACACAATGTAACTCCAAGTCAATCACACTTCTGTGAAATCAAACTGCCCACTCGGGAAGCAACACTAATTGACAATCAATTTCACATGCTGTTGTGCAAATGGAATAGACAGCAGGAAATTATAGGCAATTAGCAAGACACCCCTGATAAAGGAATGGTTCTGCAGGTGGTGACCACAGACCACTTCTCAGTTCCTATGCTTTTTGCATTTTGACTTATTTTAAGGACATTACATCAAAGTTGGATCAGCCTGTAGTGTTTTTCCATTTTAATTGTGAGTGTGACTCCAAATCCAGACCTCCATGTGTTAATAAATTTAATTTCCATTGAACATTTTTGTGATTTCTGTTTTCAGCACATTCAACTATGTAAAGAACAAAGTATTTAATAAGAATATTTCATTAATTCAGATCTAGGATGTTATTTTATTGTTCCCTTTATATAGCAATGTTATAGTGGTCCTCCTTTTTATTGAAATATGACTTAAACAGATTTTTTTTTTTTTAGGCAAGCTGTGTGCTTTTCCAAGCCCTGCAAAGGAAGTGGAATTTACAGAAAAGATACTTATGGTAAAAGAGCAAGAGGAAGTGAAAGGTATGGGTACTATAGATTGTTTAAACAGTTTAAACTGTACAGTTTATCAAGGTTTAGTGTCTAAAGACAAGACTTAATTTTTTAATTTTTGCTTTTCCTTTTGTATATTATGTAGTGCTTGGTAATGATCATATCTTGTTGTTCAGCATTAAGATATTTATATTGCATCTTGTATATGTCTTTTGTGTGTCGATGGATTAAATTTTTATTGCCTCTTGCGCTTTCATTTATGTCATGACCAATATATTTTGAAACTTTATATCGCTAATTCCCGTTATGCCTTTTTGATCATGAACTTTCTTGTTGACATTGCAGAAATAGATGAAATGCATGAGATTGAGATGAACGTGGATGGCTCTGTTAACTCCGAGGTGATAAATGAGCTGTTTGATGGAGTCCTAGAGGAGAGCGAGGAGCAAAGTGATGAGGAGGATACAGATCAAGATCCTCTGAATATCTCCTCCATGTCTCTCCTTGCTCCACTTGCAGAGACTGTAGCAGCTGTGGTCAGTACCCCAGAAAGAAAGCCTATGGTAAGCCCTGAGTATATAAGTTCTTAGCTAAAGAGGGATCCTGACAAATAATCTGAAAACTGATGTTACATCTCAATTTTCTTTTGGTCCAGACATCAACTCCTGCCAGCTCATTTATTGTGAAGAGTTCCACCCCCGAGAACGTATCCAAACCAAGTAAGTTCCAAAGGACACGCATGTTACAAGCTGGATCTTCTGACAGCATCAGTGTCGTAGAGGAGCAGCAAAACCAGAACCTTCTCTACAGGTCTGCATCAGCTCATTCTCTCTTCTCAAGCAACATTCAAACATTTGTTGATATGCCTTTAATGCATGGTTGTGTTTGATTTCAGCATTGATGCCTACAGATCCACAAGGATTAAGACTGAGTCAGAGAGACCTCATGTTAAACAGGTGATAGTAAGGAAAGAGGATGTGTCTCAGAGAGTGGAGGCCAGTGGGAGCTCCAGTCACATCAACATTAAGCAGAAAATGAAGGTGTGTTCAAAAATGTTATCTGTTGTTATTTTTTTTTCGATCCTGTCAATTAAAAATCATGCATTTTCTTTTTAGCAATGAGTCATGTATCCCCTATTTTTAAATGTATGCATTTAACAGTTTTATCAATTCACTAAATTAAAGCAGGAGAAAGTTTTAGATTAAATATAAAATAAATATAGTATTTACATGTGTGTTTATACCTTCTAATAGCTGCAGTGACAATTACTTGACCAATTGCAACTGGCTATTTGAATTAGAAGGCGGGACTTATTTTGCCCTATTGCAGTTTGCGGATGGAATTTATGATTGTATGTTGTGTTCTCAGATGTTGACCAATGAGATGAACCTGCAGCAGACCGTGATCCATCAGGCTAGTCAGGCTCTCAACTGCTGCACTGATGAAGAACATGGGAAGGGATCTCAAGTGGAGGCTGAGGGTGAGAGACTGCTGCTTATTGCCAGTAAGTGATTGAAATGTTCCTTTTTTCTTTACACAGATGAAATTGTCAGGTGATTTTTATTTCTTAAACTTGGGCTAATCGCTTCTTTTGTTTGGCTTCAGCTGAAAGGAGGGCAGCGCTGAAGGCTGAATTGGACCAGCTAAAAGCAGAGGGTCCAAAAGCCCAAAAGAAAAGTTCTAGCAGCACCCAGGTTGATTTGGGTATACCTGCTTCAAAAGGGTCAATTTCACTGCTGGAGCTGCGACTTCCTCTGAAGGCTGACTTTATCTGTTCTTCTGCCAACAAGCCTGGTGAGAATGATTCTGTTTTTATATACAGAAACTTTTTTTGTTTGTGCACCTATGTCCACTCAGACACTCACTCATGTCATTAATTTGATGCAAGAATGTGGAAACCATTACTTCTTTGTGATGATCCGTGCTGGAGCTGAGAACACAGTGGCGACTCCTCTGGCAAGCACACGCACTGGTCTAAGCGGTGATGCATTGACCTTCTCCACCAGATTCACTCTGTAAGTGTCATTCCTATTAAGCCCCTCTTGACATCCCTATCACCTCAGTGTAGCATTTATTATGTTAATACTTTCCTTGCAGGTCTGATGTCTGTAATGATTTTGAGATTGATATCGAGGTCTACTGTTTTGTAAGTACAGCTTTTTAATTTTTGAAGTGAAACGCTTTTACCTTTTATCAAAGAAATTTAGTACATGTTTGTTTTTCTCTTAGGTTCAAAAACGAGAGCTGAACCCTGACAAAAGAAAAAAGGCCAACAAGTCAAAGGTAAACTCATAGATGTACTAGGTTTAAATGACTACAGAGAAGTGTAGTATGTAACACTAAGTTTAAATGAACGGCTACTCTAAAGAGCAGCAGTCAGTGTGTCCAGGTTCTCCTGAAGCATTTCCATGACATGGAAGCATGCTTGTTGGTATGCTGTGTTTTAAAATCATCACTTGCTGGTGTGCAAGCAGTTGGCTAGATTTGATATTTTTTATAATGTCTTGTCAGTCTGAGCAAAGTGCACGGTGATGGGTACATTTATACTTTCCTTAAGTAAAAAGGCCCTTTGTCTCAGTGCTGTATTTGTGTGTTGCTGTAAGTATTATTGACTTTATTATTGCTAAAATTTTATCTCCACAGGCTATTACACCAAAAAGGTTCCTTGCCATCTCTGTAAGTAGTCTATTCTTTTTAACCTCAACACACAAGTTTTAGTTATAGAAGTTTTATTCTGCAAGTATACACTGAATTGGTCAGTGACATTTTACAATGTTACAAAACAGCTGTTCTTTTTATTTTATTACTAATCAATTAATCGCAATCTGTTTAAAGCAGCCCAATTGGTTTTTATCATTGATAATAAGAAATGTTTCCTAAGCACCAACAAATCAGCATGTTAAAATCATTTCTGACGCACATTCTATAGGTCACTAGTTACATTATTATTCAAGGACACTTTGTCTTTATGTTTGGAGGAAAATATGATGCTTAAGAGCAAGTGAAAAAAAACAGAATCATGTGTTAAATAAAATAATTCTTGCAAAATTATGAAAATATAGTATAAATATAGTATATATATAATCTGTATTCCACTTTTATATTAATTTCAGAGGTTGCTTCACCTCATGCACCATTCTCTGTTGTAATATAATATTTTAACATGTAACATCTAATACAGTATTCATTTGTTATAAACAATACAAAAATGTTAAGTTCTGACTAATTTTTTTCTCTAATTATTTAATTTAGAAGAGCAACCTCCAAACACCTGGTGAGTATTAATGAGCTTTTAAAAGCTGTTCAATTCAGTTAATGTTTTTAAACAGTTCATACATTTTTGTTGATTTTGGTTTCTTCATTTTCAGTTGTGGCTAGCCCCGGTGGTCCAAACGCAGTGCGCACCAGTAACTTTGTACTTGTCGGATCCCACAAGCTAACTCTTGCCTCTATTGGGAGAAACAAATTCCCTTTGGAAAAGGTACTTTCCTCCGGTCTCTGCATTATCATAACTCTTCCACAAATCAAACAATACTAACACCATCTCCTGTCAAAACACACTGAATGTATAGAGGGTATGCACACAGTCACACAGTTGGCAGAAGTGACTGCGGTTATACACGCTGAGTGGCAACATAACATAATATTCAGTTTAAATGCAGTTTATATGTCAGGAAATCCTTTTTTTAGAAAGATTTTGTTAGGATAACAAATGATTAGGATAATTAGGAGTCCAACTCCTAGCACCAGCCTAGTTTCAGGGTGTTTTGCCACTCAGTCGGACTGAGTGGGTGTGTTCTGTCATGAAAATGACGTCAATGCATACCCTCTTTGGCTTGCTAACATCAGAGATGGAGGTTTAACCACAGCGCTAATGTTCACGCCTGACTAATACAGTTTTAACACTACTCGTTTTTCTTGCACGGTGCTGCCGTTTACATATGCCAGACTCTTTCACATGCAGTCGTTTCTCTCTTTTAGATCAAATATGAAGGGATTGAAAGAGAGCTGCTCAGTGACATGTTTCACAAAAAGGTTGCTATGTTCGCTCTGTGTTGAGTAACACTGGTTGTTGTGTGTCTGAGTATTTGGCTAACAAGGCTTGGTGTCTTTTTGGTGATGACTAATTGTCACTTTAAGCTGCTTATTTCCAATTGTGTGCACATCATTGCCTTTGTGTTTCGGTGGATACCAGTTGTTTTGTTACTCCTTTAGGCAATTTATCTATCACTCTTGCTGCAAAACAACGCTTCTCTACGATATGTTTGTTGTTGAGTCGTTAATGTCCTGTTTTGCTACAGGTACCTTTCCTTTGTCCTTTGGAGGGCCACGTTTATCTGAAAATGCAGTGCGAGGTTGGCTCACGGATAGAGGAAAGAGGCTTCCTGGTGAGTCTTTATACTGAACAAATGGACTAGTTTCAAAGTCATTATCAAACACCTTGTTATACACTTTCTTGGACTTTGTGTGATTCCAGTGAGGGTGTCTTTTATTTGCAGACTATGTTTGAGGATGTTAGTGGATTTGGAGCCTGGCACAGGAGGTGGTGTGTCCTTTCAGGATACTGCATCTCTTTTTGGACATACCCTGATGATGAAAAACGAAAGGTAGGAATACTATAATTATGAAGTATTCTTTTTCTTCTTCTTCTTCTTCTTCTTCTTCTTCTTCTTCTTCTTCTTCTTCTTCTTCTTCTTCTTCTTCTTCTTCTTCTT
>JAUCMT010000043.1:8861298-8874382 GCA_032357475.1 Enteromius thamalakanensis | reverse complement strand
TTCTTCTTCTTCTTCTTCTTCTTCTTCTTCTTCTTCTTCTTCTTCTTCTTCTTCTTCTTCTTCTTCTTCTTCTTCTTATTATTATTATTATTATTATTATTATTATTATAAGATGCATTTAATTTGTGTAAATGGGTTATTATTCTTCCCACAGAATCCAATAGGTCGCATTAACCTTGCCAACTGTACTAGTCGTAAAGTGGAGCCGGCAAACAGAGAGTTCTGTGCCCGACCCAATACCTTTGAGCTCATCACTGTGAGACCACAGAGAGAGGATGACAAAGAAACCCTGGTCAGCCAGTGCAAGGACACACTGTGTGTTACAAAGTAAGACCCAATTAACAATGTAAATTTTGTGTGCTTTGATGAAGATAATCAAATCCTTAATCAAAACATCCCTTTGTAATATACAGGAATTGGCTGAGTGCCGACACCAAGGATGAGAGGAATCTCTGGATGCAGAAGCTTAACCAGATCTTGATAGACCTGCGCACATGGCAGCCAGAGTCATGCTACAAACCCATGTAAGCCTGATCTCATCAGGCACCAAGGGCCAAAAGTATCCTAGTTTGACTTTCACATTGACTGCATATATTTCTGATTTGGAAGTGCAATATAGCATCACAGTTACAGTGTTTACAGATATATTTTACAAGTTTGTAATTATACATTTGACAAAAGTTAAAAGCCATAAATTAAGAGACATTTCATGGACAAAATGCTTTGCCTTACAAGGGCATTCAGGTGTTTTTGATACTTTCGTCTATATAATTTAGCAAGGATTGCTTAAAGATTAATGAAAGCTTGTTTGGTTTGTTAGACTGCTAATTTGTATGTATATTTAAATGTCTTTTGAATGACTGCTGTCTGCTGAGATTCCTGCTGTGGTCAGATTTCTCAGAATATTTGTGAGCAAGATAGGAGGCACTATATAAACCTTTAAATGAACCACATTTAATTTCAGTACTTTGTGGTGACAAATTTCATTTTCATGTTAACTACTGCCAGAACCCGGGATTTGTTTATATTTGTATATTTGCTGTTGTAGGGATGACTTTTCTTTTCTTTTTTTCGTGCTCCCCTGTTACAGGAATCAGACATTCGAATCCAATTTTTGGGGGGTTTATTAGAGTCATAAAAATTTAGAAACTAATTTATATATATATATACGTTTCTTGAAATACACACTAGACGGCTCACTTGGATAATGAAAGGGAATGGCCTTTTTCCGTTTTTCTTTGAAATTTATGGGCAGTGTTGGAACAATCTGTGGTTTAAAAGCTGCAGACAATTTAAAACCTTAGATCCTTCTCTATTTCTCCAAAGCTCTTTTCAGCTTGACCCAGATGACTTAACAATAATTGTAAGTTGATATTTATCATGCACATTCCCTATTTTCTAAGCTCTTTACACTATACATATATTCTTGTGAGTTTGCTTTATATCATTTTTATATGAACATTTTATAACTTTTTTTTAATGGTTCTAACTAACTTTAAGATTCATCTATCTATATCCAAATGCGTTTGAATAAGTGACATTTACAAAAGCTTTTAATTTACACTAAATGTCATATTCCCTTGACTGAGACAAGTTTCTTAACCTTACGATACACAATACCAAAATGTAGCCCCGATCACTGTAGTAATCTTAGGGCACTTTAGTGTTATGGCTGTTTTGTGTTCGTAGCTTACAACACTCCAAATGTGGCTTCCATGTATCACACAGAGCTGAGGTTTTTAATAAAACAAGCTTTTGACAGCATTTGTCACCGGTTCCTTAATTTTGTTTAACTGCATTACCTGCATTTGCCTAGTTAGACTAGAAACCTGTAGTATTACTAAATCATTACTTTATGATAAAGTAAACAGTATAGCAATTCACTATAAGACCTTCACCTCAGACTTATCTTGGAAAAGCCGGTAACACTTTCTCCCAAGCCTGTATTTTTAACTCAGGACGGGTCTGAGGTAAGACACCAGTTCAGTCTGTGTGACATGCTGCTGTCAATCAACTATTGTGGGAGTGGCCTCTGTCAGTGTGACGCCACACCAACATAATTTGAGAATGGCTTGATTTCAGAAGGGGCAACTTATTTTTTTTAAATTAAAACAAAACTACTGGATGGATCTTTATCATTGTAGGGTGCTGTACACACACTCTCAACACACATTTCAGTCCAAACAGCTGGAAAAAGTTATTTATATCATGTCATAAATATTTATTAGAACGGTATTAATGCGTTACAATATTTACTTATTTGTGTTTATAGCTTTAAAGAGTATTAAAATTTATAACAC
Source organism: Enteromius thamalakanensis (assembly GCA_032357475.1). Lineage (NCBI taxonomy): Eukaryota > Metazoa > Chordata > Actinopteri > Cypriniformes > Cyprinidae > Enteromius > Enteromius thamalakanensis. The sequence continues at coordinate 8,872,082 of JAUCMT010000043.1, read as the reverse complement.
ACAATGAACATGGGTACAATAGATTACATTGTAAAATATTTATAATGCATTATATGTCTCATATCTTTCCACTTTACTTGCGTTACTTAAAATACCACTTGTAAGTAATAATCCTAATGCTATTTTTTCTCAAACAGCCATAAGATCAGATATTAGAGCAGATGAATGTGTAATATGACACATTTGCTTTGAATTTTATTCTCTTGATAAGGAACTCTGCAACTATTACAACTATCACTAACACTCAGCACTTAACCACTCACAAGATTTTGTAAGGTACTGTGCAGATCTCATATGGATCAGAAAAAAACTCTTCAACAATTCTCATAGCTGTCCTGATAATTAGAGTACTACTTAAGATATGATGTAATCCCTTATAAATGAAGTAGATTTAATATGGTGTATAATCACAAATACGTAAATATTATAATGGATTATAACTTTTTATGATTTTTCATGAGATTTTATAACAAATTATAAGTTTTTTTTTATTATGTATTATTTAGTCATTAAAATGCCTTAAGAATACCCTTATAATGTATTATAAATACAAGCTTCATAGAAAGTGTTACCGAAATGCCTAGTAGTGTACTCGACCATTTTTGATTGTGTTGGTCTCAGACTTGGATTTGATTTTAAGACAGGTCAAGAACAAACAAGTAAATTTAACTACATTGCTTTGAATGCATCAGCTGAATAAATGAATCTCTGCCCTGGCCTATTGGCGGTTTAGAGTCATTTTAAAGTACTGTTTAAATAATTTCCCATCATATTATTGTTCATATTCTTATTCTAAAACGTGTCTCAACAATATGTATGCGGTTGTAATTGTAACAATTCAGATGCAACTTATTAAGAAAAGATGAATTTTGTTCTTCATTGTTTTATTTGATCTGTCCTGTTCTTGTAATTGCACTTTTTGATTAAATAACACATTCATCAGGCATTAAGGTGGATTAATTTGAGAAGTCCTGGCTTGGTTTTGTCTTGGTCTCCCTTTGCTCTTGACTACAACACTAATGTCCAGTCAGCTAACTGAAATTAAAGCTTGAACTAAAGTATTTAATAAAGCTTAACGGAAGTTTTAAAAAGCAAATATGACCCAAGGTTATAAATTAATAATATTGAACTATTGAAGAAAAGTACATAAAAGCTGTTACAAGAAAAGTTCGTTTCATTTTCATTCATTTTAAGGTGAGCACTATGGTACTTCTAAATGATTGTCTGTGGTTAATATAAATTCGTAATAACACCCTTTGTACAGTCTGATGTAAATACTAATATGTCATTTTAGATACGGATATCATGTTTTTCCTTATCTAAACTTTAACATCTCCTTGATGTGCGATGTGTCACTTGAGGCCAAATTCCGGATATTAGACGATACTACAGGCATTCGATTTTATCCAATAAGCTCGCGCTTTGGCAAAACGACGTGGCCATTGGCCAATCAGATGGATGGCTTTGTGCTAGAAGGCGGGGCTTTGAGTCCATACTCAGCAAATGGAGGCGTAACCACTTCCTTTTCTAGGGAGTTTGCGGACGCCAAGTGTGTAGTGGAGAGAAGTGTCTTTAGTTCGTTTACAACTTGTAACCATGGCCCCCAGCACGCAAGCGGACGATACAGTCTCCGGTATAAGGAACGGCATTCGAGCCATTCTGCTCGGTCCCCCCGGTGCGGGGAAGGGGACGCAGGTGAGAGTTCAAGCCAAGGGCCGCGTGGCTCATTCTGATTAAACTGTCCGGTGTTCTTTAGCGGGAAGGATAACGTAAGTACTGTGTTGTGAAGGGATAGTTCACCTCAAAAGGAACAACTTGTCCATATGCTATTACGAACCTTTATGGGTTTATTTTTTTCTGTGAAAATATGTAGACCCAATGCTGAAATGCTACATGTTAAGTGACAGCCTCGGTCACCATTCACTTACATTACGTTTCAAATGACGTCATAACATAAATTCAGTGTGTGTGTGTGGCTAGTCATTTACTAAACCAAACGTTAGACTTTTTAAACCGTCCAGTTACCCTGGGCATTAATATATTCTTCTTGATCAGATTATTCATTCATTGCAATTGTGATTTATTAGTTAATATTCATGTCACTCAGATCGTTTGAGCTCATTAACATGACAATTAACACGTGAATTGGTGACCACTGGGAAAACTAGACCTTTCTGTCCTGGTGAGTGATAATGTAACTCAACGGCCTATAAAGAATTGGCATATCAGCTTGCAATAGTGCTTGCTGATATTGTGCAATTTTTGCTGCACATTTTGAATGTCAGTTAAACCGTTCCAACTTGGCTTATGAATGTGGTTACGACAGAATAAATAATGATTGGGTTTTATGGTTTTGTTCATACTGTTGGTAGGATGTTAAATATACAATAAATATCTTATGCTCACATAACTACATTTATTTGCTAAAAAGAACACCGTAAATAATTTTTTTAATTGACTATATTTCAACATTTATTTTGTTCCTGTGATGGAAAAGCAGTACTCCAGTTCTCAGTGTCACATAATTCTTCAGAATTATGTTGTTCCCCATTAAAAAGTGTTTGGCTTTCCTTATTCTAAATGTAAATTAATTATTGTTAATTTGTTATTGTTTCTGAGTTAATTCCATAAATAATTACATTTTGGCCTCAACAGGCTCCCAAGCTTGCAGAGAAATACTGTGTGTGTCATTTGGCTACTGGGGACATGCTGAGGGCCATGGTGGCATCTGGCTCAGAGCTCGGTCAGCGGCTTAAGGAAACCATGGATGCCGGCAAACTGGTAAACTTAACAGATTTTTTTATATATTTTATAATTTATTCCTTTCCAATGTGTATTTTAGGTTGACTGGATAAAGTCCTGAGTCTTTTTGTCATCTTTCCTTTAGGTGAGTGATGACATGGTGGTGGAGCTCATAGACAACAACCTGGACACGCCTGCATGTAAGAATGGATTCCTGCTGGACGGTTTCCCCCGCACCGTCAAACAGGCAGAAATGGTGAGAACTTTTTCAATCTGTGAACAACTGGCATTATAAAACGGATGCAGAAATCTCTGAAGTGCTCAATTTAAAATGGGAGCCCAAGAAGGCATCAGTCAGCCTGCGTCTCTGTCTCATTTCTAGCTGGATGGTCTCTTGGAGAAGCGTAGTGAGAAACTGGACTCTGTGGTTGAATTCTCAGTTGATGATTCCCTGCTAGTGCGCAGAATCTGTGGGAGGTATGAAAATGGAGGGTCCTATAAATTTGGAGCTTAGTATTATAGCCCACCACCGCTAATATTTTCTAATTGCTTGGTTTAATTGAATAAATGCAGACTGTACTGAAAAGATAGAGACGACATGTTTTCTAGATAGCACATAATAGCTGTCAAACACTTTTAAAAAAAAAAAAAAATTTATTGTCTTAAATGGAGGTGGAAGGAAAATTTTCCTTTTGTGGTTTTGACTGTATTTTTAAAAAGGAAGTTGTTACTTCCTCTATTTAGTAAGAATCATAAAGCATGATAATGACTCTTTTGTTTAAATGTAAAAAATCAGTAATGGACATATACTTAATACACAGGTAATTGATACATACATCAGTTACTTGAGTAAACCAATAGGTATCTTATTAATAAATAAGATGACTTCTGTTATATATTACAAATACCAATACAAAATTATTATTATTATTGATTATGCAGTTTTTTAGTGCTCTAGACAGATTTATACTAATAATAAGATTTGTGTAGATATTTATATATCTGCAAATAAGCTAATTTTTTTTTCTTACCTAAACATATTATACTGTATAAAAGCATTTAAACTAAAATACCCATTTGAGGATTTAATTATGCAAACTTGTAAAAGGACACTGTGCAGAATTTTAAAAATGAGGAAATGTAAAAAGTATGAGGCCTTAAAGTAATAGTTGACCCAAAAATGGAATTTCCATCATAGTTTTTTCACCCTCGAGTACAGACAGTGATGCAGATATGTCCACATTCAAGCATTTTAATACACTTAAACAACTTGCCCTGTTAGTTCCCAAATAACGAAATCTCATGACTGCATTATGATTTTAATTTTTAACACTTAATACTAAAAACTCGGCATTAGTAACACACTTTAAGTCATCAGCTGAACACACATTTAAGCTCCCAGTTGTTGAATCATTTTGGCTGGATTATTAAATCAGTAAGTTGTTGATTCGAGAACAGATGCATTCAGAGTTTTTTAGGATTCAAATGAAATGAAAATGTAACTGTCCACCATTGAACATAATCCATTTCATTCCTCAGACTCATTCATCAGCCCAGCGGCCGGTCTTACCATGAAGAGTTCAACCCTCCCAAAGAGCCAATGAAGGATGATGTAAGAAACAAACACTGTCTTTCTAATTAACAGGACAGCTATGAGCATTGTTGTAGAGGTTTGTTCTGATCCATATGTGCACAGGTGACCGGGGAGCCTCTTATTCGCCGTAGTGATGACAACGAGACCACTCTGCGCTCCCGACTAGAGTCTTATCACAAGCAGACGGCCCCTCTAGTGCAGTACTACAGTACCCGCGGTCTCCACACTGCTGTTGATGCTTCTCAATCGCCCAACCTCGTCTTTGCCTCCATCCTTGCTGCCTTCTCCGCTGCTACCTGTAAAGACCTTGTTTATTTTGTCTGAATCATCTCTACATCCACTCTTTCCTTGTATGCATTATAAACCATATTTGATTCCTTTTTATGTTTTGTGTTTGTCTTCTTGAGTTTGTCTTTAGACATGGTTTTGATTCACCTGCTGCCTATTGTACAATGGGTAATGGAACTCTTTTGACAAAAAAAGCCTATAAAATAGTAAACGCTGAAAGTAGAACCCAAGCTGTAATTGTAATGTCTTAAGATCATATACAAGTTTTAATACTGATTTGGCTATAAGCATCAATATAATAAAAGCCCATTTTTTTTACTCAAACCAGACACCTGTAAAAAGGTAATTTGCTCCGTTTCTAATTCTTGAGATGATCTGGTAGATCTTGTAGTAATGCATGATATCCAGTAGAGGTCATGTGAATGCTTGGTTTAATTGCCGAATGGCACAAGTTGCTTTGTTTATTAATTCATGTTCTGAAATGAGTCATTCATTTACTTATGGACTTTTTCTTTCTTTTTTTTCTGCAGCTGTATGAAATCAAGTTTCTCCCATCCAGGCTGATCCAGATGTGAAAACAATGGATGGGGGAGCCGGAAGTGACACAGATGTTTATTTTGATCATTCCATGTAGTGAATCTGTTTTTTTTTTAATGAACACAGATTTAACTGAAACCCTGTTGATTACCTCCAATAAACATGGGAGACAATTTTCTACTAGCTTACATGAAGAGGTTGATTCGTTGTGTTTCTGCAATACTGGCCCAGTGCCCAGATTTTACATCCACTTCTCAGTTTGGTGTTACTTTGAAGACACTTGCACAAGTTAGTGACACAGAAGTAGTGATAATTGGGGCAAAAAAACGGAAGCGGCGACTTGGTACTTTAGCCGACCAGTGAATGACGTGCATAACCGGGTTCCCCAGGTCAGAGACAACCTACACTTATCAGGAGATTTTTCCAAATCCTGAAAAGAAATCCCAATAAACATTTATTTTCTAGTAAAGCTCTGATTTAAAAATGTTTAATCAATGTTGCTAGAAAATTGTAGTTTACTCTCTCTCTATCTGTGTAAATTGTTAATTTACATAATTTTTAAGTGAAATATTCTGAATCAAAAACTATACACGCAAACGCCTGGTGATGAAAAGTCTTTCGGTCTAAAGCGTGGGAACCGAATTTAAACTATTTCAAGAAGATACATTCATATATAAGTTATGTATATAAACCTTTTGACCCTTCTCACCTTTGTCTAAGCAAAAGCCTAAAGCCATTCAGCGGTCTAATTGCGGATATAATATTTATAACCAGTCTCCTGGTTTAGAAGCACTGTTTTACATGACCTTATTTAAAGTATTTTCCGTTTATGGCATTAATACACAAATATTTTTAACTGTCTTAAACAATCAAAACTCTGTTCCTGGCAATGAGACGCGCATTCATTTCCGTTTCGGGGTGACGTCAGTGGGCGGGGTTTCCGTCTCGAAAACGAGTACCGTCACACGCAGGGGTTTTCCTCGGTGACGTGAATGGAAAAGAGAATCAAGCTGCGGATATAATCTGAGCAATATCGTGTACAGGGCAGGGAAGAAAGGGCTGACAGGTTCCCCTCGGACTGATTTCGGGGGAATGTAGTAGCGGGTATCTCTAGGGTGAGATTTCTCAGATTTACAGGACAGCTGGTTGAATGTACATGGTGTACAATAGCACCGAAGCTCACTGCCGTTCCGCCCTATTCTGCTTCACTGGCTCTCTGTAACGTTACTATCCATTTGTACGGTAAGTGCCCAAGTGTCGTCATGGTTACGCTTTAGTCTTATAAGGGTCTGTGATTTTAAAATACAATGGTGTTGTCAAAGTGTTTTAGTAATTATTAGTAATAATTAAGTGTGTCAGTAACGCTCTTTAAAGGCAGCGAGATGTTTTGTACACTTCTGATTTAGCGATGTTTCGGTAGTCACGCTTAAACTAGGATAGTTTTAGGGACAACTGTATGTATTTGTGGGTGTATCTGTATAATATTTATCTCTGTTTATGTAATCGAGCTATGTCATACATTTGCTAATTTAGTTATGGTTTAGTAGTTAGGCTTAAATTTAAGTGGAATCAAATTAAATTAATTGAATTTATTCTTTTTAATTCCCTCAGCATCTTTAAATTTAGACATGTGGACCTCTTTCTGGTCTACATAACATGTCCGTTTTAATGAATTGAGGTTCTTGTCCTTCATGGACTGCTTTGTTGACTCTGGCTGAGGCCAGGCCCTGCCTTTGTGATGTTGCTTCCTCAATAATATGTTTCTAAAGATAGTGTCCTGGTTCATTACGAAATTTACAGTATTACAGTATTCAGTAACTGAATATTTTAGAAGTTTTGGCAACACTTCTAAAGTAAGCAAGGAATGACTTTGGTTTCATTTCTTCTTTTGTATCAGCAGGCACACGGTTAATTCCAGTCTTTCTTGTCTTGTTTTTTTTTTTTTTTTACTGTAAACTAGCATGTGACTGTTAGGAACTGATAAAATCGAGATCTTTGGTTTCTCAATAACCCATAGCTGTTTTTCTTTTGTACCAGCCAGTCATGTATTGTCTTGAGGACTGCTAGTCAGTCTTTGTACACTGCATAAGATGTAATATGAAATATTGACTTCTATGAGGATGGTTATCTGGAGAATAGGCAGCCTGGTTCTTAGCAAGAATTGGACATGGATGAACACAACCACCTGCTCTGCTACAGACATTCACACAGACTCACAGCTTAAAGTGATTTCTTTAAGTACCACAACTCATCTAATGGGTTAGTTAGACCTCCTGCCAGTACTTCCAGCCCTCTCTGTCACAATGGAGAGGTTAAACTGCGTACATTTGCTCAAAACTTGACAGAATATTAATAGTTCTACCTAAATCTTCTGTATATGGATTAGCTTACCCCTACACCCTACAAAAACCTGTCATAATTACATTATTTACAATCATGGCAGTATAAAACAAGTGTTATTAGTATTATTTATATACTATTATAATATTTATTAATATTTTGAATTAGCCTTTTTACATTTTCAATTCTACTTCTAAAGTAATTTTAGTGTTTTTATGCCATGTTTAGTTTTGCTTTTTTAATTTTAGTGTTTCAACTATTTTTCAATGTTGTCAGTTTTCATCTAATATTTATATTTTATATAATTGTAGCCTAATTTAAATGTTTAGCCTAACAAATGTGACTCATTAGGATATTATGTAAAGATCTTGTTCCATGAAGATATTTTGTAAATTCCCTACCGTAAATATATCAAAATTAGTAATATGCATTGCTAAAAACTTCCTTTGGACATTTTTAAAGGCGTTCTTCACCCTCAGATTCCAAATTACCTAATTATCTCAGCCAAATATTACCATATCCTAACAAACCATTGATGTAAAAATCTAAATTTCCAAAAATGATGACACTTTTAAGACATGCTATTATTCATAGTTTTTTATTTTGTTATTAATAATAACACCGTTCTTAACCTGTATGAATTTCTTTCGTCTGTTTCCTGTTTCTTTTACAGGAAAGGAGTTATTTAGAAAAATGTGCTGGTCACTATTTTTAACGTAGTGATGAATTTTTTTTTTTATTTGTTTGTTCTTTTAGGCTCTTGAGATTATCAGGGTTAAGTCTGGTTCTTACACAAACCTGTCATATTTTTTCAGAAGACTGTTTGAACTACTTTTGAGAAATTTCCACTTTAATGTCCCACAAAAGAAAGAAAATCCAATAGGTTTGTAACAGGAGGACGACTAAATAGTAAAAAGTTACTGCTATAATGGAAATTGAACCTACATTGTGTAATGTGATAAAAATGCAGATGGAAAACAAGACAGCAGGCATCGCTAAGAACAATAAGCCTCAGTGGAGCTTCAGATGTGACTCAAATGGTTATGTAATGGCTAGTAGCCCACTTGTACACCAACTGGTCCATGTGACTGGTATGAGTGTGTGTGTCCGTGTGTGACACAGAGACAGACTGAGTGGTCTGGGGTTGTAGGATGATACGAAAGTGCTGAGGTGCGGTTTCAGGGTCTGTCGCGGCGGAAGTGCTGAAGCAGTGTCAGTCTCGCTCTGTCCTATCTCTCACGGTAATTAGTTTGTCTAGATGGGTTTGTTCAGTAAAGCGCTGGCGGGATACCAAACCATGCACAATTATTTTCTGTTTTCCTTCTTTCAATGCTCTGTCGATTGTTTAATTCTATTTAGCTTATTATTCTGCATTTGTGTGAATTCCGTTAGGTCCTCATTCTCTGCTGTGTTCTCGTAATAGCTCAAAAGTTTGCAAACCTATGCTGATTTGTAGCCTGCATGGTTCTTTTGTGGTTTCTATTAATAATTCATCCTTAGAATGACATGTTGATAAATGGTCTGGAAAAAACATGATTCGTTTGGAAAAAATTACAGTAAAAAATTACAGTGAGAGATCATGAAGCTAATATTCCTGTTCCTTTTAAGGGATCTAGCTTACAGTAAGTGTCTGAAGTAAGGATCTGCTTTCATTAGGACTTCATCAGAAGTTGTAATCAGTTTTCAGTATAAAAACCTATAGCCAATATGGAAATAAATAAAATAAAATATAAAATATAAAATATTTCCCAATATTGCATACAAATTAATTATTTTTTTTACAATTTTACAATTGTACAAACAAGGTAATAATTAAGCATAAATAATAAAAAATAACTTACTTTGTAAATGCAAATTGTATAATTTAATATGCATTTGGATTATAAGTATAACATTAATATATATATATATATATATATATATATTATTTTATATTTATTGTAATGTTATGTATAATTTTATATTATACTGTGTTGTTTATGCACTGTTGCAAACAAATATGAGTGCGACATGTTCTCACACCTACGAACCACAACACAAACCAAACCGAAAAATCCCAGACCGATATAGAATTTCCTTTCTCCATGATCAACATTTTTTTTAAATGTTTTTTTCCTGTGTGTGTCTTCGCATCTAGTTACAAACTCTAACTGTAGTGATAAAACGTCAGACAAGCTCATGTCATCAAACCTGGAAGCTTATACTGTGGAGGGTTCCAACAGCTTTCAAGTTTTTACTCGACTCTTTCCTAACTGGAAAAAGCAGGCTGCTAATCTCCAGCTGCAGCACTGTAAGCAGAACACAGCTTCTTGTGAATCGACATGTCATTCACAGCTGATTAATAATAGAGCAACTTCTGTTGTACAACAAATGCAACCACGCCCATTACACACACACACGCACACACACACACATACAGTGGGTTCTGCTTTGAAAACTCTGGTGCCCAAATGTGACACAGATTTTCCAGAAGCAGCTTTTGTTGTGCGCTCGCTAGCATCACACACACTAAACCTTAGAGAGCACAGATGGTAATTATGTGTCATCGGCTGCATTAGCAGAGGCTGCTGAAGTGGAATGGAGGGCTATAACAATCTCTAAGTTATATATATATAGACGAGAGACTGTTTTTCATTTAACCTGCTATGATTCAAAGCTACCTTTTCAGTCTGCTTGTTTAGAATAGAGATGGTATGGAATTTCCCTGTTTCCGTCAATTAGACCCTTTCATTTTTAATGCGTCTACTACACGAGTCTCTTGATCACGTACAGTACGCACATAGTGCTTCATGATTGTTGCATGCTCTTGTCATAATAGGTCAAGAAGACATCAGGACACAGTGGCTTTGAGCAATGCGAAAGCACTCTGTGGAAAAGTGGGTCATACTGACTGCTGTCACTGCGTACCTTGCAGATCCATGGACACAGACTGCTTTAGTTGTGCTTTATGCTGTGACCCTCTTTGTCACATCCAGTTCTAACTAGCTGTTTATGTGGGGAAAATACAGCTGTAATATTTTATAAACGTTGTGTGTTAATACTGTTTTTAGACATACTAGATCATAGGGCTGGGCGGTATACCTTTTCATACCGGATACTGGTGTTTTTTTTATGATATTCATTTTTCATATACCGCAAAACCGGTAAGTGTATGCGTACAAAGCGTCGGGAACACAAAGCGGCGGAACGTCCCGCCGACAAGCTGTATGCGTCTGCATTAGAGCGGTGGAAGCATGGCCAGTGTGTGTGTTGAGCGGTTAACAGCATGGACGAAGAAAATAGG
>JAUCMT010000043.1:8840671-8861198 GCA_032357475.1 Enteromius thamalakanensis | reverse complement strand
CCGTCAAATACCGTGACACCGATATAATTTTGAAAAATACCGTGATATAAATTTTTGGTCATACCGCCCAGCTCTACTAGATCATAGCAATATCACGTTTAAAAAAAAGAAGGCACCATTGCTTATGACTGTGTTAATACTATCATTGTTCATTATTATAGGTGTATATAGGTGTATTATCATAATTATGAGATTCATAATTGTACAATTTGTAATGATAGCATGTCCTAAATTTTCTGAAAGTTACCTTACCTTAGTTAAGTTACCTTAGTGGCCTTAGTGGTAGAAATTCACACATACAGTGGCTTAAATACACCTCTTTATGAAAGATGAAGTACAAAAAAAAGTCATTATGTTATACACATTATATTCAAACAAATAAAACTACTTCACTAAAAATATATATTTGGCATAAACACTTTTTTTAATTCCTTCTTTATCATTGAAACACAGTCATTGAGCCATTAACGAACTTACCAGTCTACTATGTTTTCATAAAACTAATAAAACAAATAATATATATTAGTGGACTGCCAGTTTAACATTAGCATGGTGGTCTCTTTCCCTTCCCCCTCATGCAAGTAAACAAATTTGTGCTACGCAGGCATTAGTCCAAGGGTCATCAGAGCAGAAAACCAGGCCACATCAGTCTTATGAGTTTGTGTAGCCATAGTATGTTTTTATTGAGTAGGAACAGCCTGTGTACCAGAGAGATTGACCGATTATGCTGGCCTACAAAACCATTTCCTCAGCTTCAGTATGGCATTTGAGTACCGTGTTGTTGTTCCTCTCAGATAAAAAATAAATGAATAAAGTCCAGTGGAGGCATGCACTCATGCGTTATGTGATGTATGGTGTTAATATCTGCCGGGTGTGTATATGTGTTCATAAGGGCCAGAGTCACTGTGAGGGTCCTTGTTTGCTGTGTTCGTAGTGGGAATCTCCATAGCAACTGCACTAGGAGCGCAGTGTGAAGTGGAGAGGGAGCGCTCGAGTGTGTGAGAGAGTGTGGATGAGAGGGTGTCATCAACAGTGAGACACAAAGAAAACGAGAGAATTCAAACCTAAGGACAGAAAATGAGATACGAGAAATCCATTTTTAACAGGTTAAAGTTACAGATTCATTTACTTCTCGTTTTTAAACGGCTGGTAAGTGGTTTAAGTCTGGCAGTCACTTCGAGAGTCGGGTGCGATGAAGAGTTAACTGTGAAATGAAAAGAGATTGAGAATAAAAGAAGGGAGGAGTGTGTGCGTACGTGAGCGTGTACTGAGCATGCTCCTCCTGCAGGCTGTCTGTGCGCTGTGCTAACTTCCTGTGCCATTTCTCTTCCTTAACAGACCGGCCGATTCAGAAGAAGAGAGCAGCAAACTGGAGCACACACATCTCGGCTCAGCGAGGAAGAGTATTCAGCGGAGCCAAAAGAGGACGAGCCCTCAGAAAGGATTACGTTATCTTGAGCCAGATTCATTTTTTACTAGCCACTTGAACTTCCTGGTTGTCTTTAAACACCCGTTTTTAATTGACAGTATCTGTCGGTTTTGTAGTTCATAGCAATTTGTTTTGTTTCCTTTTCTATTTACGAGAAGATTGTTCAAGGGATTTTTTCACCCCATCCTTTTCCCTTTTGGCTTGATTGGCTTCTAGTTATCTTTCCGTTTATTGTTTAAACACGAGCACTTGTTGTAGTTATGACTTCACAAATGGAATGTTCCCAACGGGTAAACTAACTGGAATTTGGTGAGACCTTGACAAACATTCTTTTGTGTTCGCGTCCTTGAGGTTTGAAGAATCATTCCGTGGAAGAAACTGAGGCTCTTCGCACGAACTCCTCTAACACAAACTTGCTGACCTCTCTATAAAGACTCAAGTGGGAGAACATTACACGACAGCTCTTGGGCAATGGGATCTGAAAAGGACTCTGAATCCCCCCACTCCTCTATTAGCGGCATTCCCAATCCGAAATGCCGAGGACCGGGCAAGAAGCAAGGCAGGATCTCATTTCATAGCCTCTTCCATGGAAAACGCGGATCCAGGGGGAACAAAGCTAATGTAGGAACTCCTCTTGCGCAACAGCTCCACCAACAGCAACAGATCCAGCAGCAGCTTCTCCAGCCCCCCACACCCACTAATGTTTCATCAGATCCCTCAACGGCAGAACCGGCTGAACCGTTGTCCACTAGCCAGGCCTCTCTGGGAGGTCAAGAACTCCTTGAGTGTCCCCTGTGCCTGGTGAGGCAACCTGCGGAGCAGCTTCCTGAGCTCCAGGGATGCAGCCATCGGTCTTGCTTGTGCTGTCTACGCCAGTATTTGCGTATCGAGATCACGGAGAGCCGAGTGCAGCTCAGCTGTCCGGAGTGCGCTGAACGACTTGCCCCGAGGCAGGTGGCCCTCATCCTGGATGATCCCAACCTGATGGAGAAGTATGAAGAGTTCCTGCTGCGCCGCTGCCTGGCATCGGATCCTGATTGCCGGTGGTGTCCAGCTCCGGACTGTGGGTAAGGCTGGTTTGGATGTTCTGGATTTATGAAATATACCTAATAACCTGCTTGTTTTGAACTGGAAATATTGCTTTTTTCTATTGCTTAAAGGTTGGAGAACTTCAAATTTAATACGTTTGGAAAAAACCCCTTAATTCCAGTTTGAAGACGTGTCAATACAACATGCAGTGACGTTATAGGGGAATTGTGGGATGTGGCAACAGTTTGAGAAGGAACTTCTGTTCCAGTATTAAACTCCCCTGTGCACATAGTGAGGTCATTATACAAATGATTTACTGAGTAAATGATGTGGAAAAACTTGATTAGCCTAAAGGCCAGATCTGAACCCCAGTGATATCTTTTTAAACAAACCCGCTGTTAAAGGACCTTGATCTTATTTAACATGTCTCTGTTTATGACATAGCATTGCAGAGAAAGTCTGGAAATAACATTCCATCATGTCACATGTCTCATTTCCTCTTTTTTTGTCACATAATATCAGAAATGACTGCAAACTTAATCTCTTCCGGAAAAATGAGGTGATCTCACTTTGAATATTCCCTTTAATTTAAGCATTTAGTTGCCCTGTCTTGTAGTCAGGGGAGGATGTGGCCATAAGTGAAACAGGGTGGCAAAATTTGGCAAGAAGTGCTGCCCTGCCTACAGCTACAGTCTCACTGCATTTCTCTTGTTTCAATCACAAAATGAAATGCAAACTAAACTGCTACAACAATGGATAACCATCTACTGGTAATAATATGTTGTTATAAATAGTGATGCATCAATAATTCACCAACCTAAAATCTGTGAACAAAATAAATGTATATGGCTTAAATAAAAACATTTGCAGGGCCAAAATCATTGATATAAACTAAATGAGCTACAGCGTTGCGGATATGGTTTAACTTATCTCCTGAGAACACGACACCTTGTACAGCATCCTGGGGTCAGTTACCCAGTTACGCAATTTAACTAATGCGACCTTGTTTTAATTTCGGTTTCTGTTTAGTTCTTCGGTTAGCTCTTCAAATTGGATCTCTCTGGCACTAAAAGCAAAAGACACTCCACTGACCACAGCTCGTGCTTTGAGACTGGTCTGTGCCCTTCCTAAGACTGAAATCCTAGAAGCACCCTAGACATAAGTGTTCATCGGCCAATAAGAACTTCAGAGTCAGCTCCAGCTTTCGGAAAACCAATTTTCTGTGTTCCCTCCTGATTTCAGCCTAACACAGCTCTTCCTACACCCTCAACACAGAGCTTACGCATTCATATCCGTCAAGCACTGTATTGTGTAGGCATCCTAAAATTGCCCAAGCGTTGGTTGAGAGACTTCTAGTTCCTCGCCCAACATGCTCTCTTATCTGAATGGGAGCAAATCCAGCTATGTTCAACATTTATCTGAAAACCTTCCCGAGAGACTAGAAGACTAGAAGCTGCAAGAACCAGGTCTTTATAGTTTCTTCAGTGGTTTCGAAACTAAAATCTCAACAAGGGTGTGTTATTTGGGCGTCCACAAACCAAACCGAGTATTATTTGTCAGATATTTTGTCAGATTCAATAGAAGTGAACCTATTTAACAGTTTCTATTTGTTCTGTGTGCTTCGACAAGTGTAGGAGGCTTTTGGACAGTTATAAGGAAAACTTGGGTTTGTGTGGGAAGCCTAGTTTAGCGGATGTGTCATTCTGAGAGAGTGTGATTTACTTCAGAGGCCTTTTACAACCTGTCCAAGGTTTGTCAATCATAATGATGCGCCAGTGACCTACATTTAAAGGACATGATTTTGTCTGCGTCTCTGCTTGTTTGAGTCACTGCCACTTCCCATCAGGCCCACAAATTATGATAAGGGGTTTTCAGATGAATTGGGAATTTTTTAAAAAAGGCCATTCGAGATCACTCTCTTTAGTTAGTTGCATCATATGAGGTTATTAAATGAAAACGCCACATCTCTTTTGCTGTAGGACACATACTTAGATGGCTCATTTGCCTATTTGTATATAACTAGGAATCTCCCAAGATAAAAACACACTTTTGATCTCAGAACCACAGACGGAAAAGCTCCCTCAGCATATTTTGCGTATCCAACAGTCCAAAGTCCTGCTTATTACCCATCAGCACCTCAACCAGCTTCGCTTTAGCTTGATTGAAAGTCCAGAGCTGACAACGGGAGACAGGAACAGCTTGTTTCTCTATCCCTCAGTGATAAGTTGCTGTGGCAACTGAGATGCGGCACAGAGGTGGAGTTGCTATGGGTAACTGCGGACGGTATTTGTTTAAGACAATCATTGGCTACTCACTTGACCGTGTGTGCATGCCACAGTGTCTTTGTGAGCTTCAAATTAGAGTGTTGATTTCCTTGTTTTTAAGCTTGGTGAGCTCTTGAGTGTTCTGGGATACCATAATCATGTATAATGAGGTCGGTTTCGGCTTGACTATACATGTAGGGTGTGTGTGCCAGTACGTGCAGGTAATTGGAAGCTCTTTGTAAAGGACATTACACTTCTCCATTGCACCCGAGCTGATTAATGAGGTGTCGGCTGGAGAAGGAATGTTTTCTTCAGAACCTGCTTTAACTTCAGCACACAGGTCAAAACATGTGCTTAAAATTACCGAGATTGTTTTTGTCACGTATAAGCTCATGTTATACGGGCAAGTTAGGTAGTTTTTATTTTGATTGAGAGGGAGAAATGAAATTTTTCTTTCTCTGGAAAAACCCACATACCCAGTTAATCAACTGCCTGTGGTTATCCAGCCATAAAATCATTAAACCGATTCAATGTTAAGTTTTTTTTTTTTTTTTAATTTTTAAAAATATTTTTGTTTATAATCACTGTGCTCATTGTTTTGAGTTTGGCAGCCAGGAAATGTTCTTAGGAAAGTGCTGCTGGAATACTTGAGAATTCTGAAGACACGAACATATTGTATTACTGCAATAAATCTTTCTTCTCATTTTCCGTAATTCATAACAGTGAAAACTGCTCATGTTTGACCTGACTTTAAAAGGAATTTGACATTACAAAGAATCTGAGTAGAGAACACACTGACATCCTGGTGTATGTGATTATTTTGGGTAGGGCTGGGCGATATTTATCGAACGATATATTATGTGCATCTCGTCGGTAAAGCCGGTTCTTTGATTAGTGCTAAATCTTCGTCAGCTGTGTTTAAATGCAGCGCCAGTTTATGAACAGAGCTGTAGATCACCGAGAAGCTGCGCGTTAGTTTCGCGGGTGATTCAATGGCGCAGCTTCTCAGTGATCTACGGCTCTGTTCATAAACTGGCGCTGCATTTATACACAGCTGACGAAGATTTAGCGCTTATCAAAGAACCGGCTTTACCGACGAGATGCACATAATATATCGTTCGATATATATCGCCCAGCCCTAATTTTGGGGTTCATTTATGTGATTTCAGTCTACGTGAATCCAGATACTTTTGAAAAGAGTTTTCAGATGGATTCGGATTAGCTTTCTGTCCATATTAGCGTTTTCCAAAAGTTTCTCAACCCCACTAAAATTCTCATACATTGGTTTGAACAATTTCCATGCAATTCTTCTGACAGGATTTTATTTCCGAAAATATCTCATTCGCTGATGTGTCCAGGTCATGGCACTATGTGTTTGCTCTAAAATGCAGCTGCCCTCAAGTTATGTCACAGGACAGCAATTCTGAGCAAACATTTTGTCATCTTTGCAAACCTGTAATATATATATCAGTATATAATAAATCTTTAACAACCATGTGAATGTGAACGGCACAATAAACGGTGTAAACCGATATCTATTGGTACAGTATGCGGCACATGATTTAAAATGTCGTTTTCACGAACTAAATTTACAATTTATCCTCTTTGGAGGGCATTTTACACAAGTTGTGCTGCGTTTTTGAAAGTCTCCATTTTCAAGGGTTAAAAATTCCAGAGTAATTTAAAGACAGGCGTAGCAAAAACACACTATTATAAACGTAGCCTCAGTGTGGACGGAAGGCCAAAGCGAAGATAAAAAGATATGTTTTGAAACAAATACGTATTAGTGTGAACAAGGCCTTAATAAATGTTATCTGTGGGAATACAGTCTAAGATATTAACACTGTCCACATATTGCTCAGACACATGATTTTATCTTGTGTTGGGCTTCTTTTTTATTTTTACCACTAAGGAAATACCATTGTTTGTAAATATGGTAATCATATAGTACCATGGTATATATCAGTACCATACTATTATCGTCTGATACCTTCTTTGTGCCATGTACTTCTGTAACAGTAGATTGCATGCTACTAGGTTTAATAATATCTCATATTACCTAAATTATATATTTTGTATGAGAGTCTGATGAGCTGGTTTGCATTGTTCTCCTGCCAGGTTTGCAGTCATTGCCTCTGGATGTGCCAGCTGTCCCAGGCTGGTGTGTCGAAGAGAAGGGTGTGGTGCTGAGTTCTGTTACCACTGCAAGCAAGTTTGGCATCCTAACCAGACCTGTGACTCGGCCCGGCAGCAGAGAGCGCTTTCCTTGAGAACGCACAGTAACCATTCTCCCAGCTACACGGCCGAGCAGGGACACGGTGAGTTTTTTACCAGCAGCCAACCACTCTTTTCTGTCTCATACACAAAGAGAAACTGTAATATCATTTGGGGTTAGTCCTTCACTGTTTACTCTAAGCAAAGTGTTTAATACTTCAAAAAAGACTACCACAAATGAATGGATAAAAATAAACTGTAGTGCGCCATCAGTCACTCATATCATTTGATTTGCTGTGTGCTTCCCCCGTGAGCACTTTCATTTTGTGCACTTCACTGCAGATTATTGAAGTCTCTCTTTCCCTAAAGGACTGCGCTTTCTCCTCCTCCTCGAGTTCTCTCTATTTTTCCCTCCTGAATTCTAGCAGGAGTCTGTTAACGTCTCCTATTCCCTGTCTGGCATTCAGAAAGCGCTTCCTCAGCACACATTGTTTACAGCAGATTCTGTCTGCCTGTACAAATTCTAAATCCCAACCCTCTAATCCCCACTCAGCTGATGACATCAAGCCTTGTCCCCGATGCGGTGCCTACATCATCAAGATGAACGACGGCAGCTGTAATCACATGACCTGTGCTGTGTGCGGCTGTGAGTTCTGCTGGCTCTGTATGAAGGAGATTTCAGACCTGCACTACCTCAGGTACCTTCTGCCTCCCAGAATTTCTCAAATGATGTGCTCGAATGGAAAAATAATAGTATTCCGTGTCTTCTCAGTCCATCAGGTTGTACGTTCTGGGGAAAGAAGCCATGGAGTCGCAAGAAGAAGATTCTGTGGCAGCTGGGCACTTTGATTGGTGCACCGGTGGGCATCACTCTAATCGCTGGAATCGCAGTTCCTGCTATGGTTATCGGCATTCCTGTTTACATTGGACGCAAGGTGCGTAATGCCAACATTACAGCTTTCTATACTGTGATACCGTTTATGCTAATACAGAAATCATTATCTGCTGCAATCAGGAACAAAATTTCCTTAAACAGCCTGGGAATTTCCCTTTAGTCAGCCGTGTTGCTTAACCAGCTTAATTGCTTTTGATGGTGAACTAGACTTCCTGGAGTAGCAAACAGAGTGGGCATTCAAAATTATTCCACGTTACAAAGATATTTGTTGTGTTTCAAAAATTTAATTCAGATTTCGACGCTTTAGGATGCCAGTAGGCCATATCTTTGATTTTAGAAGATAAAAGCAGATTTTTGACAGTGCAGTAACACACCTGATGTTTGTCACAGATCCACTCGCACTATGAGGGCAAGAAAACTTCCCATCACAGGAGGAACCTCGCTATCACTGGAGGTGTGGCTCTGTCAATCATCACGGCCCCAGTCATTGCTGCTGTCAGTGTGGGTGGGTATTCCTGAAATCATTTACATTCAGCTTATTCGTTTAGCAGATGCTTTTATTCAAAGCGATTTACAAATGAATGCTGCAAAGCAATTCATCCTTACATGATTGTGATGTTAATGTTTCAGAGGTATAAAAACTGCGATTTCGATAGAAATCCGCACAATTGCTTCCAGTGGGTCATGCAGATTCGCGGCACTGAAAAATCCTGTTGGTTTGGGACTTCTGTGTCAGCTGGACTTCTAAAAACTATCTAAAAACAATAGACAATTGGCTATTTTTTGCTAATGTGACCACACTTCACGTTGTTTTACTACAATGGAATGTATATAAACATAGATGCTAGTTCAGTTTATTGTCTTAATGATTCAGTCACACCAAATTAGTGTCTGTCTATCACACTAAATGATCATAATGGCTTCAGAATGTGGAAAATGGAATATATGCTGTACAGACTGCTTGCATGATTTTATGAAAGTCTTGGTGCTTTTGCATCCTTTGTGAAGCTTCAGTTCCTGTTCTTTATAATAGACTCTATAGACAATTGCTTCTGCATTTAGACATTTAAGTGGTGACCGCAACTTCCGGTGCAGTACAATGTATGGAAATACTAATAGTAAGAAAAAGAAGCACAGAATTCATTCCAGAGGAAGTGTCACAGCAATATTAATATGATCCACCTATACACTACAAATACTTAACTCATTAATGGAACAAATTGCTATAAAGTTAAAATATTGTTTATTAAACACTGCTGGTCACACATTTGGAGGAATTAAGAATTAAAAAATTTTTTTAAAAGAAGTCTTTTGCTCATCAAGGCTGCATTTACCATTGTGTGCGTACTGTGTTTATATATAATTGTGAGGGTGGGTGAATATAAATATATATATTTATTTTTTAATATATAATGATAAGTTTTTTATTATTATTCTTTACATGTAGTGCATTTCTATGAAGGCAAAACATGATTTTCCACAGCCATTATTGCAGTTTTCAGTGTCACTTGACATGATCCTTCAGAAATTAATAAGCTGATTTGTTGATCAGTTGTTTTCAGTCATTAATAGTAATTAAAAATAAATGATTCACATTATCAGTGTTGAGAAAAAATTTGTGCAACTGTTACCAACATTGATAACAAAAAAAAGTGTTTGCAAGCCCAATTAAATATATTATCTATCCTCATCCTCAAATTCTCTTCTCTACAGGCATCGGCGTCCCCATCATGTTGGCGTATGTGTATGGTGTTGTGCCTATCTCTCTGTGCCGTGGCGGGGGCTGCGGGGTGAGCCGGGGGAAAGGACGAGGTGTTAGGATAGACTTTGATGAAGATGATGGGCCTATTACAGGTACAAAGATTGATCAAGTGAAGTTTATCATCAGCAGTGCTGATTATTGTATTGTACTGACACGTGCTCTCTGTAGTTGCTGATGCATGGCGAGCGCTGAAGTCTCCCAGCTTGGGTGAGAGCAGTTTGGAGGGAGGAGCCAGCGGCCTCAGCACCACCTCTCCGAGCGAGGGTCTGTCCGTCGCCCCGGGGGGTCTGGGAGACACGCCCCACTTCAACACACTGTCAGGAGGAGCGCTTGGTGCAAGGACAGGGAAATACAGCAGGTATGAGGGCATTTGGGATGTCAGCAGAAGGGCATGCTGAGCTATTTTCTGTACTGTTTGGTAAATACGCACGATATATATACTGTAAATATGGGTAATGTTCTTGTTTTCATAGAAACATGTTTTTGTTTCAGGCTGGAGGTGCAGGCAACAGAGCTGGGAAAAGAAGGTGCTGGAAGGGAGACGGGCAGCTTGGGAGCTGCCAGTGACTGTGCCAGCACTAGGGGCATGGCAGGATCGATTACTTCCTCTTATACCTTACCTGACAGGTCTGTACAGTAAAAGCAACTGCTTAACGAATAATTGCACAATACCGTTCACAAGGAATCAGGAAGATTGTGTAATGATTAAAAAAATTCTCTCTTAAGCTCACCAGGGCTGCATTTAATTTATTCGTAAAACAGTAATATTGTAAAATACTATTACAGTTGTAAAAAAACATTTTAGTTTTTTATATATATATATATATATATTTATAATATATATATATATATATATATATATATATATATATATTCTAAAATGTAAAAATACTTTCAGCATTATTCAGCATTATTACTCCAGTCTTCAGTTTAACATGATCCTTTAGAAATCGTTTTCATATGTGGGTTTGCTGCATTACTTTTATTAAATATTATACTTTTTATGATATTGTAAATAGTTGGAAGCAGCCATACATTTCTAATTGACATTTTTTGATAAAACAGCATTTATTTTAAAAAGAAATATTATTAGTGTAATTATAAATTAGAATTTTTTTAATAAGAATGTTTTAATGGTTAATATCTCATTTTAATTATTCATTGAAATAAAGAATTGGAATTATTAGAATTAGAGTTCAGCATTATCGGTCAGTATTAGATATTCAGTTGTGCATGTTAATTTCTCTCATTTTTAGATTTGGATTACCTTTGCTGTCATCTAATAAAACAACACTGCTAGATGTATCAAAATAATATATATTTTTTAATATTGTGCATTATAATATTAATATAATTGTAACACAACAAAATATAGAAAGTATAGCAACCTTGTTTTAAAAACTCTGTTGTGAAGCAATACTTTGTCTCACCGTTGATCTGTTGTTTTTCAGAGAGGGCACTAACCTTGAGATCCAGGTGGACATTGAAACGAAACCAAGCCATCTGTGTCTAGCCACTGAAGAGGATCTGGCTCCGCCCACTGCCACCATGGCCCCCGGCCAGGGGGAGGAGCCTCAGGACTGCAGCTCCCGCAGAAGCGGGGTTATCATGGATTCCCCTCTGGGCCTGTCGCCAGGGATGTCACTCAGGGAGGGTCTCCGAGACGTCACCCTCGCTCAGCCGGAAAGCATCCGCAGCGACCTAGAGATGTCCGACACGCAGTCAGACGACATCGCAGAGCTGACGTCCGACGACTGCGACTCGCCCCGCCCCAAGAGCTGCCACGCCGCCCCCCCTCCGCAGACCACCTGCAGAGCCTTGAACCCCACCGACAGCCTGCACTGTCCCGATAATGTCGTTCTGTACGTGTGAGAGAGACTCTCGACATTGCACAAAGCCAACCGTTTCTGAGCTTTTGACGCTTTACCTGTTTATTTGCTGCTTTTTATAATTATTAAAACACCTTAATGGCATCCAGACAGCTCATGGAACTGAACTCATCGCTCTGCTCGCCTGTCCCGTCTGGTTATTGCAGGCACGGACAGGTCCTCTACCTCTTCAGAAATTCATGCTGTTATTCATCGGTTGGTGTTTACTTCTCGATGCGGAAATGCCTTGAGCAAAAGAAGAAAAAAACGGCGCTGAATCGGTACAATTGCGACCAGAAGAATTTCCATACAAACAAACAAACAATGTAAAATGTCGCCAAGTACATGTAAGGCTTTCGAGTGGCTTGTATATGGAGGACTCGTTACAGTATTGTTTGTTTTAAATCGACCCAGAAATTGTATGATTTGCCGCATGCTAGTATTGTTTTGGTCGCGCTGGACTGGTTTGCACAGAACACACACAGTTAAGATTGAGTAAGGTTGATGCGATGGGAAACAGATCCGAATTTCACTAGCAGACAGTTTGACTTGAATTACTGACTGCCTGCCTTACAGACAGAGCACATGCACTCCGATCCCTTACACTGTCTGTGACTCACTGACAACACTGTTTGTGCCCTCTTGAGCTGAGACGTAAGAGATGGATGTATGTGTGGATGTTTACCAGTGTTGGTTTTATTGCTGGGTATTAAAATCATATAGTATCAAGGATGGAACTGCCATTCACATGCATGTCTGTTGTTGTTGTTAATATTATTTAATTCTGATTTCTGGCCTCTTTTCTCTCTTATCTCTAAGCACACGGCTTTTGCGCAATTGTAGTTTTTTTTATGTTAATTTTCCCGCTAGCTGGATGGATGGAGAGAGAGATGAGCACTCCTGCACTTTATCCCACTATTTATCATTGTTCTACATTGTAGGCTTATATTTATGCACTTCCTTTTTTCTTTTGGAGCTTCTCTGGGAAACATTTGGATGATGTTGTCATGATTTTGTTATTTAATTTTGGGTGTGATTGTTTTGCATTCTTAACATGCTATGCTTTTCTGAATCTCATAATTTTACTTGGCTGCAGAAAGAGAATCCTCGGTTTTTACATGTAATGATGGATTGGCTTTGTCTTGTAATCACACAAGGATTTGTGTTTGTCACATCTTTTTTTTTGGTTGTGTGAAGATGCTTTCATATTTTCAGGTTTATCAGCAGATTGTGAAAACTACTTGATAAATTTGAACTTTAAACAGGTTATGGTGAAATGAGTGTTAACTAAATTCAACTACATAAGCAATATGCTGAAAAGTTTAATTTGGCATTGTTTTGTACATCCCCACAAAGAACTGAACTGGCTGTGAGTGTTTGAATCAACATGAAAATAAACATTTCCTCCTTTGTGGCAAGTTTGACTTATTTATTCAGCTCTTTCATTTGCACATATGCTGATTGACTTTTATAGATGTCTGAATAATATATAAATACACATTATATTACAATTACTGTATTGTTTACTACTTTATAGTTCAAGCTTAAATCCAAAACACAACACTAAGAAGAGCCTCGTGTTCAGTGAACATTGAAAGAATGGTTGTAATATTCATCAGAAAAACGATATATTACTAAAATCAACGGTATATACTGTAATTCAAAGATATTTGTGTTATTGTGAAAACCTCATATCAAACGTTTTTATTTTTTATCTGGAATAAAATGAAAAATATTAGATAAAAAAGTAAAAGTAAAATAAGAAATGTGTTACCTAACTATCTATAAATGAATAAAAACGACAAAAGAATAAACTAAACTTCTAAAAATTACTAAACTATTAAAACTACTAACTGCTAAAAGATGAAAGCTACACCTAAAAGCTAACCCAAACAATAGCACATGAATTATATTTATTATTATATAAATGTTACAAAAAATACACCGGTTCTGTCTTCAGTGCAAAATCCAAAAATGTGCAAACACTGCACCCTACCGTGAGTGTGCGACATCGAAGTCAGAATGTTTGCGGCAGTTGGCGCAAAACAAGACTGCTTTACGGCAGCTGAGAGGTCGTGCGTGAGCTGTGGGCCTGAGGAAGGTTAAAGTGACTCTGAACCGAACGGTTAGTGCTTGTAATTACAATTTGAGAGCTTTTGTATCATTCGTGTCCCGTTTACAAATGTACCAGCACGAATGTAAACCTTTCGTTGTCATTTACTTGCATTGCGTTAGAATAAATCAATTGTGGTGTATCGCTATCAGGCCTGGCGTTAAGCTAGCTAACTGTTAGCCAGCAGCAGGAGTACGATTATTTGCACAACTTGTGTTATTTTGCAGTCGTAATGTAAAATAAACAAGCCTGCAAATGTTACACGTAGTTCTAAATGACCTGACAGATCGCTTTTTTTTTACTGCCAGCTAATGAATATATACGATCACGATCGCCCTTTCACAAATTAAGTGCAGTTAAATAACGTTAACTTAAATTAGGTTATGGCATTAAATGTAAAATAAAAAAAATACAAAAAAATAAATGTTGTAGGCTAATCATAAATGATCGATTGTTTTTTTTAAATACATTTTTCAGAAAACACGACTTCTTGTCTCATGTCATTTCAAGTGAATGTATCTTGGTTTAATGAACTTTAGACATTTGCACAGGGAAAAAAGTTTTAAAATACTAAAGAAAAAACATTACGTTTTTGCATTTACAATGAAAAATTATTATTTCCATATTTTAGTGTTTGGGAACAGAAGTATTGTCTTTGCTTGTGTGTAAAAATAAAAAAAAACGTAATGGCTTGTTTGTTAGTTTTGAACTGTTGAAAAGGCCTTTTTAAAATATTAAATTTACCTTCATAAAACTACATGACTATAATATTTGGATTAATAATTTAGGCACGTCCACTGTCAGCAATACTGTCAACATTATGCCTAAGTTCCACAAGTTTAAGAGATATTAAGTAGTTGCGTATGACCACTTTGCTTTATTTTAAAATTAAAGCAATTTATAAATCATGAGGCGTAATTTAATATAAAAATGAATAGCTGCTTTGTTCAATGTTCTCAAGCTTAATTAAATGATTGCATTTGTTTTACATGAAACACTTTTTTCAGTTCCAAGAATCATGCCGTTCATTGACATCCAGTCAAGGCTGGGTATTAATCTGGACAAGTGGCTCTTGGCTCAGAGCGGGGAACAACCACAGAAGCGGGTCGCTCGCTGCCATGCCTTTGAGAAGGAGTGGATAGAGTGTGCCCACGGCATTGGCCAGACCCGGGCCAAAAGGGAATGCAAACTGGAGCTGGAAGACTTCTACGAGTGCATGCATCGCCGGAAGACTGTAGGCACATTCATTTATTATTATTTAAAGTACTTCAAATCGCTAACACTATTATCACTCCTTACAGCTACAGCGCTTATATGATGTCCGTAAGCAGAAGGAGAAGATGATTAAAGAGGGAACTTACACACCCCCTCCACACCACACAGGCAACGAGGAGGCCCGGCCCTAAATCCAGCCCTATACAATCACTCTCCACGCAGTCAAACTGTTGTAC
The DNA here is from genome assembly GCA_032357475.1 of Enteromius thamalakanensis. Lineage (NCBI taxonomy): Eukaryota > Metazoa > Chordata > Actinopteri > Cypriniformes > Cyprinidae > Enteromius > Enteromius thamalakanensis. The sequence continues at coordinate 8,846,173 of JAUCMT010000043.1, read as the reverse complement.
AGTTGCTTCCTCACTTATGTATTATAATGTTATTGCTGCATCGACATTGTTTAATGTTCGAGAAATAAATATAATGATTCTGTGTAAGTGTTGTTGTCTGTACACTGTTATTTTGTTTAGTGTAAATATGCAATATAAGTTTTTAAGGGACAGTTCATTTGTCCCTCTGTCATTATTTATGCACCTGCATGCTTTCCTTTCTTTTAAAAAACAAAATAATAATAATTTTGAGTGAAAAATGTTCAGTCAATAATTAAACATTCTTCAGAAATATAATTGGTAATGTTCTAATCTATTATGCATTCCATAATTTCAAAGGTAAATGATTATTAGATATTCATAGTTTGTTTTTGAGATGGTTTATTAGTAAATTTATTACTAAGCTACAATATTTATATATATATAGTAATGATTTATTTATTAATTTAAAATCTTAAACTGGTTTGAATATGAATGTATCCTTCAGGTACCATGAGACAAGCATCTGATTATTGCTAACATTTTGCACAGTATATTCAATCAAGTTTTTAAACTGAATGCAACTGTCTTTAAATGGTTTGGTTAAGCTTCCCATGGGACGGCTTCCAGCTGCAAGCTTAATATGAGTACATCAATCCTTTTGACATCCCAATCACTTTACCAAGCCAGGATTAGTTATTTGGAATGTTGGTCAGTGGGTGGCAGTAGAAAACCACTATTTTTGAGCTTTGATTAATTTGAACTGTTGATTTAAAACTAATAAATAAAGCATCACAAAAGAAACGGCACAAGGGGAAATTACTTTTATACTACCGAGACTTTTTTTGCACAAAAATAGATAGGTATACCTCATAAACTGCTTGAATAATTAGATGAATATGGTTCATAAAGTGCTACATACTTATGCTGAGATGCTTGAACAGCTCTGTCTGGGTAAAGTTCAAATCTAAAGTCGAGTGCACGAGAGGAATGAAGACATGCAGACCGTCACATGGGTTCAGTTTAGCCTGGTTAATGTCAAAAGCTGGCTCTAAACAAATTGACGTCATTTTAGATATTGTTTGTCTTCACGTGATAATAATCTCACTAGAGACAATTTGGGAAAGAATGTCCACACGATGTCCAGTGGGTGTTTTTTAGCGGGCTGCTGCGGTGATGGGTTTTGTTTGATCAGTGCACCAGCAGCAGTTAATCCTTCACCGTCACTGAATTCCATCGCAGCTCAATGAGGATAGACAGTTTCATTATGGATTCAGCTTTTATTAGTTTTATGGGTAGCTACAAAACAAAAATCAATAAATAAATTAATATTGTCATTAACGTGTTTGAAAGGGGATATCTTGGAAATGTTCGTGCTGGCCACATTTATCACAGAATATGCCTGTTGATAGTCTTAACTGGTTTGCTGGTCTCTCAAGCTGGTTGGTCTCCCAGTACAGACCATCTGGTAAAAACTTTAAAAACAAAAATTAAAAAAAAAAAGTTTGTGCAGTCTAGTGTTGCGATAACAAGATTTCCCTTTCCATATATTGAATTTCAGACTGAAACTGATAGGAATTTTGATTGAATTAGATTATTCTTGTGTAATGCTCATAATGAAGCATTATTAAAACCATCATCATCATTAAAGAGGGCTGGGCTTAAGGGTGGATGAGAAAGGAGAGAGTGAGGAAGAGGAGGAGGAGGGGGCCGGAGAAAGAGAGAGCGGGAGAGAAGGAGGGATATGAAAGGAGGGGAATAGACAGCCATTACCGAATCACAGTCTCCATACTGCTTTTCTGTCTACCGGGTCGGTGCAAAACGGACCGAGAATCACTGTTTTTGTGGCCGGCTGAGAGGCGTGTTTGTCAGGATTGAGAGCCAGCGCATCCCCGCCTCTGTCACCCTGCGCGCGGTAACGGGCACTGCCGTGATACGGTAAGAAGGTCCAAATGTCCGTCATTCTGTCCGTCAGCTTCGGGCTGTATGCCTGATGATCATCGTTTTTTCTTAAACACGTGTGTCACCATTTTAGCTTCTAGTGTTTGTTAGAATGTTAACGTTTAAATACTAAACGCTTAAGCATCATGTAAAAACCTAGATTTTCTGCAAGCATCCTCATTTCCATTTAATAATCGGGCATCGGAAGTGCTTCTCTCTACAGGGTGCGAGCCGAGGTGTTAATTTCTGACGTTACTTAATTACAAAAAGATAATGTTTTATTCATCTCACGCCCGCATGAATGGGTCTTTATAGACGGCCCGTTATTCGGTGTGTTTGGACAAAGAAGCTCTGCACACCTCTGTGGCCACTCTCCTCGGTTTCCGCCACATTACGATGTGTGTGTGAACGAATCGTCCGTTGGATTCGGATCTTTCGGTGGTTCTGTTGAGCCGGTCCACATAGCCCTGGTTCATTAATTGGACTGAATCGGTTCTCGAATCAACAACATACTAAAGTGTTAGGCTACATGTAAAACGTATACTGACAGTTTGACAATATTATTAGAGTTTAGTTTTTAATAAATCGCATTTAATGAAATGACGATGTATGTAAACTATTGTGGTTAAATAGTACATTTACTTTAATATTGCACATGCAGATTTTTTTCTTTAGATTAAACTGAGCAGTTTGTTAGCTAAACACAGAAAATAGAAGAGTAATTACGCCGTGACGTAAAGAACAGCTACATTCGATTCATTTAAATAAACTGTTCGAAAGAACCGATTCGCGGAAGGAGTCGGATTTTCCATCACTTTGCAGAACGTGTTGAAAGAATGGGCGTTCCTAGGGAAATATTTATGGATCTATGCACATGTCTTTCCCTTCATAAATGGTGCATATTCATTCATGTCTTCGAGAGACTAACAAAGGCTTGTGCTCAGTGTGTTTACATAATCACAACCGTTCCTGGGCTAAAATAGTAGCTACAGAAGGTTGAGTGGGTAACAACATCCACAGATGGTTTCGTGCCCTGTGCTCCTGTAGAGAGATGCACACACACCATGTTTGCCTGCTGTGTGAGTGTAACCATTCTGCTCATTTCAGTTTCAGACATCCCAAAAGATACATTTAGATGCATGGAAGCTATAAAGTCTCATTTTAAAAACTAAGTGTAAATGATAATAAATTACATAACAAATGTTAAAAATCACAACTGAAAGATAGAAAGTCAGGACATTACAACTACAACATCAAAGCTGCAGAAAAGTGTTCATAGGCACTGCTAATGTTGCCAATTTCTTAATTTACATCACATTCAAGCATTGTCCGTACATGAGTTTTATAGTTAGAGGCCTCGGGCACTGGCCCCATTGGCCTGGTATGTAATCCATCCTTGATCTGATCAAATGGGGCTTATTGTAGCTACTGCCCTTTGGCAAACATGCAAAACCTCAAAAATAGGACAAATAGTGTGTGTGATCGCAGCATGCCTTGTGATTTCTTTAATAGACTCCAGCACTAACTGAATCCGATCAAACATTTTTGCCATTAATCAAAAAATGCCATCCTTGCAAGCATGATTGCCTATTTTAGCCTTTAATCTTTATGTACCCAGGTCAGATCTGTTGAAATAGATCAGTGGTTTTCAACTGGTGGGTTTCAATCAAAAAATGGGCCATATGTCTTTTCTGTGGGTAAAAACGAAACAGGTTTTTGTACTAAATGGGATATTATGCACAGATTAAATATTATATTTCCCATAGAACTAATACCTAAATGCCCAGAGTGCTCTGAATAATGCAAAGCCATAACCATTCCCAGCAAGTGTCATTATTGAGTGAGTGTGTCAGTGTTACTCACAGCAGATGCTTCTATATCCTCATGGTTGAATGCGCATGAACACATCTTTGCACACATTGTCTAAACACAGCACGAGAACAAATGCCACCAGCCTCTGTTCCACAAACTTATCATTTCTCTCGAAGGGAAATGGAGCAGTGGTGCAATACTAAGGCTGTTCTGGGACGTGCTTGGCGAACGTTGTGGGAAGCCAGAGTCTTTGTGCAAATGCAGACCCAGTTGCACAGAGACTTTAAATCAACAAAACAGCACTCTGTCAGTGCAATGGGTACATTCAGCTGTTGTGAACTTACTTAGTGTGGTGGAAAGAAAGAAACGAGAGCTGAAATAATGTAAAAGAGAGCAGTAGTTTTCTCCCTTTTCCTACACAGGCATAATGACATAGCAAGGTTTTGAAAACAGCATTTCCTCTATTTATATCTGTTGGCTGCCACTGAACCACCATGCTGTCAGGCAGCAGCGGGATGGCAAAGAGATCTAGCTTCAGCAACATGGTTTTGAGTGAACTTAGTCCTGCTTTCGAGAAGCAGTAAAGGAAATATCTGATTATAGGCTGGGAACATGTGCTTTTTGATAGAAATGGTTTCCAGGACAGATTTGTACACATCAACATTACATTAATGCATTTTACTGACACTTTTTCATCCAAAGCAACTCACACTTCATTAATACAACATACAAATGTACATATTGTCAACTTATTCATTATAAAGAAATCAAACTAATGATCTTACAGTTGCGCTAACAACATGCTTGATGATACAGATGCCACATTTTTAGCATGAACTAACACAAACGACAAGAAACAAATAATTAAAAGAAAATAAAAAAAGCATGAATACATAAATATAAATCAAAAAGTAATTTTTCATCCAATCAAGTGCATGACCAATCGCATACAAAATAAAATATACTGTATGTGTGTGTGCTGTGTGTATATATAAATAAAGACACATACACACAGTAGATATTTAGAAAAATTATTTATGTTTATATTTCTATTCTTAAAATGTATATTATTCAAACATATATTTAAATATAATGTATTCTATAATTTTTTATGTATATACCTGCATGTTTTTGTATTTATACACATATATTATTTATGATTAATTAATTAATTATGATTCATTGTTAGGCAGAACAAAAAATACATATTTTTAAGGGATTAGAGGATCATTTTGATAAAAGTGTTTTTCCAATGTTGTGGCAAAAAGTATCAAAAATTCATGAAAAGGAATTCAAGACAGATGTTGTCAAATACTTATGGTTACACCAAAAGCATTAGCTTGGGGAAAGAAATGTGTGAACCCCCTTCCCCCTAACTTAATTCATAGGCTATACCATAGAAAGCCCACTCATCACATGGCCTGGGACGACATTCTCGGCTGTCCCCCCGACAACGACCCTGGTTCCACCACATGTCTAAAGTTGAATAATCAAAGCTTTTAAAAACCACATGGCACCAATACAAATACAAAACTAATAATTACAAGAATTTGATGTGCATTTTACACTACATCTTATATATCTATATATATATATATATATTTACTTCATCTTGGACTCCCTTATTTGTCATTAATTCCAATATTTTAATTAATTAAGAACTTTAGTAAATAATATAGATATATAAATATGTCCCTCACACACACACACACACGTCTATCTGTCTATCTATCTATCTATCTATCTATCTATCTATCTATCTATCTATCTATCTATCTATCTATCTATCTA
>JAUCMT010000043.1:8823627-8840524 GCA_032357475.1 Enteromius thamalakanensis | reverse complement strand
TATATATATATATATATATATATATATATATATATATATAATAAATATTTTGAATATAAACAATATGTAAATACTGTCTTGGAGAAGCCATAGCTTTTCAAGCAAGCCTTTCATGAATGACGTGAGTAGATTGGACAGGGGAGCACATCTCCAGACAGCTTTCACTGAGCTCACTTGTATTGATGAGTTCAGCTGGTGTGGAGTAATGTGACGGACAGGAACCTACTCTAGTCCCCTTGGGCCCCATTCCTTCCAGCTGATCACAGAGGAATGCACATCAGTGAGGTCTGGCCCGGCCAAATGCAATGTCCAATACTGATCAAGACTTTTTTTTTAAAGTACCATGACTGAAAGAGAGTTCGATTCTCCTGCCACTTTTCCTTCTCATCATCATTGTTGAAGTGAGTCAGCGCTGTTCACCTGATCTCTAGAAGCATCTGTCTTCATCTCTTTTACTTTCATTTCATTGCAGAGTGTTCAGCTGCAAACCTTATTTTCTACTCATGTTCTCTGGTATATAGTAGTAGTACATTGCCCTGTGGGTGATGAATTATACATCCTGACCTTATTTCTGTTTCCCTTTTTACCCTGGCACCCCTCATATACCTCCTCCCAGCCCTCCGGCGAGATGTCTTCCTCAGATGAGGAGAGTCTGAGCGAGCGTTCGTGTGTGAGCGAGCGTTCGTTCCGCAGCGAGAGGTCTGGGGGCTCTCTCTCACCCTGCGCCCACAGCACAGCCGGGCCCAAAGGGGATACTCTGCCATGGAACCTATCAAAACATGAGAGACGCAAGCGCAAGAGCCAGGACTCAGTGTTGGACCCCGCAGAGAGGGCAGTTGTTCGAGTCGCAGGTAAGAAATTGTTCAGAAAAAGTTCTTTAGTAGGGACTATTCACCCAAAAATGAAAAGAAATGATTAACTAACCCTCATGTCATTTCAAAACGTACTCTCTTTCTTCTAAAGAACACAAAAGAAATTGTTTCTGTCCATATAATCAAAGGCAATGGGATCCAAAACAAGAAAGCACCACATTGACTTGTATTAGCTTTGAGCAAAATAATGAAATCACGTTAAATCAAATCTATAAATTAGACTTACAAGCAAGAGGCCCTTGTTTTGTGTGTCCTGTGTTGGTGATTGGATTTAAAGCAGTCTGGAAGTTAACTAAACTTGGAAAGGATGACACAAACTGCTTTTTTAGATACTTTATAACATCAGTGTTCTGGGATTCAGCAGTTATACATACAGCTGCATGTGGATCAAGTTCTGTAAAATAAACTGTGATTGGGCTCGTGTGGGAGAAGAGAGGCCAAATGTTGGGAGCCGAACTGTTTTGACACTCTTTTTAGACAGCTCTGGCTTTCCTGCTGATTTCATTACTCCTGACAGACCGTATCTGTGTTGCTGAACTAAACAGTTGTGAATGCAGAGAGAAAACTGGCTAAATGGAAATAGGTTTAGTGGCTTTTTTGTGACTTGGTATATATGCGATCAAAAGTGTGAGAAAACATTAGTCACTGTTTACTTAGTTCATAAAAACAGATACAAGGATATTCAAGGCACATCTGGAATGCTTTGCAGACTGTCACGCTACGGCCTCGACAGAGTTTTCCTTGCCAACCCTAACCTCACTCTTTTATGACCATGTGTCGAGCTTGTGTCCCTCTAGATTTAGTCAGACGTGATCTGTGTTTGTTCCATCAATGTTTGGGCATTTTTTTCTTGGTCTGGAAAGCTTGCTTGTTGTTATAGGCTAATGCTGGAGGAATTTGTACAAGCTTTATGAATTTTTGCATAATAATAATTCTACAATGACATTTAATACAATGACTTTTAAAAATTAATTTAATTAAAAAAAAAATTTTATCCAAAAATACAGGTACATTAAATTAATAGAGCTTTTAATCAATTAAAAAAACCTGAATAATTACACTTTATTTATTAAATGAATTGAAATCTCACTCAACATTAAAGTTTTTAAATATACTTTCATGTTGCAATAATTTCACATAAAATCTTCTAATTAATGTAGAAACAACATAAACACTGTATATTTTTAATATTTGCATAATGGCATTTTTTTTTAAATAAATGAAAATAAAAATAAATTTTATGAAAATATATTTTTTATAAAATATAAAATGAATTAAATACTAAATTAATATAGTGTATTAATATATTTAATTCTAAATTAAATATAGATTAATCCTTAAAGCTACAAAAGTTATTGATTTCCTTTTTTTGATACCTGCTGCTGACATTAAATATTTTTTAACACGGTTGAATTGGAAAAAATTATCACCTGCGTCAACTTGCTAATCACTAATTAAAATATGAATCAATGAATACATTTTTATTTTCATTATAAAAAATAATTATTTTTATATTTCAAGTAAAATATAAAAAAAGTTAAATTTAAAATTAAATGAATCAAGGTAATAGCTGTCCTGATATTATAACAAATAAAAAGAATAAAATTCATATTTAAATTCTAGATATTAAATATTTTAAGAAAACTGCTTTAAAAATGGTACAAAAATTATTAAAATATTGAATGATAAAATCTGATAATTTGAACTTTTTCAAATTATGCAATAAAGTAGCATTAAAACTGCCTGCCTGATTGTTTATTATATCTGATACAGAGTTTTCGAGGGACCTGTGTCCGTTATAACTGCAACTTTTTCAGGCAGCTCAATGGGTGACTCAGCCTGAATCCCTCAATTCCCTTGTTGCCATGGGTTACCTGTTTGCTTTTCCAGTCCCCCTTAGTTTCCATGGCTATGAAATAGGAGGGAAAGGGAATCAAAATGCGCCAAAGCCCAAAAAAACAAGTAGTGACATAGTTAGCGAGATCATTTGAATTTCAATTTAAAGTTCGGAAAAGAGGTAGTAGTCATGTGAAGCTTAAATCATTCAAAAAGAAATGACTGAAAGAATAAAGTGAAAATAAAAAGAAGGTGATGACAATGGATGAGAGAAGACAACGGGCCAAACAATAAAGGAAAAGGTTCAAAGAGGAGGTTAAAGGGGAAGGGAAATGATGGCGTTTAAAGGGACGAGGTTAGAGAGACAATGATCATAGAGGGAATAACTGGAAGGAAGGTGAGTGTGTGTGTCTGATTTACAGCACTTCAGTCTTGGAATGCCATGCTGCAAAAACAGTTATGACAGTTGCCTAGAAAACATAGTGATTTTCCAAACACAAACATACTCTATGCACACAGTTCTCAGCTCTAACCACCTTTTATTTTATGTGTGCGTGCAGGTGAAGCTGTTCGAACCCAAGCTGCAGTCTAAAGGCTATAAATTGGCTAAATTACAGCGATGCCAAAGACTTTTGAGTCTGGGTGGCCGTTTACTGTTGTGAGTGGTGTCTGAATCAGTACACACCAAAGAAAGAGGATAAGAGGCTGATGAAGCCATAATTTCACACAGTTTAAATGTGGCATGACAGGGAGAGTCACAATGGAAAAACACTTCCATAGCGCTTCTCATCAAGGTTTATTATTGTTGCCCACCTACAGAGTAAGAAAAGAAACAAAATGTGTACTTTTTTTTCCACTGGAAAGAATTTTATCCGCTTGTTTTAGCTAAATCAAGACAATTTAATAATAAATCGATAAAATTATTATTTTTTCACTATATATATATTATTATTATTTTTATTATTAGGCTCTGTATAGAGGTATCTCTTAATATTCACAATACCTTTGCCTTTATTTACTGCTCACTTAAAGTAAATCTTTAAAAATATAAAATGTGCTATATATATATAGTATATTTCTTTTATTCTGTAAATTATTGTGCTGTCGAAATTGCTTGTAGCATTTAAAATGATTAAAAGAATAGTTCACCACAATAGTTTTACTCAATCTCAGGCTATCCGAGATGTAGATGTTTGTTTAAAATGAAAGGAATTTGATTGTATTTATTTTACAGTTTTATTGATAGAGGACTAGATCATTTAAGCAGTTTGGATGGTGGATTGTCAGCTTTGTGAATTACTGTTTTTTTATCAGCTGTTTGAACTCTCATTCTGACAGCACCCATTCGCTGCAGAGAGTGCATTGATGAGCAAGTGACATAATGCTACATTTCTCCAGATCTGTTCTGGTGAAGAAACCAAATCAAGTTTTTGGGTGTACTATTCCTTTAATTTTGGTTTTTGATGTTTCATTTGGAATGCATTTAAACAAAACAGTATTTCAGACGCTGTACAATACATGCCTTGCGCTAGTTATCAGACAAAGCATAACAACAATAATTTTTTTTTAATCATCTGTACTACTCAGAATTTTCTTGGTACATTCCTATGTGAAAGTTTAGTAGTCCCAAAGATAAAATTGCATCTATTTTTTGGTAATGCTTTAAAGGTTTTATGTGCAACCTCAATCACAGAGCTAAACTCCATTATTTTTGCACATTTCATAAGGTTGTCTGTTTGGCAGAGACACATTTATGCGGTTTAATGTACAAACAGAATCTGCTCGTCAAATTGCAGTCTGGTCGATCAAGCACTTGAAGTGACTAAGCATAAATAGACCCTTAAGAGCTTTTGAGTGTAGACTGTAAATGCTATACATGTAAAATGTTATTCTTTTTCTGAGGATGAGGGTGAAAAAAGGGGTCTTATTTATATACAAATCAGTAAACTGATCCACTGTTCAAGAGATATAATCCATAATAAGGATTACAGCTTTATCTAAAGCAAAATATATATTTTAATAGAGGCAGAATATTTAGGCAATCTTGCTTTATTAAAATTATGATGCCCTCTTTTCCCGCAGATGTGCACGTGTAATGCTCCTCATTGGTGTGTGTTTAGGGACTCATTGGCCCAATAGCAATATCCGCTGTCAGGCTCGCAGTTGTTCAGTGTTCTGTGGGGTTATGTGTGCATTCCAGGTTTCACACAATACTTTGTGTTTGTGCAAGTGTCTGCTGCATTAGCCTGTGGTATAGGATATAGAGGAATGGGGTAGAGAATTACTGGGGTAGAGAAAAGTAAAGATTTGTGATTTATTTGTTGTTTAAAGGTTTGAAGTGGTTGGATCAGCAGGTCTTGGCCTGGGTTTGAGTCTTGTGATTAGGTTTGTTAGCTGTTAGGTGGCAGAGCACTAGTGTAGTAATGTGATAAAAAGCCTACCCACTTATTTGAGCACTGGGACAAAAAGAGGCTACAAATTTGAGAAAAATGTCAGTATATAAAATACGTATTCTGAATTAATCTGTTCAGCATGCTCAGAGGTATTGACCTATTTTTGGATGTCCAGCTACTTCCATTTTCTAATAAAATATGATTTCCTTGCCTACCACACAATATATTTGTGTTAATATAGTGTACTCTGATACTGCCAAATCTACAAATTATATTATAACAAAATAAAAGCACTATAAATATTTACAAATCAAGAATTTCCTTCAAAGAATTAAAGAATTAATGGAGACATCCGATCCTAATCCGTTCCATCTATCACCTCAAGAAGCACATCTTATGGCATGACAAATAATCATAAATATTAAATACAGTAGATATTATTTTTCTAGTTTACTATATATATATATATATATATATATATATATATATATATATACTAATATAAGATACTAATAGAAAAAAATATTATCCCACACAATTTATTTTGATACAGTTGTGACTGAAAATATTAGAACAACAAGAACAGAGCCTTAAGGATATCTTTAATTTTGCCTGATTTTTTAAAGGGCTTCCTAAATATCTGACAGTGTTGATCTAGTTTGATACTTTATAAAATGCGTAACTGCAAATTGCATCTGTCGGCACATATTAATGTTTCTTTTTTGTTAATTAGATATATAAGCGTTAATCTGTATAAAGCAGGCGGTATGGATAGTGAGAGATGTACCTCTCCACTTTAACCAGTCGGTGGAGACAAAACCCAAGAATCAGACTTAATAACACCAGCCATCGTCACCATGAATTTCCTGCGCTGGATGTTCCTGGCGTGGCTGTGGAAGGAAGGGAGGGATGGAAGAGGAGAGCGCAGGCACTGCGGGAAGAATAGAGAAACCTGAACTCCATTCGCACTGGGGAAAGGAGAGGGAGGCGTGAGACACACGCCGTGTGATTATTATAGAAGCGGCCATTACATTGAGCAGCACGGATGGAAAAAACATAATATAGCGGGCACCGGCGAGTCAAGAGCGCATAGACAAAGGAATACAAGAAGCACTGTCCGGATACCGTTTCATTGAGGCCTCGTATCTGCTTTCGGAAGGAGCCGAACGGACCGCCCACAGCACATAGACACACACATACTTGAGAAGCGCACACATATAAACCCAATCACCGGCCCGCACGCGCTACAATGGACTTTAAATACGATAACCGTTGGGATTCTGATCTACACCAATGAAAGATGGGTTTATATAGCAGTACGACTAGATTTAAAACGTCTCAGACGTTTAGCCGTCATATATGAGAAGGGATATTTACTCTAAACATAGATATTTACGTATTGTTATTTATATAATCTTTTTATGACGGCACATTTTTAGGAACCGCCGCTCCAAAGTAGCTTTATTTCACTCGGATTTATTTAATTCATCGTGTTTACGATAACCAAATATAATATAATACGCTTTAGAAACATATTGAAGCGCGAATAAGTCCTTATTTAGTATTTCACTGTGGATATTTATCGCAAACGGGACTTGACAGCTGTTGTCGGACGACCGGGATCCACCGTCCTGGATTACTCTGTTTGCGGGCCGCTGTAAGTCGGCCAGCGGGAGTGAGAGACGTTATGGCCGGCTACATCCCGGGCTTACTGCCGGCGAATCACTCCCAGGAGAAGGAGTTCGCACAGGCGTATGAGGATGTGCTGGAGAGATATAAAGGTAAATGACTCATTAAAGCTTTGTTTTGTTGTATTGTTTACTCTGGGAAAAGTCTGTATGCGGTTGCTGTAGCTGATATTTATGCGCCTGCTTTACATTTGCTGTCAATTGCCCAAGGACAGTGGAGGATGGTGGGTCTCAATTACCATGGGGTTGTGACGGGGCAAAGGACATCCAGTGCTTCTGTGCAGTGTTATATACAGAGAATGTCTTTAATGAGCAGTTTTTCGAAGCGAAAAATTTAAATATTACAAGGAGGGCTGAGTGTTCTTTAAGAGGCCACAATAAATGGTAAATTAGTAAGCAAATAATCAGTTATACAACAGGCCTATTCAGTATTTCAGTGCTGCCTGTTTTGGTTCAGACTTCCACTGCTGTCAGAGCTTGTCCAGAATCCATCTGTATGTCTTGTTGTGATGTAGACTGTAGCTTATACAATTTTTCAGCAGTGTTCAGGGTTTCCAAACTTTTTTTCCAGACTTAGATCAAAGGACTTAAGTTTCAATAAATATACCATACATTCAGGTGTTCATGGTTTTCTTTTATCAGTTAATGAATCCAAACAAATATGTTATTATATTATATTATATTATTAGCTTGAACCCTAATTAAAAGTAAAATTACAATTAAACCGCAAAATAAAAAAATACGATTAAAATAATAAGTTTTATTTTTATTTATTGTTATATACTAGAATAACAAATAAATCATAAACATAGATTATTTAAAATAACATGGAACTGGTGCACATTTTGTTCCCACAACTGCAGAGATTAATTTGACTGTATTTACTATGAGCATTTTTACCAAGGATCTGTGTGACACTGAAAACACAGACTCAGGAGCTGCTTGGGTGTAAATGATCCAAGTGCTTCGAAACATACTATATACTTATTTAACCACAACCACTTATTAAACCACAGCATTTGATTTGATAATTACACTAAGCCATATTGAATACAGCAGTTTATTTTGTTTAGTTGAGCTGCTTCATTTATGTAATAGTTTATTAACTCATGAACCCCCCTTTGAGGAATCTCACCCTACTTGTCCACTGCTGTCCCTGCTTGTCTGTTTTTCTGCTACTGTCTGATCTTCTCCAGTGGTCCACTGCTGTCTAAGCATGTCCAGTTGTTGGGAATCAGTGAAGGAGTGTCCTCAGATGGACAGTAGTGATCCCCTGAGGGCCTCAGATGGCTCTTGTGTACTACTGATGACAGTGTTCCTATGAAGTATGAATACCTCAAATCTAATTGACCGTGATGGGAATATAAGGGAGAGCGAGTGATGTCAGTTGATTCGAAGAGCATCTGTGATGCAGCCCTGTTGAAAAGGGGCCTTTTAATTATTGATTATTGTAATGAAATGCGATTCTGTCGGGCCATTGGGACAGGGGCTTAAGATAGCACTGGGAGCTTGTTTTTAGACCGTGATCTTAATGCATTCTCTGTGTATTCATTGGTAATTTATATCTTTAAAGAATGTGCTGATCTTTGTACAAAAGGCTTTGATATCGAAGCAAATACAGCGTTTTCTGTACCATTTAAATAAAATGTCCGATGTCCTTTAGAGCTACCACAAAACCACCTCTAATAATGCCTATAAACATAGAAGCTCTGTTGATGTACTGTGCTAATGCATCCAGCTGCTCTTCCCACACTGTACTGTTTGTCTATTCAAATAAAAGTATTTCCTTTGACTGACGTTTCGTCAGTGTAACACTTTTAAAACAACAAGGCTAATATGAGCATGAGTGCTGCCCTCCACATCGAGCGTGATAAATCAGCCTTAATTAATTGTATGCATTACACCCACATTGGCCAAGAGAAATTCTCAAAGTGGTTGCTAAGGGAGTTGTTTTATTTTGATGAATGAAGGACTAAGGGCAGCAAGATTGGGACTTATGCAATCCTCAACTTCCTTCTTGTATTCTATTTATGCCTTTCGATTATTCTTATTCTTTACGTGTTGACGCAGACAGCCTTCCTCTTCTCTTCCCAGCGCAGCTTTGTCAAAGGTCAATAGATTTAACTTTCTACGCCCCACTGACTCTCAATTGAATGTGTATGTCACCATATCTGTTGTGACATGTACTTTGTTTTATGCAGAGTAATGTGCAATTTTTTTATTTTTTTATTCAATTCGACTTGTGCATTCCAGTATGAAGTATCAAAACTTTCTGTGTCAATATATCAAACTTGCCCTGCTGTTTGCCGTGAAACATAATCGGTCAAACATATACAAATGTGTATATATTCCTTAATGTTTTTATAAGGCTTTCAGCGCTGTCACTTGTGGCAGTTTCATGGGAGAATAGAAGAGGAAATGTGAGAAATGTGGATTTGGTGGCTTGTAAAGGTGTCACTTGAAGCTGAAATCTGAGTTGGACACACGATACTAGATTAAATAATTCAAAGGCTGCTGTATGCGAGTCCATGTCTGTTTATAATTAGGGTGGTGGCTATTTGGGCCATATTTTTTTTGAGCTTAAGTTGTTTTTCCGTACGCATTAAGTTAACTAAAGCTCAAAGACAATAGCAGGATATGGAAGGCCGACTAGAATGAGTGTGTCTAGAATGAGAATAAGACAGAACCATGAGTCAGAAGAAAACAGGCTCGTTCAGGATATACAAACCACAGCAGCTTGCAAATGTCAGAAAGGGACACAACACTGGTACCAGTGGTCTGCTGTCGCTTCAAAAGACCCGTACAGTTGATATCCTGCATGGAGATGATGCCAGACCAGAACTGCTTTGATATATTGTACACAAATCGAGTCCTCCATGATATGCATAAGAAATTGGCTACTTTTATATTGAATTGACGCGCTGAACTGAAGGTTTTATACTGTGTCCAGTTTTGTCATTTTGGCTTTGTCTCATGTTTACCCCCCCAGCCATAGTGTTTGCCTCACTCAGTTTTACTGGCCTTTGGCCTGTTCACCCTGTGGTCCCTGATCCCAGTGACCCTCAAACACACACAATCACTGACTTCACAGAGTCTGTTTGTGTGTGTCCGGTTCCTCTAGTGAGCCAGAGGAAGTGGCCGTTTGGAAGGAAGCCCCTTTTAGCTGTCTCGTCAGTTTCTTTGTTTGTGCTGTAAATACCCTAAAGATGTTCCTGCTGTTTTTTTCTTTAATCCAGTTAGAATGCTTGTCATGCTACTTTCAGATAAGTCTTTTATTTCCAAAGCTGTAGTTGTGCTTTCAAATCCCTAACTTTGTTATTAACGTCATGATGAAGTGAAAGTGGCAACAGATCAAATTTTTTCCATATTATGACATACCTTTGGATGAAAAAAATGTGGTGGACTTGCTTTTATCCATCAGTTTTGGATAATGATTGAATAAATCCATCATATGTCATATTTTAATTGATTCATTGATTGGAAATGATGCAGTAGGATTTGATTATTTCAGATGGAAAGTCCCAAAAACATTTCAGTGTTTGTCTATTGAACTGTCAAATGTTTGCTGGTTTAGAGGGGAAATGTGAGCTTGAGGCAGTGCACGGAGGCAGACAAATGATCAAGGATGAATCGTTACAACTGTATTTTTCCACATGGCCTAGTTTCCCCTGAATCCTTGTCATTCTTCCTCTCACGGTAGACTGCGGTGACCATGAGTACACACAGCCTCGGCCTTGGCCTCTGTATTCCCCTTCCCTTTCACCCTTACTCTCTCTCTCTCTCGCTCTTTTCCTCTTTTTTTACTGCAACGCTGCAGGATTTTCCTTCTTGCACTTCCTGTTTGGCCACATTCTGTACCGGCACCTGACTGTGTCAGTGGGGAAAAAGTCGTCAGAGGGCTGATCCTCTTTGCTTCAGGATGTTAGGTGACATGGCAGAGGTGACATAAAACGTCATGCTCATTCAAAAGATATTCTGTGTTTATCTCCAATCATTTTGTTTGCTTTAAGCCTGCTCTTTTCTTACAATTGACTGCTAGCTCACAGCAGTATCAGCCTCTATTCAAGCAATAACTAAAGTATAGAAGCAAGCTCTATATATTTTTTTCTTTTTTCATAATTTATACAGTGACTCTGTGTTTCATTGCAATTTTAAACGCATCACAGCATGTTGACAGATGCTTGGCTAAAGAGTGACTTCTGTGTGAGCTGTCCTTCATACTTTATGCTATTATCAGGGGACATTATACCTGTTTTTGCATTCAAAACAGAGTTTTCTGATTTAATACTTTACTCTCCTTCTTGTCTGGTCCTTTATTTAAGCTCTTTGTCCTCTTGGTGCATTAGCAAGCCAACTGCCCCACTCTGCAGTAGTTGGGCCTGTAAAGGGCTGTTGTGTAATGAATCCTCAGCTGACTTTAAAGGATACCTTTAACTCCTGCGGTGACTTACTTTTGCACTGTAATCTCACAAACTTTTTGCTGAATTGTGTTTGACTTAATTCCCCTTTACGTAATGTCTCTAGCCCTTCTTACACAGACGTCCTGCTGGGGGGAGTTGGCTGTGATGAGCAGTGCTGGTGGGCACTGGCTGCTGAGCTGTCAAGACAATCGCTGATGATTCTCAGAATGGCAGGGTGTTCAGATTTGAGACTGTACCAGTACTAGTACCAGGCTCCGCTAGACACACACACACACACACACACACACACACACACACACACACTCATTGCTGTGTTTTACCTCAGGGGTTGCTGCCAAAAAAGAAAAACTGGGAGAGAAATGAGCAGGCGTTGTAGAGATGTTTTTGAACAAGGGTGCAGTAGAATATGGCCAGATCTGTGATTGTGAATTAATCATGAAGGTTGTGTTAAAAGCATGAAGTCACATTGGCTTGGAGGGACATTGATTTATGATAGATTGACAGAGAAGCCCTGCTCATTTTCCTCTTTAATATGTTACAAAAAGCAGATGACTTGTATGCTTAGCAACATTACATGCACTGTGAAATCATCCTTGCTGGAATATTTCTTGCTGTGCTGCTTTCCTACAAATGCAGCACTTTTATCATTGTGATGATTTATGTCTTTAATACTTCCATGCTCCAATTGAAGGGTTTTCTGCATTCCCCTTACTCTTTTTCTTCTATTGTCTGGTCAGATTAGCTCAGTAAAGTCTGAAGGGCAATTACTGTAGATTTTAAGCATGCAATATTATCTCAGACCTCTCAGTTAATAAGGTCAATTGATTGAGTTATAATTTCTTAAACATTAAATTATGAAATCATCTGCAGACCTTACAGTCCCTTTAGTCTAATTTAATTTGTTTTGTTTTTTCTATGGCTATTTGGATTTTCAGGCCAAAGTTTACCAAAACCTTGCAATGTAAAAAACTGAAATAATTGAATTTCATTACAGTCTCCTACGTTCATAAGCATGTGAAAGGAAGTGAATTTTACACAATCTAGTGTGGCTGTCCAGACCTAAGATATCAAATTGAGATTACATGACATTTCCTTATCCTCTTCAGGTGGTGGGAAGCACCTGTGTTTGTGTGTGTGTGTGTTACTAGGACATTAACTTCACTCATCATCCCCTGCTCTTGAAAAGACTGTGTGCATATGTGTGCTTTTGTAGGAAACGCTGTACCATTTCCAGTAGGGTTGGGTGAAGTCGACCAGTTTGGCATCGTACAAAGTGTAATGTGAAACATCACAATGGACGATGGCATCGTCGTCATAGGTGGCAGGGGGGATGATGGTTGTTAAATCATTTATTCATAATGAATAACCCCTATCCTGTAGGCTTAGTATTTGTGTCCAGAAACTTTATATTTAAACTTGTTTTTTTGTTCCAAGCTCTGTTCATTATGGTAAAAACATGAAAAAAAGTCAGCTGTTTTTTTACAATTTCTGTTTGAGTACTTTAACCTTTGAATATTTAAAGATGAATATTTTAAGCTTTAAAAATGCTGGAAATTCTGCATTTTCATCACAGAAATAAATAGCATTTTAAAATGTATTAAAATACAAATGCCAAATTGTAATGCTATTTCACATCTGCATTATATGCTGTATTCTTTATCAAACAATAATTAAAATGCTGGCTCTACATACTAACAGGGTACCATGGAAGCATCATACTTTAGTGAAATTCGTTGGAGCACCATGTTTCATGTAATATGGTAATTGTTCAACTCTCGTGAAGAATTCTAATTTATAGGACAGCCCTGCTCTACTCAACAGGATGAATGTTTTTGATGTTCTGTAAACAGCGCATGACTCTCAGCTGAGATCTGCAGTGGGAATGTTGCCTGCTGATCATGGTGGCATCTGATCCTTTAGCCACACCAATGAATGCTACGACTGTCTCGCAACAGAGTGTGGATCTGAGAGAGCTTTATACCCCTATTAGATTACAAATAGTTTCCAGACAGGTGAATATTTTAAGCTTTAACTTTACCTTATTATTTCCAAAGGTATTTCTGAAGAGGGAATGCTGAATGTGGTTATTAAGGATGCTAAAGTTTCCTCTGAGAAAGATTTACATAAAATATTGCGTAGATAGGCTTGTCATATAAAAGCCATTGTATATAAGTTCTTAACTCCTGTTAATGAAGATTTTACTTGTGTATTCATGGTTAACAATTGATTATACTGTTACACAGGACTGTCTTGTAATACTGTAAATGAACAGTTGATGATCCAGAGAGAGAATAAGAGGGCATTTGCCTGAAAGCTGAGAGATTTGCCATTCAAATCAGTCCTGTTGCTAATCTTTCTTCCTGGATATGTGCTTTACAGTCTGACCTCCTGCAGGGGCAGTACTAATCTCATTTATCCACCTATTGCACATTATTATTGGCATATTAGAAATAAGACTAGCATCTCTGACCCCTTTCTATTGCTCTGTCTGTGCTTATTGTAGTTTTTGACTTAGTGTGCTGTTTTTATCTATATTTTTAAGGTTTTTCAGGCAGGGAACCAGTATATACATTTTTCCTGCACGTTCATGAGAGCACTGCGATGCATGCATGTGCATTCCTCTGCATGTAAACAAGGTGCAGTTCATCCGTTTTTTTTGTGTTGGAATGCCACTGCTTTGTCGTAGTACTGTCTTGAATGTGTCTCTCTTCTGACAGACGAGCACTGTGCCGCTAGAGTACAAAAGTCTATCACTGTAATCCATGCGTTATATCACAGACACCATATAGTGCCGTCTTCTCTTCTGCGTGTGGGACACTGCTACAGACTATGAAGGCACATAATTTGGGATGTGAGAAATTCCTTTTCTCTTCGTCAGAGCTGGGAATAAGAGTTTTCAGTTTTGTCTCCTCATCCTCAGACTTTTTCAGTGACTCTGATTCGTAGGTCATTTGTTACTGGCAGTTGTAATCTGTTTTGGCTAGAGCTGTGTTAACAAGATTTACTCCTAACTGACGTTGCTAAAATTATCAGTTTACAAGACAAAGACGTCTACAGAGGCTGCAAAATCATTTAGGCCACTGTAGCTTTCTTCAGTCTGTGTTTCTTCTTAATCTTGGTTTCTTTAGAGTTTTGGACAATGATTTGTTGTTTTGTCTCAGTGAAGACTAATGGAATTTGGCTGATGTGTTCGAAAGTCTTGAAAGTTTTTGTGTATTAGATTAGATGTTCCTTACCTCCCTAGCCTGTCTTTAGAAGTGCTTCTGGTAAAATAAGAGGTGGCAGATGGCAGACGTTTGGTGAAATGAACAAAACATCGACATTCCCATACTGTATGTCTGCACAGTATCCAGCTGTTTACTTTCAGATGTGTTGGTTCATTTTAATACCGTTAACCTTTAAAATGCAAACACCTTGCCAAAAGATTAGCCTGTATAGATTCTAATTTGAATGTAAATATAATGAAAAGAGTGAAAGTGTGGGAAACGTGGCTACGTCAAGAAAAAAGGAAGGCCAAAATCTTCGATTGTTTTCCCACACAATGGAAATATATGTCAGCAAAAGTGAAAATGTATACTCAGCAGAGCTGTTAGCATCGCCGTCCTGAAATACTTCCCAGTTATGTAATGCCGGTAGCTCGGATCAAGCCAAACACATTGGTTTAATTAAGTTATGTCTAATCTCTCGGCAGATTCTGCAGAAAGATTGATGACTCTCGTTCAGGTGTAAACAGCTATCATGCACTCTCTGTCGTTTGGTTTCTTGTTTTGTCAATAGGGAGGAAGGGGTCAGTCAGCCCTTCTGGTGAAGGATGACCCTCTCCATCTGTCTGGGGTCAGTTGGGTGTTTATGGTAATTCGCTCACCCGTTGAGTTGAGGATATCCAGTGATTTTTTTTTTAAATGCCTAGTCATGTGCCAACATGCATGAGGAGGCCAAGGTCTAGGTTAAAATCCTATTCATCCCAAAACAACATTTTTAGCACCTACACTAATGTTCAGTTTTAGTACAGTTTATTTTTTGCATTAAATATCGAATACACTAAAATGTGTTACATCTTTTATTTCATTTTTATTATATTTTATTTGTAATAATTGTCCTTGCTGTGTTTTGTTTGTTCCTGAGAGTATTTTTCTGTGAAAAACATTTTATTATTTTAGTGTTTTATACTTTATTAACTCTCTTAGAATTTTGCACGAACATGTTTTAACACACTCTGGTGTTAAAAGAGATTTTGGAGGGGAAAAGTTCAAAGCATCATGGTTCAAAGCATTAAGGTGGTACTTAAGAATTATTTGCACAGACTGAAAGATTTTAAAGGATTTGAATGTTTACATTTATGATTGACTGATTGTGCACTTTCAGTGAATGTGAAAACTCTCTTTCTCTATCACCTTTCATGTTTTGTCTCTTTTACTGAAAGTAATAATGAATTAACAGGAGGTAGAAAGCGGCAGTGATATAGAAAGTAAACTAGAAGATATGATTTTGACTACAGCAAATCCATTGGAAAGCTCAGAGTAAGATAGCCCTCAGTCACTTTTCCTGTAGCATGGTTGTGCCTGCGACACATTTGCTGTTGAGTGGGCTGGTAATGATATGTGATGTGCTGGAGAGGGATGTAAATGGAGGTGTCTAAAAACAGCCCTGCACACTGTATATTTGCCCTCAAGCTGAAGCAGTGGGAGTGGAGGAGTGGTCAGGGTGACACAGCAGAGCGCAGCTAGGAGCAGAAGTGGGGCCGGATCTGCATTCCTGAAATAACAGCAAGTTTTGGGAGGTGGCTGGTTGGAGGAAGTCACTACATAGTGTTCCTGCTTGGGCTGGTATAAAACTCTCTGTTGTTTGGGAACACACACATCACCTATTTTGTTTTAATACCATCTGGGTTTTGTTATCTTTGCTGTGTTTAGCAAACTGGCTATATAGATTGCATTTTGGGCATGTTTTGAGTCAGTTGAGGTCACAAAGACTCTAAACATTCCTCCAATGCCAAAACATGCTGTCTAGATAACTAGGTCACTAGGTTTTGAAACCAATTCCTCTCAGTACTACCTGGCCTCATTTATTAATGGTTTTACAAATTATTGATAGGTTTATATAACTTGTATTTTATATTCCTCTGAGCAACAGCTGTTTTTCAAAAGCTAGACTTGAGGTCTACCCAGAAACAGAGCTTTTGTAAGCACCTCAGACCCTGCTGATAAAATCGCTTTCCCCTGATGAAGCTGTTTTATGGAGCCCATCGAATTCAGCGTCTCCCCATCATTCTGTCCCACTTTCGGCCCTCGACCTTTCCCTACTGCTCTATCAGAGCCAGTTCTGTTCTGCTCCATTGCTCTTGCTAATAAACAGGCCATGAACGGACCTCAAATTTAGCAGTCTGCATGAAGTCTATCGACCGAAATGGATGGTAGTGCTTTATGATGTGATTGCTTTTTAAGAAGCAGAATATATTTGGCTCCAGCCTATCTCAGTTTCTTTTTTTTTTTGGTAATGGGATTATATGAATGGTCTAGTGTACTTATGTTTTTAGACGTCTTTCTGCTAATGCTGTATTTATTTGATCAGATACAGTAATATTGTTGAGTATTTTATTTTAATATTTGAATAGTCAGCAGACATTACCTCAGTCTGGATCATCAAAACATTATAAGGTTGAAAACAGTTGTGCTGCTTAATATTTT
>JAUCMT010000043.1:8795612-8823527 GCA_032357475.1 Enteromius thamalakanensis | reverse complement strand
CCGATAACCGATTATGGTAAAATGCTCAAATATCGGGGAAAATATCGGGAAATCGATATATCGGTCGATCTCTAGTAATATTGTTGAGTATTTTATTTTAATATTTAAATTGTCAGCAGACATTACTTCAGTCTGGATCATCAAACCATTATAATGGACTAATTAGATTTTCAAAAAAACATTTCATCTTAAGGTTTGAAAACAGTTGTGCTGCTTAATATTTTTGTGGAAACAATGATACATTTTTTTCCAGGATCCTTTGATGCATAAAAAGTAAATTTATTATTATTATTATTTTGTTTTATTTTATTTTTCTGTTTTGTTATTGATGCCATTCTCTTAACAGCAAACACAACACAGGCAGCCCATCTCAGGACTTTCCAAGTCTACAGTCTATTTTTATAAAAAAGCTTTTGAAATATTTAGTCTGTAGACACATCTGACCTGACTGTTGGCTAAGTGTCTTAAATGAAGATATGCCTACTTGTTCGGTATAGTGCGACTGTTTCTTGAGTCTCTGAATTTATTAAAACTTGGCATTTCTGATTTGTTTATTTTTTTCAATGAAAAATGTTCTTGCAAATAAAGAATGTTTGCAAGAATAGCATTCAGATACAAGATTATATGTTCCACCTCTGAGATGTGTGTCTGATGGAATTGCATTCAGCTGCATATGCATTTTCATGTTTTGACGTGTTTGATGTGGGTAGTGGACTGTCTGCATACCCACGAGGGACGCCCAAAACATCTGCTCCTGCCTTTGACGCACCTGGATGGGATGCTATCCTATACCATGATGGGCTACACTTATCCCAACACACTTTCTGTGTAGTTAGTTCACAAAGAAATAAAAAAAGAAAGTACAGACATTGCTTTGAGCAGTTTGCCACTCCCCTAGCACACACCTTTATCAGTCACACCCATAGTTAAGACGGTAGACAGTTATTTTACTGTTTTTGTTATTATAGAGAGAGAGATGTGGTTAATTTAGCGAAATGACTCATGTCTTTTATTGCATTAACATAGATTAATGAAGTTGCATTTTATATTGACTTGTGCTGACATGACAGTTAGAAAGATGGATGGGGAGGGACAAGCAAAGCCCCTCATTGATCTTTGACCTCTCACACATTGATGCTGGAGATCTGAGTGTGTGGGTTTCCCAAGGGCTCTTGTTCTCCTAAGGAGATGTGCAAATAGTGCTACATGGCTATCTAATGACCATCCGCTGATGCTCAAGTCTTTAATTTAATATGCCCCTCCTATCCATGTCTCTCTAATGGAGTGTTCTCAGATTTATTCTCCATTTCCCCCACCGCTTATTAAGTTATGTGCATGCGCCTGCTAGTTTGATGATATTTTACTACAGAGCATTCTCTTCAGTTTGCAG
Organism: Enteromius thamalakanensis; assembly: GCA_032357475.1. NCBI lineage: Eukaryota > Metazoa > Chordata > Actinopteri > Cypriniformes > Cyprinidae > Enteromius > Enteromius thamalakanensis. The sequence goes on along the minus strand of JAUCMT010000043.1, from coordinate 8,822,137 downwards.
TGTTTTCCATTTAAGGCGTGTATTTGGATCATCTCCCATTTTTATTACCATCTTTGAACATTTTTTGATTGTGGTGCTGCTGCCTGAACTTGTCCTAATTAAAATTATAACCTGTAACTTGGAGTTGCCAAAACGTTATTTTTCCATTTGTCAGTTGTGTGCCAATTTTCCTTAACTAGAAATCATTATGTTGACAGTAGGTTAAAATGGGGGGGGAAAACAGGCCAACATTAATTATTAATGGATGGGATTGTAAGGAATAAAATCTGTTTATATTCCACAGAGATGTGAGTGGTGTCCCTTATGATGTTAAACTGCCAGATGGTTACTTGCTGTGTATTTGCTGTGCTCTAGTATGACTTCATAAGCAGACTTTGATTTTAATTTCCCATAAAGTTGGTTCCCTCCAGATCAATGCCAACATAAACCCAAATTGCAAATTGCGGCAACAAGTTTAACAAGGCACCAATTATATTTACTAAATATATAGTTGGATATTATTTTCTTTGCTTGTGCGGTTCCAAAAATATGAAATCTTAATGAAAGATTTTAAAAACTTATTTTTTCAGTTTAAACTGTAATATGCAACATGCAGTGATAGATTATGCAATATAACACCAGAGGCATTTATTAGGAAAGTAAAATGGGTTAAGTTTTGTTTTTAAATACTTAAAAACGTCATCTCTTCATGTGTACTAGTCAAGCAGGCTAATAGAGGTTTGCTTTGGGAATTGTGGTTAGTTGGACTGTTTTGCTGCCAAATTGTGTGGGTTATTATAGAGTGCAGTCAGATTCCAGAAGTAAAATCTCATTCATTTTCTCAATAGGAGAGTTGATTTTTAACGAAAACGTATTAAGCTTTAAAGACAGGCCTACTTTGAGGGCTGAGGTTATTAATCAATGATGTGTAGTCGAAAACTACATTACCCACGATTCTTTAAATAAATCTCCAACAATCAGTGAACTGAAACTAATTTGAAACTGGAGCTAATCATGCCAAAATATTAAGCACTGCAAATTGAAATGTGACATCATGTAAATATTTGTATTGATTATTCTTTTATTCTTCTGTTTTGAGGAATATGGGTAAACAGTTGATGTCTCCTTTGACTTCCATAGTATTTTTTTTATACTGTGGAAGTCAATAGGGACCATCAGCTGTTCTTCAAATCAATCATTTTAAACTTCTCATTATTGTTTTTAATTGCATTTTATTGTTTGCAATGCTTCACAGGATTGTAGTTCTTACCCTCAATGTTGTAGTTTCCCTCGTGGCATAGATTTAGATTCTTACTTCTTTCCCTCCCATGTTGGAGGTCTATGTGGCCTGTCTTGTTCTTGCCTGTGCTAAATGTGTGTTTGGGGTCTTCATGCAGTCACTCATGGTGGTGGAAGAGTGTAGACCAGTTCATTACATTACAGCACTGCATTCACCTTAAACCACCCTTAAGTCAATACAGAGAGGGAGAAAATGAACAAAGGCAGTAAAGAGAAGAGGAGGAAGGAGAAGGAAAAGGGTAGCGGTGTTTGTCAGGGGCCAATGAATGAAATCTTTCTTCAGAGCTTCTTGTAACTTCATTTTCATCAGGCCCTCTGCTGGTCTACATTGATCGCTCACTCATCTGCTGCATGCTTTTTTTTTTAACCATTTCCTTTTTAAAAATGTCCTGTTCTAGATTATGTAATAACTCATACACTGTTTTTGTTTATATATGCACATTTTTACTCATCTGAATTAACTGTATGAAAACAAAACATATGCGGCTGTGCAAGAACAGAGAAAGATTTGTAATGTATTTATTTTGTAGTAATAATGTATCAGTGTATTGTGAGTACATGTGAGGCCCTGACAGTAAACCAAGCAAGGAATGTTGTAATGTAAGAGGTGTGTCCTAATGGGAAAACATGCTTACAATTTACTGGAAAGGAAGATAAAAAGGAGAATGTGAGAGAAAATACTAAAAAAAGTATTACACTTGCAACTGGATGTTAACATTTATGTGTAGGTGGCAGGTGCTTGCCTATTTGGTATACTGTGTTAGGGCATTGCTATGCGTTTACTAAGGTGTTCTTGGTGGTTGCTTATAAGTTAAAAGAGTCCATCCCCAAGTTTATCATATAATGGTCCATAATTATTTTTTATCAAGTGATAATCATGAGTCTGATAGCTTGAAAATGTATCAACTCATCTTTCCTTAACAAGCTTTTCCATGTGAGGCAACAATATTATTGTTAACTAAATCTTTTAAACATTGTTTTCATTAATTAAAGTAAAGCTGAAATAAAAATTTAGTTAGCATTTAGTTTTATTAAAAGAAAAATCAATGGCCTACACCGTACACTCTGTGATGCTGTTGTAATGCTGACCCAGTTCAGATACTAATGTTGAAGCTTAATTAAGTTTTTAAACAATGGAAAGTCCGTTAAAAATGCCTGTGAACTAAGACCTGTTTTAGTCTGTCTGTTTGCGGTGCACCTGCTGGTTTTAAGGATTTATTTCAAAGCACTTTTAGTAGGATCTTTTTCTATAATGAGTGAGAGCTATAGACACTTGAGCCTTTACTCTGAGAGGCAGGTGATCAACGGCCACCCCAAGAAGCACATCTTCATAACAATGTTTATGTAAGAGTCTTATTGTGTGTAATTGCTTTAACCCTTCCTGGCTTCAGCAGGGAGTTCAGAAAAACAGACAGGTGCAATCAAAGTGGATCCTAGGCTTAAATGAAAGAGTAGATGTGAAGGGCTTGTGTGTAAGGAGAGATTTAATACACTTGCAGGGTTTTCTTTCAGCTGTCACCCTGCCCATCTCTTCTTGACACAGTTGTTTCATAAAACGCATGTCAGCATTTTAAGGGTGCCTTTGGATCGACTGTTTCGTATTGGTTTTCTTCATCAGGGTGTGGTTTTTCCTAGTATGGTGTGGTTGCACAGAAGAATGACAGCTGCTGAAGAGAGGAGAACAGGAGATGGAAGGATAGATGGAAGAAAAGGGAATTCACAGAATGGCAGTCATTAAAAAAATCTGCTGAGAGGGCTACACGCAGTCTGGAGTGTTGAGTGGAGATGAGGTCATGCGTGTCGTCCAATCGGAGATTGATTTTTGAGGTTGCATTTGTGAGGTCGATGTGATCTGCTGCCCCACTGTTAATCAATCCTTCATCCTCATGCATTAGCACCGTGTTGTTAATCGTCTAAATGAAGCGTGGCCTGCCGGAGATGAGTGGGCAAAATAAGCCTAAGTGGTCTTTGTTTGTTGCAAATAGGATATGTGAATTTCTGTAAACACAGTTGTGAAAATTGAACCTACAGAACATATACAGTACAATACCATTCAAATGTCTGGGCTCAGCATGAAAAATATTGACATGTTTATTTACTTAAAATTGTAGTTAATAGCTGCCTATTCTAAAGTGTTACAGAAAAAGGTTATTAAAAAACAATGATTGAAAATAGTATTACTTATTAAATTATTATATTACTGTTTTACTGTGTTTTTGTTTATAAAATTCATCCTTTGTGAGCATCAGATATTTCTTCAGATATGAGTGATAGTGAAAATTGTTTTGGAATTTCTTTGTGTATTATTATTTGCACCTCCTTTTGAATTGATACAAGGCTACATATTGAGCTCGTTGGATAACCCAAATAGTTCTTTTGCCATAGTTTTAGCAAATTCTTTCAAATCAGGCGCTGTGTTTGGTGTAGTTATAGTTCCTACTTCTTAAAATATCCTTTTTTGAACATTTCGAATTTTGATTATTGACTAACTGATGTGTTTTGGTTCTTAAAGGATTGATTCTCTTCCAAAAAAAAATTTATAATCTCATGTTATCTAAGCTGTTCATGTTTTTTTTCCTCAGTTGCAAAGAAATTAAGGTTTTTGAAGAAAACATTTTAGGATATTTCTCCATATAGTGGACTTTATTAAAGTTCCAAATTGCAGCTTCAAAGATCTCTACATGACGTATTCACTAGTCTCTACTTGCTGAGGAATGACAATCTTATCTAGTGAATAACTGACCAAAACATATATACTTTTTAACCACAGATGTTTACCAGTTACGGCTAAAAGGTTGTATGCAGCATTTTTTCAAGAAGTAGTTAATAACTTTTACTGTAATATTGCCCTATCAACATTTGTCAGATTCTCTTGCTATTCTTCATAGTGAGTTTGTGGAGCAGGTGTCACCTGTTCGTTTCTGAGCAGACAGCTGTGCAATTGAACCCCAAGGATGACTGTAAACTATGTTAAGATACATTCCTATAGACGACAAACACTCCAGCTGCCCGCCGAGTTTCTGTCACACTAAACATCTCTTGTCTGTTACTTACGTTGCTGTAAATCATCCTTGATTTAAAAAATAAAAAAATTATACCTTGGCTTCACCTGTTTCTCAGACTTTGTGATTCTCTCGCTTTCTCCGTCTTCATCACCCATTTTGGTGACATCTCCCATATTTCTTCTCTTTATAGCTCCTCAGTTTTGACAGCAAATGGAAATCTCTCAATCAGTTTTGTGGTTGATGTTTATCCCCCATCCCCAAGTGCCACAACACATCTGCTGATTTGTGGGGGCTTGTCAGGGCCTGTCCCGAGTATGTGGTCTGTTCTGACCCGTCGGCGCTTTGTTCTACCCCCCTGCTGTCTGCAGAAATGGGTCAATGTCTCCAGAATGTCCCAGGCATGTAACCAGGCTTTAGATTGGTTATTGCACAGGAAATCACAGCTTACATTACAGAAATCCTGAACAGCAGTAGCAGCAGCCCAGACACAGCATTGAATGAGTGGTTTGTGTAGAAGCTATATTTCACAGTTCACTCAAAGTGGTTTTCATCACCAGGCGGGCAGCTGTTCACAGTCCATAGGAACTGAACAATATACTGTTTCTAATCAACATTTCCTCATGTACTGATGATGCACTGTTATGTTGTTCATTTGTGTGGTTTTGAATTTTGTTGGCATGTTGCAATTTTTAATTTGCATTTGTTTGGTGTCAATATTTACAAATCTATAATAAACCTAGGCTGGATCCCAATTTGCATATTTTTACTAAAGAACAAACCATTTCTGTTACATTAGACTCTAAAGTTAAAAAACCTTTTTTTAAATAAAAAAACCTCCATGGATCCGTTTTTCAAACAATCATTGGTGATCGTCTCTTGTAAAAGCGAAGTACATTTTACCTGTACTTTCAAAGGATATGAGGGTGAGTAATTATTAATTACTCACCCTCATGTCATTCCAAACCTGTAAGATTTTTGTTGATCTTCAGAACACAAATGAATGTGTACATATGTGTGTGCATGTGTATTTCATATGCACACAGTTATAGACTAGACTGGGGCTGCATGGATCAGTGCTGGTAAGCAAAAATAAATCCTGAGTTGGATAGTTGGTGGACAACAAGGGGTTTCAATACCTATATGTGAGCAGCCAAGCAAACCTGGCACTTCTGAATCAGCATTATCTGACCTGCAGAATGCTTCTTGAAGGCATGCTCCTAAATAGACTCATTGCTCACTCGATTTTGTGGTTCGCATGCTACATTCCCCCCAAGCCGGTGAGCATGACCTGTATGTTTATGAAATATCAGATCATCTGGAATGAAGACAAGAATGCATACTCTCATGTAGGGCCCCTAATCCACAGCAATCTGCTCTGGGTGGGATTTGAGGAGAGACTTTGGCTGCTCACTCAAAAGAGATTTCCCAAAATGCCTCTGAACAGACGCCCACCCTGACAGCAGGTAGCCCATTTAAAGAAGTGCTCTCTTTTCCGTGCCTAGAAGTGTTTTTAAATAGCCAAGTTCTGTTTGAGATGATTTTGGTCTTTTGTTATGCAATTAGGCTTTTCAGTGAAGCTTGATAAGACTAAGACTATCGTAGAGATCTGAGTGGGCCAGAACAGATAGCAACCGCGTAGCAACCCGCTAGAACACCTTAGCAACCTTATAGCATCATAGCTGAATATTTTAAGACCAATGTTACTCTTCTTTTTATTTATATATATATATCTGTGTGTGCGTGCACAGACTATTTTTTCATACATTGTTCTCCATCCTAATCTTTATTCTTATGTTCTTCTGTTTTTCACTGTCTGTCTTAATCAGGCAGATCTTATCGACTTCATCATCTCACTGTGCGTGACCTACATTTAGGTGTGGCTTTGTGTGTGTGTGTGTGTCTCTCTCTCTCTGTACCTTTCAGTCTTTTTCCAGATTTCACCCCATCCCCCTCTCATCTCTTACTGGCCATGTGAGACCTCTGCTTTGCCTGTCAATAAAGAGGCTTTACCATTCTTGCCTGCCCATTTTCAATTCTTTTCTTTCCATCCTCTCTTATGTTCTTTTTTCAGTTCTTTATTTTTGAGCCTGGAGCAGGCAGCATTGGTCTCTTTTAATGAAAGCTTCTTTGTCTTTGAGGACATTGAGTTTGTGCCTATGCATTTTTAATGTATATGGCATACTCGCTTCTCATGTCTTGTGTGTCACTGAAGCCGATGTTCTAGCTTATATGCATTAGCTGTAGATGTCAGGGAGGCTGACTGTGTTTTCATAATGGTATTTTTGTATAGAATTAAAATCAAGCTTTGTGGTTCTTTGGGTGTGTGCTTGTCTTCAAGATGACAATCACTTTATTACTTGAATCTGGCACCATGTTGTCAGTCTCTATTATCTGTGTACTTGTCAAAACCTGACTTTTATAATGTCAGCAGGTTCTTACAAATGTTTATCAATTGCAGTGAAGCAAGTGTGTACCGTGTACTGTATGTGCAGCGCTGCAGCCTTGCTGGGGGAGGTGAAGGTTTCTCTACATCTGCACTAATGCATTGTGGGAGATCTAGTCCAGCTGTAGCTGAGAATATTAAAGCATCACACCATTACTCTTTCCCAATAAGGTTTGATACCACTGACTGTATGTACCTAACAGAAAAATGCCATGATGGCTTCAGTGGAGCAGAAAGGCTTAACGTTTAAAGGCCATAACGTTTTGATAGGTTTTCTTCATCTAAATCTTTAATTTTAGGTTGGTCAGCATTTAGACGACATCTTTGCAACATGCAGTTTGACAAACAATGCTTCCATCCTGTGTGGAGGCTGTGGCTTTCTTTCCAGACAGATGAGAGGTTGTTGGCTTTTGCAAGAGTTCAAGCGTGTTTGCATACGTCTCGGCGTATTTGACCTTGTACAACCTTTAACCTTCTTCAATGTATGCCTTTGTTCTCATTTGTAATTTAAGGCAGTGATACTCTTTTAATTCAGTATTCTAACATGTTTCTTTTTCTGTCTTTCTTTCATGTTGATGCTGCGCTGTTGCTTTAAATCAGGTAAGACAGTTCTCCTACACAGCACATGTGCTTTCACATTTAAGCCCCAAATGGTTTCTGTGGGGAAAGCAATTTTTCTGAATTGTTGGTTGGTTTGTTTACCTGCTGTTTGTAATTATGTTTGACCAATCCATTAGATCTACTTTGGTAACTCACCCATAATACAAGAAAAAAATTGGACAGAATAAAATGATGGATCTGTCAGTAAATGTAGCATACTGTAATAGCTTACAATAGCTGTGGATAATTATTTTTACTGCTGGTACAGTTTAATAAAAAAAATATATAATCTAAATGCAATAATAATTTGTTGTTTTTATTTATTTATAAAATTTTCAGTGCATTTGGATGCTTATTTTTTCTATTTTCAGTGTGTTGCTGTAAATTAAGTTTTTTTTTTTATAAATTAATGGGGTGATTCAGAATAAGTTTTAGTGGGATTAAGAGCATTCCTTAAAGGAGGAATTTGAGGAGCATTTCCTTGAGGATGGTTATTTCCATAAAGTTGATTGGATTTTGAGATACGGGTGTTGCACTTGAATGAATGCGAGCTTGCTGCAAATTTTAAGAAAGTTTAATGGTGAAGTCACAAATATGTCAGCAGAGAAAAGTCTGGAGACATTTCTAGGAATTTACTTGAATACTATTTTAATTGAACATTACATTAAACGTTAACTCTTTTTCACTTCATGCATGACAAACATCTTATTCAGTCCTGTATGCTGAGTTCTTAGATATATACTCCTTGAGCTGTTTATTTGCATCCAAGCTCTCTTTGATTTTGTGATGAATAGCACAGTGTTTTTCTTCTGAGCTAATCACTGCTAATTGCAGGCAGTTTTTTAAATACTACATGAGATTTTCATTCTCACGGGCATTAGTGACTGCTGGTTGTACAAGAGTGCTTTTTGGAACCGTGTGCTATTAAAATGTTATGATGTTTTGGCTGTGAAGTCTTCTGACTTTTACAGTTTGTTGTGTCTGGAGCAGCTCTGTTATGTTTTTGTTGAAAGTTCACAGATTACAAGACTGCAAGCGGATACCTTCAAAGGCAACCCTTTTTTCTTGAGCAGATTAAGCCTCAAGTTAGTGTTGTTTTTGAGTGACATTTGAATCTTTTTTTAACTATTGAACTCCAGACAGAAGGTGAAAGCACAGGCTGTCAGATCTTTCACTAGCTTATTTACCTTCTTGCAGTCAGTTTTAACAAAACCAGTTTGGTGGATGGGAGAAAGCGTTTTAAAGTAGTTCAGTTTTAAATGTAACTTATTTATTAGAAGTATTATTTTCCGATTTGAATACTCTAAAATTGAATTATGCAGTGCGGGTCCTAGATATGCTTTCTCATACACTGATAAAGATAACGAATACCATGAAATAGAGATAGGATTTGTTTGTTCAAGATGCAAAAATTTCCTTAGCAATTTATACATGCACACACACCCTGAGTCACGCAGGGAGAGCAACACATGCTCGAGCGCTGGCAGTGACATCACCTGTCTTGTGGTCAAAGTACAGTTCCTCTATCCGGCTCTAAAACACGGCACTCTCACATAGCCACCAGGCAGCCGGCTGACACACACACACACAGTGACTTGAACGCAAACTTTAGCGGTTAAATCAAAGAAAAGCAAGCGAGAGAAAAGAACAGGGAAGTGAGCGAATGGATTTCCCTGCTGGCTTTGGATTGGTGACTTGCTGGATTCCTTGGAGCCTTTAGCTTTTCACAGTGGCCTCTCCTGCTTCTGTGCCTTTTAAACAAACTTGGAACAACCTCTCGGTTCCTTTCAGTTTGAAGCCTTCCATTTCTGCTCTTAGAGTCCCCTCTCTATAGTTCCTTAAGGTTTGTTTTCTCTTTTGCCGTGGCGAAATGAGCGCCGCGGCATCGTACCGACAATATCTTCAGGACCTCGAAGAAAAGAAAGGTTGGTTTCATTCAGTTTCTTTGACGCTGCTTGGTCTTTTGCCTTGTAAAAAAATATTTCACTTGACTTATACTGTCTGTGCGTTTATTGCAGCTGTTTGTAAAGATAGCTCACACTGGCACTCCGTAAGTTGAAATCATTTGTGTTTGTGACTGGCCTCAGTAGCGTGATAAGAGCTCAGTCAATGGTAAACTGCAGGCAGGATTCAAATGAAGAGGTCGGCTGTTGTGCATTAGCTTGTTAACTCTGTAGTAACGTGTACATGCAGATACTTAAGAACTCAAGTTCTTCCAAAAAGGAAGATTTGTAGTTCATTAAAAATAGGGTCACTGTTGAATTTAGGCAAATGCACCAATATGTGACCCAAGGCTATTGAGATTAACATCAAAGTAAACTCACGCCTTTCACTTTCCCTTAGGCACTCCAAGGCATTCAAATATGTTGCTATGGAAACTTTGAGTCATTCACCAGTTATTAGTGGTTTTGAGCCATGACATTTGAGGTTTTTTGGTAATTGATGCTTTGTGCGTGTCAAAAGTTGGTGTCGTTCGTTTGATAATCCTGCCCACAATAATGACTTAGTGGCTGAGTTTATACACGTGTATGAGAGTGCGTTTTGAACAGGGAGGGTGTATTTCTCACCAGCTGTGCTGAATGGTCATAATTTGGTTAAAAGGGAGTAGTTCACCTTCATTCAGAATCACTCCTGCTGTGATCACTTGACAGCCATGTGATTTCTTATTGGTTTGCCTGGATATCAGCACCCATCTGTCTGAACCTTTAAATGACATCCCTTGTCTTAAATGAAGACAACATAGGCTTCCTGCAGACAGTGCCAAAGAGTCACTTACAGTACCATTTGTTACATTGTTAATTGAAGATGGTATGGTATTTATTTCCTTTGAAATTCAATCCCAGATCATGGGGCCGACATTTGCACAGGTTTTTAGTGGATGGAATCAACTGCAAGTGTGTTGACCATATGGAGCACAACGGGGTGGGTGGGGTTGGACACTAGTAATACCTAGACAGTAACGCTATTGTCTAAGGCCTGCCAGGTCTTTTACAAGGTAAATCCCAATATTATGTTGAGAGAGGTCATTGTATGAAACTTAACTAACTGAAATAATAGTTTTATCAGGTTAAGCTTCAAGAAGATTTTGTTTGAGGATTCTGCAGCTTTGTTGGTATCAGTTAAAGCCATATAACGAGGCCATTAAAGATAGAAGTGTGTACTCTGTCTGTTAAATGGAATTCATAATAAAGGTCTCAAAAAGGGGGTTCAAGCCATAGAAGAAACAGTTTGGGTTCCACAAAAAATGACTAGCAAACAGTTCTTTAAAGAACCATTTTTTGTTAGCGTTTTTGTATATGTTAAAGATGATTATTCGTAGAACCACAGACGCCAGCAAAGACCATTTATTTTTAAGCATGTAATAGAATTAGGCAAGGTGTAGCTGTGGTACGGTATTGTGGATGATGTTTCAGGTTGGTTGGAGCACCTGCACTGTGTTTGAAGACAGATGGTAGATGAATGTGTGTAGATTGGAACAGCAGGTATATATGCGACAGCTAGCATTTGTCTCTTGAAATCTGGTCACTGTGGGTTGACTTGCTGTGCTGCCCCCCACTGAACTATAATCCACCTAACCCTGATTAGTCTAGGCTCAGACTCTGCGAGCTCACAACCAAGCCGCAGACAGCCCATTCTCTAACTGACTGAGGTCTTTGCTGTGGTGCCTTTTGGGCTTCTCCAATGGCTAAAAACAGATTGCATTCTTCACTTGAATTCATACTGAGGATTTATTCATCAAATACACGCCCCACCTCTCACATGTACAGTCAGACAGCTGGCAGAGAATAATAGCGTTGCACCATCCAACTTCCCATCTGTGCAAACATAGGATTTATTACATACTGCAAAGCTTTGTAAAGATGCTCCATAAATGTCAACATGAGCCTTAGGCACTCAAACACTACAGAAAGCTTTGACACTTTCTTTGATGAAAAGGAATGTGTGAGATCTTTTTTGTGGATGTGAATAGGTCAGGTTGGAATCCGGTGGATACAGGGAATTGGATTTGGGTCAGTGATGTGATACTTTCATCATTTCCATTTTATTCTGAAATACATGATGAGCATGCTTTCAATTTCTGAATCTAAGTCATTCCTCCAAGTTCCAACTTTTTTTTTTTTTTTTTTTACAAGCTTTTATTCTTGTTTTTAAATATATCAGGGTAATGTCCTGTAATATTTATGAATCAGTAATTCATGAAATAAATTAGCTAGAGTTTTTAAAGTATTTTTCAATTTGACTCTCTAATTTATCATTGACCGGTTTCCGTCTGTTTAAAATTCTGTCTGGCATTCAACAATAAGTGCCTACATCATACTGTGTTAAAAGTTAACAGACCAAGCTTCACTTTCACCTTCATTTTGCCTTTTACCCCGAGGCTGTCTATGTGGGTCAACTTGTAATAACATTTTTGATTAGGTTAATCACATCGATTTGATTAATATCACTTTCTACTCCTCAGTATTCGCTAGTCTTAAGTCTCTCACACATGCTGAAGCTACAGGAAGAACTGGCATTAATTGCAGGCTTCCTGGCAGTTTCAAGTAAACCCCTCTGGCCCAGAGTGCTCTGGTGCTACTGATCAGTTAACTATCAGCCCTGATGTGTTTCCTAGTCTTGATTATATCATCGCATACCATAACGAGCCTTTGATTTGCCGCCAGAACTCACGGCCAACCAAATTTACTGACACAACCTCTCTGCCACTGTCACTGGCTCTGTGACAGAGTGCCTGTTCTGGATCATGGTAGTTAAATTAAGAGTTGTAGAATATGAGGTAATTTGATTTTACAGACACACAGCTGGTGACTGAAGGATGATTTCCTGGTCATCGCTCACTGCCTGATTCCACGGTGTTGCAGTTTAAGTGTTTTTTGCTATTTTCCCCCCATAGAGCAAAGTTCAGACTAGTTTGTTTGCTTGTGTGTGTGTATGTTTGTGTAATTGCATGCGTATATGCATGCGTGTGTGTGTATGAGATGCAATTAATTGATTTATTTGCTTAAGTGAAACATTCATATGGAAAATATAAATCATTACCATGCATTGCAGAGACAAGCATTGCTACAAATGACAAGTGTTAGTTATGTATATCAAATTAGATGCTTGACAACGATTTGGTTTTGATCCATATGATTTCGCAGTGGTTTAATTTGACGTGTAATTGCATGCTCTAGTTTGAAGTTTGACATGTCATGTCAGTTAAATTGTAATGCCTTTTTAATCTTTAGAGGCTGTCTGCATGCAAAGCACTGAATAATCAAGTTGTTGATTGTTATTTGCCTTGTAAACGATTGTTGTTGCAGTCCTAGTGGAGATGCACAGAAGGCGCGAAGGAATAGTATGCCAGTGCGTGCAGGCCGAGGCAGTGACAGAGATAAGCATTCTGCATATCTCCTGTGTGCCAGCTGGGTGTGGCAGACCCAGATGAGAAACCAACTTCAAAACAGCAGAAAAACTGCTGGTGAAAAATGAAGTTATTATTAAACGGTCCTGTCGTGCCCTCTGTGGGCATGTCCTAAATTTGGCTTAACTGCGTTTCAGGGCTGACTCTGTTTTCCTGTCTTATTACTGTTCTTAAAGTTGATCTCTTTTAAAGTGTGTATTTCATTATCTTCTTTGTGTATCCATTCACTCGCTGTGCAATTAGGGTGGATCGATAACACATTTTGGCTAAGGTACGACACAATGGTCTGGAACTAAGGCAACACAGCTTTAGGTGGCTAATGAAAGGATTTAATAGATTTAGTGTTAATTTTTTATTAAACGAATAGTTCACCCAAAAATACAAATCTGCTGTCAGTTTATTCACCATCGGGTCATTCATGATCGTTTGGTAAGGCAGTTAATTTGCGTGACACATTAACATCACTTTTAAAATGTAAAATGTTCCGTAATACAATATATTTCAAATAAATAATGTTATTATAAACTTATTTATTCATCAGATAATCCTGAAAAAGATGCGTCACAGTTTTTGGCGATTATACTAATAATCAATGTTTCTTGAGCGTCAAATTAGCATATTAGAATGATATCTGAAAGATCATGTCACACTAAAGGCTGTAATTATGGATGCTGAAAATTCAGCTTTGCCATCAATAGAATAAACTACATTTTAAAATGTATTCAGATAGAAAACTAAGGAGCCCCTAACAGGATTTTTGCAAAAAGAACCAAAAAAACATTTTGCAAACATTTGCAATGCTTCTACCATCGTATAACGAAGAAAACAAAAACATAGTCGTAGGGCTGGATCAGAATATTCGAATATTCATTCGGAGGGATGGCATTCGATTTTTCATCTTAAGATTTGAATATTCGGGAAAATAAAAAATGTAACACATGACATCAATCCCTGCGAAACCATTCTCATTCACGCTTTAATGACTAGCCCTTGCAGCAACGCCAACATCGTGATTTACTTGATCTCAGAGAGAAGACAAAAATGCAGAAGACCTCAGTTGTGTGGGAGCACTTTAAATTAACTGAAGACAAAACAAAGGCAGTGTGTCAACCTTATTTTATTTAGACCATTAAAAAAATTTTATTCTATGAGAGAATTCATTTAATTTTATTTAAACTGTTTGTTAATTAAAATGTGTGATTTTATTGAAAGTATGCTGTTGCTGTGTTTTTTTTTTATACAATTCGTTGAACTTCGTTAATTAATTTTTTGTTCTTTTATTTAAATAGCCTACCCTTTACGGCACCAGTAATTAGCCTACTGTGCTGATAATTTGAGAGTTATTTGTTTGTTTGATAAATGTTTGGCTACCTTATTTAAATTATTGTTCTAACAGACCTGTTATTGTTTTGTATTATAGTGCAGTGTTCGTTCTTAAAAAATATAAACCCTTCCCGGGCTTCGAATATTTGATGTTAATCATTACTGAATACTCGAAGCTCAAAAAATGGTATTCGGACCAGCCCTACATAAGATGTGCATGAATAAGCCTAATTGAAATCCATACTTTTATCATGTACGTGAAGAAGTATATAAATTACGGAATGAAACTGCATCATTGTCAGATAGTCAATTTAATGTGTCACTGTAGTTTTTACTTTGTCTTAGCTGTCGAAATGCTCTGAATAGCAGCACAATGTTACATGGATCAGATAAAAAATCATTCATGATATAATTTTTTATTACCACACAAGTATACTGCCTCACTCTACTATATAATAATCTTACCATATAGTGGTAAGCTGCTCTCTCTTAGGTTGTACAACCAAGTTAAGTGACTGGTTGCTGTCTCCATAATCACAGGATAGTTAGAGGGTAATTATGGCTGTAGAGATTGTGGTGGGAAGATCTATTGTTTCAGTCTTGTGATATGCATATGGGTGTGTTGGTGTGTAGGACTTCCCAGCAGTCCCCTGTGCCTTGCTCATCCTCATAGTGCAACTCTGTTCCTCCCCTACTGACTCAAACGAGGCATTACTGATCGAGACTCCTCACGCAAACGTTTTGTCTTTCCGCCAGTCCTCCCATGTTTCAGCTCAGAGGCTTTGGTTTCAAAACCTGTCATTTCCTTTTCAGTCAGTTTTTGTTGTTTTTAGATTTATTTTTGTGAATCATAGATCAGTTTTTCTTGCTTTGTTTTTTTCGAGAAGATTTAGGCTTGTTGCATGTGTTTTGGTGCTTTGACATTTCATACTAAATGTAGTGCGTATTTTTCCTAATCATAATTCAGTTCAGCTGAATGCAGTTTTGACCTAATTTAGTAAGGACACCTGATTTACGTTATCTTGCAGCATGTATTGCATTGAATAATCTTTCAGGGAAGATAATTTCATATCAGTAAATAAAAATCACCAAAAACAAAAGGTTTACAGCACCTTTGACCTTCTGGCTTCTAACACTTGTATTCCTTTCCTGTATGCTGGTTCTCCACCTTGACATTTGCTCTTTGCATCTCAAACTGAACCACTTATAAAGCTATCAACTGATACCAGCAGATGTTTATTACTGATCTCCACTGAACTGCAACTTATTGCTCAGGCTTCTGTTATGGGGGGGGGTGGTTGATTCGTTCTTTCTGCATTTTGATTACCCTTAACATTACATTTTCTTGGCAGTTGACTTAACATTTACTATTAAAATGATTTAATATTTTCTTGCTTGCTTTTTAATTTCTATCAATGTAAACACCTACTGAAACTTTCTCAAGAAAGTGTTAGTAGGCCATGCGAAACTCACAGACACAATTGTTGAAACCCCCCCTAACCTTTAGTATGAGCAAAAATGACACTCATTACACCTTCACCAGGATTGTAGCCAATGAGTCAGAGCTTAGTGACATCGCTCAGCCATTAAAGAACAAAGATAGAGAAGTAAATCTTGATAGGATCTTATTTGAGGAGGAGCAAAAGACAGATAATCATCCATCCCCAATCCATCATCCTTCCCCTTATTGTCAAGTAGAATTATTGCTTTGGATAGGAGCTTTATCTTGTGAAAAGCGTACATTGTAGCGTTGTACATTTCATTTTACCTTTCTTAGTCGGCTAGGTCTGTTCACAAATTAGCAACCAATGTATAAAACACACATCCACCTATTTTTTTTGATGATGTGTTTCACTCATTAGTACGTCAGAAGACAACTGTCACTATTTTACGAGACTACTTTACACACTTTTTATAAGCAGCGTGGGAAAGATTTTATGACTTGAACCATGCTAGTAAATCAATGCAGATATACATGACTTGCAGTAGGTTTGTTTTGTTTGTGTTGGAGAGAAAGCAAAAGTGACTGATAGTTAACATTAAACCAGGAAGTTTTGCTGCATAAGAGAGTTAAATAGTGGTGATTCCTTGTGGTTTTCCCCTAACCTTATGCCTGTTAAACCATTGCCTGTGAACATGTCTTTCTCTATGTGTGTGTTAGAGAAAGTTCTTACATTCATGATTATTTGTTTGTTTCTTCTGTACTGGTTGGGGCCTGTTGATCAGATGAATGGATGTTGGGGCCCCATGCTTCTCTAGTTCAGTTTCCTTCTCTTGGCCCCAATATCTTAATTGATTCTCTTTCTTTTCACCATTTTCTCCTCTTCCCAGTTAAATATTTTTCACCAGAACTTTTCATACTGGATTATTTCACTTTAATGCTGACAGCTGATACAATTAAAACACTTCCTTTGTTCTTAGCTTCTTTAATCTGCGTCTTTTCCCCTTTTTGCCCTCGATCTCTTGTCGTTTATAGTTAGGCATTGTGGTGAACTTCAAACAAGCCGAAGCTTTCAAGGGTCCAGTCTTTCTCAGCAAGGCTTGGGATCCAGGCCTAGAGTGGCTCGTTAAAAACGGATTACCTTTCCTTAATGAAGCAGCTGCGGTCAGACTCATTAACAAGGCGACTGGTCATTTAATGCGTTTTCGATTTAAGAAAACCTGCATTACTATTTGACAACATTTAGACCTCCTTACCAATAAGACTTTTCTTTTCTGGAAAATCGACAGCTTTGAATGGTTTTGTCCATCCTAATGGAACCCCATGAGCATGACTCACATCATACACAGACAAACTCATGCTAATGGACACAAGGCCTTTCTTCTTGTTGAAGTGGACACTCTTGGTGGCCCTTTCCCATGGTACAGTGCATGACTGGCTGCACTGAGCACACACAAAGCTCAGCTGTGAATCCCTTCATGCTAAATGCTTGCAGCTCTACACCATTTAACATCCTAGTGAAACCTGTCTCAAACACCATGTTCCACTTGAAAATGGCCACAAGTTTCTGAATGCTTAAAGGTGACTGCAGTGATAACTGCAAATCACTATAAATAGAATTCCGCTTTAAAGCAATTGCGGTTGAAACCACTGGTGTCACATGGAGTATGTCCTTACTACGTTTTTGGGCCTGGGAACAATTAAGCTGAAATGTTGTCAATGGAGGGTCAGAAAGCTGTTGGATATTATCAAAAATTTCTTAATTTGCATTGTGGAGATGAACAAAGGTTTCGCGGGTTTGAAGCAGCACAAAGATGAGTAATTAATGATAGAATACATTTTCCTTGTTTAAAACCAACCCTTTAACATCTGATTTGGGACATCCCTATAGCCCAAAGAATGCTTAAGTTTTGACACAAACACTTGAGATGTACGCATAGCCGAATACATGAACAACTGGCAGTTGACAGATTAATGGACACTAGAATGTTATATCATGCTTATAAACCGAAGTGTAGTTTGGGCTTAGTTGACATCCCTATTTTTAGTATTTTTGCATGTCACTTCAAACTTTTATTTTCAGGCAGTTTTATGGCAGCAAGCAAGACTTTCTCATTCGCTCTTCTGAAAAACTTTTAAAAAAAGTTCCCACCACTGGAAAAGATGAATCAACTGGACTTTGGTCAGTGTCTCTTTTGGGTCCCTCACTGGGAAATAGAGGTCTTTCATGAAGGGTCAAGTGGCTGACAGAGGGCAAGGCCGGTACCTAATTTACGGGTTACCGTGGTGATGACAGGAGCTGGGGGAAAATGGAGGTGATGGTAACATTCTTTCTTTAAGTCTTGTATTTGTGTATCCTCCTACATTCCAACCCTTCTTTTTATCTTTTCTGTCTTTCTTTCTTTTCCTGGTCTCTGTCCTTTCCCATCCCCGACCTCTTCTTGAAATTTGTCTCTCTCACGACCTTCTGTCTCTCCATATCCCCTCCCCCAATCCCCCTCTTCCATTCTTTTCCCACTATTAACCTGTGATTAAGTAAGCCTGTCGTCAGCTCGGGAGGTTTGGCTCCTGGGTGAAAGAGAGATGAGAGACTTGCGCTCTTTCACCAGAGAGGTGTGAGAGTAAATCTCTTTTTTTTTTTTCCCCCATTTTATTCCTACCGTATGGACGTGCCTCTATGCTTGCCTAATGACTTTGTGCTCCACTTCCTGGCTGCAGTGGCAAAGTGGCTCAATAAAAAGGACCTTTTAAACTGCATTGAACTGAGTCCAGGCAGCTCAGCCATCGGCTCTGACGCAGCCATGGTGTCAGTGTCCACAAACCAACACACAAACACTTGGCTCGTCACTTTAGGTTCACTGACTTCAAGGCAGATGAACTTTAAAGACGAACTTAGTGTTGACAGTTAATGAAAAGGTGACCCCTCAAACTGACGCTGGGGTAGTTACGGAGGTTTATTTATGTTGCTCCATTCACATTTGTCTTAGAGGCCCAATTCTGGCATGAGCTCACTTTGTATCTGTCAGCACCAGCACTGCATGGTCCACCTGGTGGTCACACTGGGATTTTCAAATCATTTTCTCCTTTATAATTCTTAATAGATAATAGAATTTAAACATAAACAAACCCCATATTTTTGTGGGGGCTGTATTTTACAGCATCATGTGTTCAGCTCTGACTCTGTAAAGGTTCTACTAGGGCAGTTCATTCATGTAATATTTAGAGTATACTCAGACTGTCTGCACAAGATGTTTGTGTGGATGGTTTCAAGCAGTGAGATTAAACCTGTGTTGAGCTTTGCCTCTGTACCGTGTCAGTTGTGTTTGTTTGTGTGGAAGCATGTGTGCTGTCTGCTGTGTGGTATCCTCAGATCAGCCCTTGTCTGAAGTTAGTCTGCAGCTTAGTTTGATGTAATCTTTTAGCGCCTTTAGGCATATTTAAACAGGGATGGGTTACGTGCACCGAATGCTGTCCATTCACCTTGTCAAAACAAACACACTCTACCTGTTTCCCTGCAGCACACCAGTCAGCTTCAAGAACTTCATTTAGACTAAAAAGACTTCAAAATCCTATTATTGTCTTCATCCTGTAGGTGTGTAACTTAAATTAGGCTTATCTCTTTAAATTCCAAATGAGTAGTATTGTGGTTTTTCCTGTTCTTTCAAACCTTAGCAGTTTCCTCATGACACCTTCCTCTCATCATGTTAGTTTCTGTGTTGCTTCACCTGTGCCATGTCTGGCACATTACTGACATCTGTCGTCATTATCAGGCAGATGAAAGATCTGAGATCAGTTGAGAATGATCATGTCACATCTTGTGTGACTGTTGTTGGCATTGCAAGCAGCAGTGCAGCCTTCGGCTTCAAAAAAAAAGATTTGAGCCATGCTGTTCACATGCTATGACTGTTACCACACTGCCCCCTATCATTCTTTCTTAGATTTACAGCAAACTCTCAGTCAGCCTTACAAGAACATGATTTTTAATTCTTTAATTAGTATTTTATGTGTGCATTTAGAGGGTTGTTATGTACCTTTATCATGCACAAGAAAGATTGCTTTCACGTTTGCGGAATTACACCTACAAATCGAAAAAAAATCCAAACCCACATTTTGTTTTTATTACCACAGCTGACAAAGTGCACCATAAAAAGTATCATAAAAGAAGATTTATTCACTATATTCTAAGCTTTTAAAAAAAGCCATATGATGGGTTGTGACTAGCCCACATTGGTCTTTGAAGTCTAGCTGAAATGTATCACATAATCCTATAGGGGACATTCACACAGAACACATTTTTCCATTCAGTTGCGCTACAAACCTATTTTTTTTTCTACTTAAGCACATTCTAGATAGACATGTTTGAACATTGCATTTGTGTCTTTTGCACTGGAATAAAAAACTGCCCATATCTCACATTTTTCAAACCATTCATGAGACTGGCCCCTTGGGTTGTGGACACAGGTGGAGGAAATGACTGATAAACTAACAATGTTACCAGGAAATAATTGTGTCTGTTACAAACCTCTCTTTTTTGAGCCATATTGTTCATTAATGTGCTTTATCACAGTGGTATTTTTTCCATCTCCCTATGCCCTGTCTTTGTTTGCAGTCAGCATATTTCCTGTGACATTGTGTTTGATTTGTAGGAGGAACTCTAGGCTAAAATGGTGATGATGTATTATAGTGTAAGAACACCAAATTATATTTTAGACAGGGTGACCTTGTCAGTGGTGACCTCGTTGAATTTCATATTTGAATTTGCAAGAGATCTCCGTGTTCTTCTCCTTTCTGTCTCTCCATGTTATCTTCCTCAGAGGAAACGCCTTTTCCTACAGCTTACCTGTGATGTCATATGTCACATGCTGTTTGTCCTGTAGATGTGCACTATGCACTGTGTAAACACGTCATTGTGTTATTTCTGTATATTCAGTAGCATTTGAACCGGACCTTCAGGAACACCCATAATCTTATGATCTGGGCTTTCTGTGCCTTCTGCTTCTGTCATTTCACTAGTGTTCTGTTGACCTTTGCTTGTCTGTTTGAGATTTTGCACAAAAAGTGTATTAATGTGTGTTGCTTCGTGGGTCACTGTCTGTGTTTTGGTGAATAAGTTAGCTGGGTGTATCTCATATATGAACTAAAAATTAAAGACTATTTTTCACCTTTTAACTGAAGATTTAAAGAGTACTTTTTGTTGCTATAATCTGCCTAAAATCGTCATGAAAGTATATAGTTAATATATAATAAATATGGATTTTATAGTAGGCTACTCTAATGTATTTTATTATATATTTTAAATTTAAATTTAATGTCATTGTTAAAGTTTTGTTAGTTGAAATTTAAATATTAGATGCAAAAATTTTATATTAAACTACTGAAATTCTATATATAGTGTACTCACACTAGGCATGGTTGCCGTGAACCGGGCCCCAGAGTACGATTGTACCCCCTCCCCATTCCCCCTCTGGCCTGCACTCACATATGATTTTAGCAAACGTGCCGGAGCATTCTTACGTCATTATGGTGAGGCGGTTTCAGGATAAATAGGAAGAGCGGCGCTCTCGCTGGACGCTAATGATGGGATTTATGGCTTTGAGGGGATCCAAATCTTGGTGATCGGTTCCTTTCAAAGAGCCGTTCAAAAAAAAGCCTCTATTACTGTTCTGTCTCACAGAGGAGTTAATTTGTGTGCATCTGTGTGAAACACCCATAGGGAAAAAAGAACGACAGAAAGAATGGCTCCCCCCAGCCACGACTCGGCTCCCATCATTCATGTTTATGAGCCATTCAAAAGAATCGGTTCGTTCGTGAATGTCACAAGTCTACTGGACACGATGGAGTCCATCGCTCTGTTTACTTTGTGGATAGTAATTTTGAGTCGTTTGGTTCGCGTTGTTCCACAGCCCTCTTACAGCTTATTGTTAAACAAACATTGCACCTCTGCCGTAGACCGAAGCGAGCCTTTCTCCGCTATGTTTGTTTTGGGGCGTCGCAAAAACGTGACTTTGCGCGCCCTGATCCATGCTAGAGCGCAGTTAGTGCTCACACGTATGCGAACCGCGCCCGAGTCCAACTGAACTGTGCTCTGGCACACCTCTTCTAACCGGGCCAGGGACGGGGAAACGTACCGCGCCCGGGCACGTTTCGGAGCACTCACACTAGTCAAACGAACTGCGCTTTGGTGGTCAAACGCACTCGGGCACGGTTCAGACTACCTAGTGTGAGTACACCCTAACTCTAAGGCTGAGTCTGCCTCCTCCCGGGGCAGAGCTTGCAGGTTCACCACCTGATCGCGAAAAGGCATGGTGGGAACCTTGGGCACGTAGCTGGAGATCGATCTTGGCCTCTCCGAAGTGATTCCAAATCAGCTGGACTACCTGGGGGTGGAGCCGCCATTCTCCAGGGTGGCTGCCGTGAGAGCCGCATGTGACTCCACAGGAGCAGATGGTGGGGAAGCTGTGACATACAACGGGGGCGTAGACCACCTTGTTTGTTTATATACGCAACAGCCGCAGTGTTGTCAGTCCGGACTAACACGTGCCTGTGGCGCACCGTTGGAAGAAAATTACGCAGTGCGAGAAAGACTGCCATCAGCTCAAAGCAATTGATATGCCAAAGCGGTCGGACGCCTGTCCAGGGACCCAAAGCTGCTTGGCCGTTGCATACAGCACCCCAGCCCGTGAGAGAGGCATCCATATTGACCACGACATGTCTCGAAACCTTTTCCAGGGGTACTACTACCTGTAGGAAAGCAGGATTGTCCCACGGGCTGAATAGGCTCTGCGGGGAAATGTCAATTCGAAGTGTGCCACGGTGCAATGCCCATCTCGGGACCCGATCGTTTAACCATCGGTTTAACCACCGCAGCGCGGTGCCCTCCCGAGGCAGCTTCAGCCTTACCATCTGACTCACCCTCTGATGCTGCCGAAGACAACTCATCCACTTGGGGCACTCTAAAGGACACACTCATCCCTGTTACAGGGGGTGCGGTCTCCTCCAGGAGGACCACGGGACTACATGGTGCATCAGAAATCCGGAAGGCTTTCACCCCGGATGGAACATTCTGAACGCTCACCTGGAAATCCCACAAGTGCCTCGCCACGGTGCTGGAAGGACACAAGGGGAGCCGTCTCGAGAGGCAGGACTTCAATGTAGCCATGGTCATATGCTCGCAATGAATGCAATGACCATTCACAAAAGCTGCCTCAGCATGTGCTCGACCCAGACACGCGAGACAGTGATCATGCCCGTCTCGCGTGGAAGACCTACCGTGGCAGCTCCGTGCACTCAAAAGGGTCTTTGCAAAGAAAAGTCTCTGTACGAGCCCTCATAAAAACGATCACTGAACCCTAGTCGACGGTTCATTCTGTCACGATATTAGAGTAGGCGTTTGGGTTCAAATGCAAATCGGTATTTATTAAGCTAAGAGTCAAGGCAAACAGGGTCGAGCAACGGCAAACTGAAACAGAGGAGGCTGAGACATCCAGGGATTTATACACATAAAACTAGGTCAATGGGTGGAGTCAACAATGAAACACCATGACAACTGAAAAAATGGGTGGAAACATGAATAAAACGCAACATACAAGGTGGGCGGAGACATGAGATAGTTGATGCAAGTCCATGAGTGCAGACAGACACAAAACACGAAGAGTTCGCTGGGCGCTGGAGTGCCAAGCCCTGATCTGGGCTGGCACATCCAGCTGATCCTGACATACATCATCTCTAGGTGCAGTCGCCTGCAGTGTATCCAGCTGTATAAAGACTGGGGGCTGGTTATCAGGGGAATGGCCAACGGGGAGTACTTTTGGGGTTTTATTCCTCAGATGACCACCCAGGCTACTGTAGCTGGGATTGCTTAATATCCAGGGATATTATAGATCTACTGTTTACTTTCTAAAATATATAATTATATACATATATAATTTGCCACGGTTAACATTTTAACAAGAAAATGTAAATATTACGTACATGTATATGTAACTATAAATAATACAAAACGAAAGATTAAACAATAAGTTTTAAATATGTCTTAAAATTTTGCCTGGACCATCAAAGCAAACGCGTCATGTCCACAACAATATGGCATAATATGTGTTGGAAGTGGAGGTGATGTATTTCCGCTCTTGAATGGAGCTCCACTCTGCAGCCAGACCCTTCTCTTAATGTATGGTATTTGCACCGAAAATTGGTAAGGATTAATGCTGATATCATTCAAAACCACACTTTGGGGTGTTTTATCAATCTTTTGGAGGGCAATGAAAGAATTTTAGGATTGATTTAAAAAATATTTTGATGGATTGATAACTGACTCAGCTGATCAGCAAAACTGAATTTTGTTTGCGTCACTGAAACATTATTAACACTGTAAAACTGCTTTGACACAGTCTGTATTGAATAAAGCAGCACAAATAAACGTGACTTGACTTTGCTAAATGGTGTTATAATTAGTTGTGACCTCTCTGTCCTTGTTTAAAACTGCTGGTGTACTGAGGTACGTGCCTATTTTATTTAATGCAATGCAAAACAGGTACACATTAACTGAGCAGAGAGATCTTGTGATGTCAAAATTAAGAGTAAACAATCTTGTATTAATGAAAATTTTTTGAATTTCTATAATATGAATTTGGTTTGTAACCAAAATATTATGAATAGTTGCTGCAACATAATTTTAGAATATACGCAACCAGATCATCTAATCCTATTCTTTTGATTGTCCCTTAAAAGAAAATTTTTATGGTCACTCTTGTTTTGGATTTGCCAGCCCAGTCAAAATAAGAACTAGTTTTTAAGTGACATGTCTGGGTCTGGTTTAATAAAGGTAACTACTCATAAACATACAGTACTTCATTTTTGTCTATATAATGTATATGAATGAGAAAGGTTTCTTGGGGGGAATTTTAGTATATTTTTTTGAGCAGGCTAGTTCTACTGAAAGTAACTGGCAACATTGGTAGCAATCCATGATGCAGCATTCACAAAGAAACCAATTTCTAACCAAGCAGCTTTCTTGGTTAATGTGAGAAAAACTGCATGACCAACTTTTTCTTCCTCACACAAAACTCAATGTCTACTGAAATGACAGGCTTTCTTTTGTGAATTTTAATACCACCTGCACCGTATATAGGGCACCATTGTAGAGCAACCATTACCATGGGGGGGCATCACCACCCATAGAAATGCCTCATTGTATCATCTCTCAGTCAAAAATGGTAAGTTCAAGGACAATAATTGTATTCCTCTTCTCAAAAAGATGCACAGCATCATTCATGTCTGTAAATCACAAACAGTGCGGGATGTTTGCTTGTAATAGCAGGAAAATAAACTCCTTGAAGCTATTGGAAAGTGCTATGCTCCTGCACTAGAGGGGGCAATTTTCTCACTTTATAGAGTACACATGTGACTATTTCTCTATACAGGCTGGGATGAAATCCCAACAATTCAAATTCTGTAGGATTAACCAACAGCTTTTAAAAGTCCCATTCATTTATATACGGGTATTTAACATGCTCTGCCTTAAGCTCATTTTTGATCATGCAATGTACATTTCAAACAATCTGGGACATCTGCCAGGACATGAAGAGCACAGATTAACTCATTGAAGGTCAAAAATGTATTCTGAAAGGTTTTTAAAGTCCCTTCCCTTTCAAAGGATTGAAGGCTCATAAGTAGGCCTGTCAGCACGCCATATAGCAGACCCGATGATGATGTGCTGGAGAACTATTTACATGATCAGGTGTTTCCTCAGGCTGAGGTGAAACACAATGAAAATAATAGCAGTCTTGAATTTAAAGTCCCTTCACTGCTGTAAGAGAGATCTCTAATGGAGACAGGCAATGAGGTTAGGTGACAGCCACACAAAAGGACAAAACTGGTCCGTTTGAAACTGAGAAGAGCAGTTATGACTTCGGGAATAATGAGAGATTTTAATGAGAGACGTTTGGATGGCGATTCGTGAATGAGACTGCTCCGCTGGCAGATCCCTTCTTTTACGACACAGGTGAGATCGACATCTTGGAGTCCTTCCATTTGATATTTGATCTAGGTGTACACATTGCTGTCACAGTGTTGATAGAGGTAATGAGAATATAATTAGGAATGATTGCTCGAATTCTCATGCTAAGAAGAAAATTGACACTTATTATATCTCATTAGATGGTCTTTCAGAGATAAACGTCAAATAATATCAGCCGTGTGCTTCCAACAGTTATGGAAGTAATGTGTGGTTTCCTAAAAATAAACTCTTGGTTTTGATATTCAGTTTTTTTTGTTTTGACTTTTTGTTTTTTGGTCAAATAGTTGGATGTGCTTTTGTGAGAATTACTCATTTATCTTTGAACTTGGCTCTTCATGCTGCAGTCTAATAGACTTTCTCTATCCTGAAAACTCATGCTGCCTGTCCCTCTGTGGTTGCATCTCCGGATCCTCATAACTGAAAGACTCCAAACAAGAAGGCCCCTCCCAATTATATAACACTGAGTCCATCGCTTTCATCAAAGACAATTGACTTAATTACAGCTCTAAGCGGACCACGGTATTAATCATAATGCCATATCTTTGATTTTCAAGCTTTGTTCCAATAATGGTACTCGGGCTGCATAAACACACAATTTACATTGAGGTAACCAGTATAAACAAAATTTACACCAAACGTGATTACAACATAATGGGTCTTTTTTAAATTACGCTTGTGGTCTAAAATAGGCCCATAAAGGATTCAAGCACTTGCGGTTCCATTGTTGTTTACGCGTGGATTTATTTACACATGGCTGACAGGCAATAGAAAAGGCTTTGGGGCCTGAGATTTTTTTTTTTTTTTTTTTTCTGGAAAGGCTCTATTTAGCTTATCCGAATAAAGCACAGCACAGGCCTTAATGAAGTAGTGTTGTTGGAAACATGGGAAACTATCAAAATTTA
Organism: Enteromius thamalakanensis; assembly: GCA_032357475.1. Classification (NCBI taxonomy): domain Eukaryota; kingdom Metazoa; phylum Chordata; class Actinopteri; order Cypriniformes; family Cyprinidae; genus Enteromius; species Enteromius thamalakanensis. Next base: position 8,795,723 of record JAUCMT010000043.1, on the reverse strand, counting down.
ATGGTGTTAGACGTTAGATGCTGAGAGCTCTACGCAGGGGCGTAGCATCAAATTCGGGGCCCTACGCACAAGCAGTGGCCATGGGCCCCCGTAAGCTTGAGGTTCACAACT
>JAUCMT010000043.1:8757129-8783673 GCA_032357475.1 Enteromius thamalakanensis | reverse complement strand
TTTTTTTTGTGTTTGTGTGTCTGTGTGTGTCTATCTGTGTGTGTGTCTATATATATATATATATATATATATATATATATATATATATATATGTGCATATATTGTGACTTTGAGAGTGGGATGCTTTGTGTGTACTTATCGGTGGAAGTGGGCTGTCTGCACCACATGGTTGCTTAGTATTGCTGTGTCTCTATAGCAACCACATCAACTGTAGTCTCACAGTAAGAGGCCGAAAGAAAGAGGCAGATAAAGCGGGAGTGTAATGAACTCAGAACAGCAAGATTGTGTGATCAATTTCTATTCTGTGCTGGTTGCGTCACTAGTCTGGCATGTTCAGAAAATAAGAGAGAAAACAGAGCTGAAGTTCATGTCTCAATTCAAAACTTCCTGCCCATAATTCTTTGTTTGCAGTGTTTTTAGATCATACCTATATCTGTGGCATCAGGTGTCAGATCAAGACTGTGATACGTCAGCTTTGATCTCTATTAGGTATACTCAATTGCATAATGTTCAAGATATTTGTGCATTTGTGGATGCACAGAGTGTGGTGTGATGCAACATCGACCATTGTCATGGTTTTCTGAGCATGTGTTCATGCGTGACCTCCTACGTGTTTTAGTAAGTTGTGAAGAATGTAGGTCAGGTGATAACGCTAATGAACCTATTAATTGGTCTTTTTTTTAAGCTTTCAGCCTAGTTTCCAATTTTACCAAACCTCTGCTAATGTAGCTGCTGATGTACGCACACTGCCATTCAAGTTTAACAGATTGTCAGTAAATGTTTAAAATGCTTTAGAAAGTCTCACCAAGGCAGTACAGTATATGTTTGAACAACAAAAATATATGACTGTATCAATTGAAAATACAATTTATTTTTGTGATGCAGAGCTGAATTTTCAGCTTCATGTCTTTTTTTTTTGGAAACTGTACTTATTTTCCCAAGATTCTTTAAATGGAAAGTTAACTGTCACATTTTATTCAATTAAAGCAAAATAAAAATCAAAACTTTTTAAATGGTAGTGTATTTCTAATAAGTTTTTCTATTAAATCATGTGACTATGGGTAAAACTCTGTTTGTTATTGTATTAATCATTAAAATTACACAATTTTGCATTTTACAGTCTATGTTTGAATACAGGCTATTTAAAGCGAGTCTGGAGGGACGCTTGTAAATAATACACAGCATGATGCTGTAGTCCTCTTCATGTGTTACATAATTAACCCAATCTCTCTTCCTTCCCCCCTTTTCCTCTTCCTCTGTCTGTTTTCTCTTTTATCTCTCTTTTCTCAGATGAACGAGACAGGGTGCAGAAGAAAACTTTCACAAAATGGGTCAACAAACATCTCATAAAGGTACAGTCCAGCACGCCGGGTTATTTTTGTCTTTTCTGCTGCACTGCACAATGATAAGGCCTGCTGGCAGCGGGGCTTCAGTCCTGCTGAACACACAGCTTGCATGCTCACACTTACACTCAAGACTCAGGGACTGGTCTTTTTAATATTAGGACACTTGCAATGGGTCGTGCAAAGCAACGATTGTACCGAAACTGTTATTGGGTTAGTAATAATAACACAATGACAAAGGTATTTGTCCATATGACTGTAAAGACATTCAGTATGTTGTGATGCTCGAGAACTATATTTGTGAGTCTGTTAATCCTCTGTAACTCCTGCCCCACTGACTGCAGATCATGAGAGCAAAGAATGCTGGGTATTTCAAGGGCAGGGCAGATGACCAGCTGCAGAAGGGCCAGAGTTATGAGGTAGAGAATAGTGGCTTCATAACTCAGCTGGTATTACTGTAATGTAGGTCGGACCGTAGGAAATGAGATAGGTTTACACAGTGCTGCTAAAAGGTTAGACTCTACAAGTAATGAGTTATATATACTAGACCTCTGTGACCCTTTTGGGACCTCTTTATATTGTATTAGAGACGAGAGATTGTTTGTTCCCGCATATAACAAAAGACAGATTGCAGTAGGCTGTAAAATAATTAACTGAGATTAATTGAATTCAAACTAAAATTTTAATTTATATTATATATATATAAAGTACAAACTTTTATTTTGAATTTTATTTTGAACTTTTATTTTTAATTACTATTAATAACTTTGCAGCAGTGATGTAAGATCCCGCTAACGCACTGTTTGGGGTCTGACAGGTCTAGAATTATCTATATGTCGATTACTTTGCAATTATACACATGACTCTTTTTAGCTGTTGCAGTATAGCTCGCGTAGTTAGTCATTAATCTCGTTAGTAGATAAGTAGGTGGTGATACCTGTTAGCTTTGTGTTTACACATCTCTCTCCACCTCTGGCAGGTGAACAGGTATGTTGTTCAATGTTACACTGATTGAAAGCTGTGTGCAGATTTTGTCACATCCGTTTGTTTGTGCCACACACATAAACAATGACCTCATTGCAAACTGGTTTATGAGGGGTTGCACAACATACCTGTCTACAGGAATGACTGCTCACTACAGAGGGGGGTGGGGGAGCATTTGAGTGTGACACATTTTGTTATTTTATACTGCACCGCTTAGGTGATACTCCAGTGCCCAAGTATAGTTTGTTATTCTCTCCGTCTATGGTAACAGGGCATCCCCTGATAATACACCTGTGATAAACACTGAAATGACATGAAAGAGAGAAAGGGTGTTTTGTTCAGGGAGTGTTGAAACACATGTGACCGTGACACTGATCATATATTGTCTCTATACAGACTGCTCTTCTGAAATCATGCTCGAATAAGCACAAACACTACCAGCTTCAAATTTACATATAACATTCCCAGTGGAGTTTTTTTAACTCAAATTATTTTGCTAATAATATAGTTTGTAAAAAATATTCTATAATATAATGCAATATAATGTAACATAAAAAATGCATATATTTTAAAATGTAATTTAATGTATGCATTTATTTGAAATAAAAATCGTGCAACATTTTAAATGTCACTTTGGATCAGTTTAAGGCACTCTTGCTGAATAAAAGTACTAATTTCTAGCTGTATTTTTTGCTGAATTGGTTGAAATAAAGGGAGGGAATAGAGAGGATTGTGAGCCTCACAGTTGCCAGGATGTTCTTTTATACACAGCAGATGGTTCCTCTATGACCCTATGGGGAGGCAGCTGTGTTGGATTTTGTTGCATACAGCTCAGGATCTCTGAATCCACACACATACACTTTAGTGCAGAACTTCAAGATCCTCTGTTTTTCTTGTTGCTGGTTTACTGGCCCATCTCAATGAGTTTGCTGCCCTCTGCTGGTTAGAGTTAGTGCACTGCAGTTATCTCTCTATTACACTCATTTAATTTACTATTTTATCCAAACTGCTTTTGTTGATGGGTCACAACAAAACAAATTTGTTTGGTAATTTGCTCATTCAAATACAAAAAAGTCAGCCTTATTGAAACCATTGCTTATACATCTCACTCTGACTGTATTTCTCTCCTTTTCTGTCCAGGTGCGGAAGCACATCACAGACCTGTATGAGGATCTAAGGGATGGGCATAACCTCATTTCCCTGCTCGAGGTGCTGTCAGGCGTCACATTGGTGAGAACCAACTACGATCACATTAACACACTTGCGCGCGCACACAAACACACCCACACACACAGGATATACTTAAGGTTATACACAAATTTGATTCCAATGCTTTATGCAATTCTCCCAGGTAATTCATGTGGCAGAGATCTGTTTTATCTTTCATAATGCAATTCAGAGCCACATGATGCCAGACGATCATGTCACATGAGTTGACCTGGGGGTTAAGCTGTGTCCTGGCTTGTTGCTGATGTTGCCGAATGCAGATACAGGCCTTGCTGCAGAGAAATAGCTGAGTCTGATATGTACTGCAATGTGTTGTAATGACATCTGCGTTAGTACATTATTTCTGCACTCAATCTTGCCCACTCTGATGGCTGGGGACCATGATGCACTGGGGCAGACTGAATGACGAGTGGATTAACAGAGACAGACTGCTGACACACCACCTGCCCTTTACGATCACTTTCTCACTCTGTCTTCATTCCTTTCTTTTACCTCATCTTTTTTCTGATTTATATTTGCGGTATTATTATTAGTTTTTGGTTTTGTTTCTCCTTCACTCTCTTCTATCTTTTAATTTTTTTTATGTATACATACATCATTCTTTCAATGTTGTTTCTGTCTTCATCCTTTCTCTGTGACCCTCTCTCTGATGATGTCATCAGCACAAGGGTGCATCGGCTCTGCGGAGAACGTCTGTGTCACGCGCACCCCCACTCATCCTGCTGGGTGGGGATGATGAGGAGGATGGAGCTCAGGGAGTATGTGTGCCCCCCCCCCCCCTTTTTGAAATAAACACAGTCAGCTCTGTACACTGCATGGCGTGGACTGAAAGAACAGGTCAATTTCGTGAATATGCAGAAGGGAATGTCTAATGCACCGATGCATAATTCATGATGACGCACAAAATCTGATTTATTACGCTAAGGTGTTTGAGAGACCTCACCTTGTGTACTCATTTTATATACAACGCTCACGTCACATGCTCACATTGAATCTGATGTCTTTGACACGTCTGCCCTATTCTGGGGTTTTCTGGTCACCTGTTTGCAGGTTTGCTGTACACGCTGCTGCGTTTGTGGGTGATAGTGAGCATGCTTTGCATGTAAGAGTGTGCAGTGTGCTTCGTGACCTCAGTAGACAGTAGTGATAGACCGATATATTGGACAGGCAAGTTAATTGGATGATATTCTGCCATTTTGATTATTGGCCATGTCTGGTTGATTCATAAAATTAGCCATTTGGCCTTTTCAGTAGATTTGACTCTTCTTCCTTGTCAATCGATAGAAACCTGAGGAAATTTTGGGACATCTTATTTCCTACTGTTAAATTATTATAAACACTTAAAGTTCAAAGGTTTGTGGCCAGTGACGTTTTTCATTATTATTTTTTTTATCAATTTTTTATTACATTTAAATTCATTTTTAAATAAATTTCTTTAACTATATATTTATTTTTGTAAGTGTGGGGTTTTCACAAAAATTATTTATTTTAGGTAAACAGTTATTTTAAATTGTAATAATATGTGACCCTGGAGCACAAAACCAGTCTTAAGTTGCTGGGGTATATTTGTAGCAATAGCCAAAAATACATTGTATGGGTCAAAATTACAGATTTTTTATTTTTATTTTTTTGCCAAAAATCCTTTGGATAGTAATTTAAAATCAACTTCCATTAAGGTATTTAGTCATCTTTTAAGGTATTTTATTTTACCGAAAAGATATTAAAACTTAATTTTTGATTAGTAATATGAATTTATAAGATCTTCATTTGGACAACTTTAAAGCTGATTTTCTCAGCATTTATATTTTTCTCTACCCTCAGACTCCAGATTTTCATATAGTTGTATCTCGATGAAATATTGTCCTATCCATCTAAATCATACATCAATGGGAAGCTTATTTATTCAGCTTTCAGATCATGTATAAATCTTAATTTGGTAAAATTAACACTCATGACTGGTTTTCTTGTCCAGGGTCACATTACTTTTTTATTATATTAAAAAAAAAGTCACTGTGGTATATTTGTAGAAATTGGCAAAAATACATTGTAAGGGCCAAAATTATCATTGCCAAACATCATTAGGGTATTAAGTAAAGATCATGTTCCGTGAAGATAATTTATACATTTCTAAAGTTAAATATAAAACACTTCATTTGTACAGCTTTTTTCTCGATATTTAGATTTTTTTTGCATTGCATTTGATTCCAGATTTTCAAATAGTTTTATCACAGATAATATCTTATCCTAACCAACCATACATCTATTTAAAATTTGTTTATTTATTTACTTTCAGATGTAAAAAAAAATACACTTGGTGGTCCAGGGTCAGCCTTATTGAGTATAAATTATTTACTTAAAAAACATTTAAAAACATTAATAATCTTACCAACCCTGAATTTTTGGATGGTAGTGTATAAAGACATTATATATCGGCCATCCACTGCCCTGTACTCTAGATATTGCTTTATGTCACCCACTACTAGACCTAATGTTAGCAAGCGAGACAAAGTGTGTGAAATACAATTATTGTATGACTGTTTACCGAATGGTTTGCTAATGGTGACATTTTCACAGTATGCTAACTATTCCCTGTAACTCTTGATCTTGACTGGATTAATAATTACTGACAGTCTTGTGAGTGTCTTGTGTTATTTTGCATTGTGCTGCTTTTGCTGCTTTCAGGCTTGTGTTAATGAAGCTGTCCTGTTTTCACACAGACCTTCAATTTGCTCAGATTATCAGTGCACTCATCTGCATGCTCTCTCTGTGTTCTCTCTCCCATTTTCCTCAATAGCCCAGGGAAAAGGGTCGCATGCGATTTCACCGACTCCAGAATGTGCAGATCGCCTTGGACTTCCTTAAGCAGAGACAGGTATGAATGTCTTAAATAAGACACTTTCTCACCCACAAAGTTAATTTTACAGATTGTCAGCACTTTGTTTATAAATGCAAGGATGTGGCCAAATATTCAAGATTGGGTGGGGTAAAATAAGAGAGCTGGAAGAAGTCTCATTCATCAGCTACTCCTCTGAATATTGGGAAGGACGTGTCCCCTTTAGTTTTGAGGCTTGTTGCCCCCACTAATGATCTAAGGCACATTTAGGCAAAGTAAATACAAGATGATAGCTTAAGACGTCTGGGTCCTCAGTCTCATTGTGCTTCAGTTAGCAACATGGCTCTAAGATAACATGACCTGGAGTTGATAGATGTGTTCTGCCCCATGCAAGTCTGTCCAATCCCCTCTCTGCTGTCACCCCAGCCCAGGGTCCCTAAAACAGACAAAACGCCAACCAGCACCCTTCTCCCAAAAGCACAGTACATGTATTATGACAGCTGTAAGTGCAAGAGGACAGCAAATGCCAAAGCTGTCCTGAAATTACATTACATCGTCAGTTTTTACAGTCTCTAGGCATGGTCTTTTATTGGCAATCAGTTGTTTTTTTAACACCTTTGCACCCTATTGTAACTTTTACTAATACTTTAACTCGTTCAGATATTTTCCACTAATGGGTCTTATTTTTTTTTGAATGCAGGTCAAATTAGTGAACATACGCAATGATGACATCACAGATGGGAACCCAAAGCTGACACTAGGACTGATCTGGACCATCATCCTTCACTTCCAGGTAAATTCACGTCTGTCACATCTGTGTCCTTCTTGAATATGTAATGTTTAACACAGCATGGCTGAGTTAGAGGTGACTCTGCAAAATGCTAACAGCGGTTGTTTAGCAGCCTTTCATGTCCGCAACTGTCAGTTTGAGCGATAAGGATTTGCCTGTGGAGTTCAAGAGGGGATGGTGCACAGGGAGAATGTGATGGATAGAGAACAGTCCTAATCTCAGACTCTGAATGTGCTCAAGGAATGGTTTATATGGGGCTTCAATAGAAAAGACCTGGCAGTCTGCCTGTTTTGCAGAAAGACAGACTTTCTGGACAGGCACTGCCAGCCTGCATGCTGATAAAGAAATAGAAATCTGTGGAAATGAGCCCTGCAGAGCATATTTGTGAAATGGCCTTCAATTTTCTGTACTTATTGGGTCAAGTTAGAGAAGTAAGGTCTGTTGGATGGGTACGAAAGCAATAAAACGATATTTTCTTTCTTTCTCCAGTATGGAATACTAGCACAGATTGTTCAGACCATTTTAATTATGTACTACAATAAACACATGACCAGTTAAGCTCATTTTTGATGGAAATTTATGCAGAAGGCTTATAATCTGAAAAATAACTCCAGAAAAATATAGCTATAATTTTAGCTCTTTGATTTATATTGATTGAATGCAGTACTAATTGCTCTGTTTGTAGTATATGGAATATCAGTTTGTGAACATTGTATACATGCACAAAACTGCATGCTATGTGCATTATGCAGTTGTAAGGATTTATTTAGTTGTAAATATAACCTTAGTCACCCATCAGCTATGACAAAATTTAATAAAGACTAGCAAAAAATAGTAAAACTCTGCTGATATTCAAAGTGAGTTTTATTAAATGCCCTTAAAAGAACAAGGTTATCATGTACTGCATATGAGCTGCACTTCCTAGGATGGTCCAGCAGATGACACTGTTATTATCAACAGAACGGTTACATCACAAGAAGACACATGCAGCTGGTTGCCAAGGTGATTGTGTTTTGTATGACCCCAAAGCCTTTTTCAATCAGCATGATTCAGCAGAAAAGAGTAGAGGAAGCATAGGCCTCATGAAACGGCATATTATTTTAAAACAAAAAAAAGCTTCAGAAAAATATTCAACTAGGTCTAATAGTTCTTTAGAAATGAAACCACTTTGCCCCACAGTGCTTGAATCTGATATTTTTACGGCCGATATATTTTTACAATAACTAGAGAGTAGAGATTTGAAACAAACTATCAATTACCTAGACAAATTGCAGTAATTAGTTCAGAACGGAGCAGGCCACTGGCACACAAATAAGTACTTATAAACTACTTGTTGCATCTCTGAGAGAGGAGAGAGAAAACAATTGCATGCTCAATTGCAATACTTGATTAATTATGAAACAATGGAAACGAGACAACATTACACAAGGCAAAGCATGCCAATGCCAGTATGAAAGTAGGAAGAATTTGCTTTGGTTGAAAACATTTCAACATTAGCTTTATTTTCTGTCAACCAAAAATATATCGGAAGAGAAGTAAAAGGTGCGATGGAAGACTCCTAAAGAAATGCATATCGTTGTCATGAACTAGTTGTAGCCAAAACCACTACAGTCTCATATAATATCGCAGGACTCATTTAAAGCAATATCATCCAATTTAATAATTCCAGCCAAGACACATTAGGAGCCATTAGGAGTAGGTGCTATTTGTCAATAGAAGCATTCGAAACCACTCTAAGTCTCTAAGTGCCATTTTGATGCATACTGTACTTTCACTTCAGACGGCCAAGAGAGACTAGCTATCCAACCTCCCCCACACTCAATCTGGGACACCTCCCTGTGTTTTGAAACCACCGCTGTAATTTAGGCTAACAGCAGCCTTTTGGAATTGTGTTTTGTATATATTGGCTTCATATATTTCTGTCTAGGTTTAGGATCCTGTGGGAAAATACCCATCAAGCTTCAGTGTGTTAGTCCTATTCTGAATTTGCTCCAGCTGTCTCTGTCACAAAAACAACTGATGTGATTGGCTGTTATGTTAGTCACATTAAAGGTGTGGTTGTCTGGCCAGCTGTGTTGTTTGGCTGTATGCTCTCTATCTGCAGGATAAAGGTGCTGGTCTCTGTCAGTAAACAGAAATTTACCTCATCTCAGTTACAGTACATGAGTCTCTGGATACATGAGAATTAGGTTGGTAAAAAAAGTGGGCTCAGCTGGCTGATTATCACGGTATCACGGTTCTGATTGATTTATTGCTTGTTAATTCATCACCCTCCTTTGCAATCCTGCTCATGTATGCAGCTTCTAATCACATGACTAAATATCATCACCATGCTGTATTTTGTGTAGGAATGTCTATAAAAGAGGGATATCTTTATCCTTAGGTGTGGTCACATTTACTGTTATTTGCCAATTTCCCTCTGGCAAAATCCTGTAATTTCAACAGGAATCCATATAATCAATTTCCTGATGTGAAATAAGCATTGGGTTAAATCAATTATGCAAATGTGCAGTTTTGACCCAACAGCCTGCAAAATTTAATCAGAATTTAACTAATGTGAATACATCTTAAAAGCTGGCAAAATCTTAACTCTTTACAGGTCGATTGCATTTTTTAGACCAGTTAGTGATAAATCCATTAATCCTGCTGTGTTCCTTGTTCATTTTATGGTTGGTGTGCTAATGCATTAATGTATATGTGTAACAGAGAAGAGGTAATAATATCAGCTGTGCAGTGTACTTGTATGTTGAGCGGCAACAATTAAAATTTCAGGTTCATTCTTTTCTTGAAGCCAACCAATTTGATTGGTACGCATGTGCGCGTGTGTGTTGAGCTCTGAGCTCACCAGGCATCAGAGCAGGGAGGGAGGGAGGGATGAGCACGTGGATAGGAGGGGTGAAAGAGAGAGGAGGAGGGAGAGAGGGAGGAGGAGGAAGCTAAAGCAGCAGCAGCGTATTCTGTGAGGCTGCAGCAGACTAGAGATGAAGCTCTTTTTTTCCGCTGGTGCCTACCAGTGAGAGCAGAGGAGCTACCCAGCAACTGAGAAGAGGACACATGCAACCTGCTATTACTGGAGCCCCTGGCTTCCTCTCTCCCCTGCAGGCCTCTTGAAGCACACTACATATACAGCGACACATATGCTTTCAATCTCAGCACTGGGATCGCTGAACCCTGCAGGACACACATGTAAGTCGCACATTTTAATTTGAACCCAGGTTGTGCTAAGGAGAGCACCGTATCAATCGGATCAATTTCGCCATGCTTGACTGATGAAGCCACGCTTTTTTCAATAATGGGGCAACCACTCTTCTCCGTGGCCAGCAGTGCAGCTCCTCTGGATTTCCCTCCTTTCCTGTTCTAGCCATGGTTCAACTGCCCAGCCCAGCCCTATCTTGGCGGCGTTCTAATTAGATTCCTCAGCCAGAGAAACCGACAGTATCAGGGAGCGGCACCTTGTCAGTTATCACTTTTTCTCTCATCGGCTCACACCAAGCTACGGATGTACACTGCTTAGTGGTGGAACAAGGAAGACAGGATGGCTTGAAACCGTGTCTACTTGATATATGAGACTGGACTATGTGCTAAACCACATCTATAACCAGCAATGTCTTCAGGGGGAACGTGGTTGTTGAATTGTGCTGGCTGAAGGGGAGGTCTTCACTCATGATAGTCACCGTCTTTATTGACTTGAATGCGCTGGTGTCAGTGCATGGGATGCCAGTTCCCGTGGCAGCAGTGGCGAGACGCTTAGTACCTAGCCCCTCCCCTCCTTTCTCTTCAACGTCAGAAGACTTGTTTTAATGGAGTTTGCATGCCTGGGACGTGAAACAGTCATAGCTACAGGTGTGAAGACCAAACATCATCTTACATGGACTGGTTATGCTTGGGTGATGATGGGAACAAAAGATGTTAAGCTCTGATGGATTGTGACTAGATTGTAGGTGAGCTGCCTGACTCTGCTCATTCGTCTGTTAGCGGCTGATCTGGGACCTGTTACACGCTGTAAGCTTTCCCACAGGAATTTATGCATTACCTTGCCTATGTGATGTTAGCACTACAGAGTGCAGGGATCAATAATGTATACTAAATATAGTCAGAGAAGCAGGTGTTTTTAGGCATCTTACTGTACACGCATTAATACATGTTCAGACATGGTTTTATCCAGTTTTTAGTTGCATGCAAGTTGACGATTAGTGCATCCTAATGATGCATCCTGATGCAGAGTTATTGAGCATGTGCATGTGTGCTCAGATGATTATGTCTTTGTATGTCTGCAGTGCAGTTTTATCGTCGTTCTCACCTTGAGGAATATCTACAGTGGTTTTTATAATAGCGTGTCTTTGAGTAACGTGACAAATGGCCTGCTATTTTACACATAACTTGTGAAATGGGCTAAAAGGCACCAGTTGTTTCTTCAGTCAATGCCGCATCATCTCTGCATCACCAGGGAGAGAAAAAAACATCAAATGCCTTGCCGTAGGATTTTAATATTTTATAAAGGACAGTAACCTATATTCAGCACCATGTCCTAGAGGCTTACTAGGACCTAAAGTGATATTTGGCTTAGGAGAAGACCGAGCAACAGGAGATATGACTTCTGTCCAAGTTGAGACATGATGTCCTGGGAGAACCTTACACTGTACCAAACCTGTTGTCATGGATAATACTTCTTGTCATGATTTTCACACCAGATGAGTCATTAACTTAACATTTTAATTTACCTTCCCATCCTTAGTCTCCCATTGTGCACATCACTTTATTTTCTATTGACTCCTATTTATTTACTCTGTCTCTATGAGATATGGGGAGCTCCCTTGGTTGTGTGAAACAACCCAGGGATGCTGGAACAGGTGGTGCTACACCACTATCACCCAAAAGAAAAATACGCTTCAGGCGAAAACGAAAGGCCAAACAGAAGTTAAAAGGTGCCGAAGGGGATGACAAGAGAAGCCGTGTCCTTGAAGAGAGGGAGAGTGGAAGCGTTGATGTTACTGAGGAGTCTACAACAAGAGCCCATGATTCAGCCAAATTGGTTCCTGGACAAATAAGTACAGAAACTGAAACGCCCACCAATGTTGTCCTTGTTCCTGGAATGGCCCCAATATTTGGAAGCACAGGGACATTGCGGGGCAGCAAGATGGCCATTCTTTCCCCAGACCCTAGTCCAGCTTGGGTGGGGACACTTCGCCAGTTTGAGGTACGGGGACTCAGCGAAGAGTCTCATGCTGAATTGGAGCAAGGCAACAGAACTCCTGGAGGAGGAAGAGTCTGTAAGGTTCGAGAGCGAGTTCAGGGGGTGTTAGAGAGGCCGTGTCTTTTACGCTCCAAATCTGGTGACATGGAAATAGAGAAGGAAGGAGGAGATGTACATGGGCAGAGTGAACTGATGTTCGGTGAGCCCTCGGAAAGCGAGAAGAAGGGAGTTGTTCACATTCGTGAGTTTGGAGGGCAACTTTGTGTGGTCCGAACTGTGTATCCAAGGGACTACGGGTCGCCCGTTTGGCGTGACAAAGAACTTGAGGTCCATTCTGAACCTCCAGCTGCATCTCCTGTTACTGGAGGCATTACGAAAATACAAGTGTCCGCAGCTCAAGGGCGACCACCCGGGAACAACGACTTTGCCAAACCAGCAACAGCTGCAGCTCGGGAAAAAAAAGGGAAGGAGTTCCTATTGGACAACTCTGCTCAAGTAGGCATTGGACCTCCACCACAAGACCTTCAGTCTTCAGGTTATGCTAGCGATGTGCCTCTCACCTCTCCCGAGACGGGAGGTGCTGTTCAGACTGACTGGGGGAGCTCCTCTGAAGTGCTTGATTCTTCTGTACTTGAGAGTCCCATCTCCCCCCAAGATATACCGGCTCAGCCTTCCACCCAGGTCAGATTCTTTTCTCTCTGTCTACCTAAAGCTCTTTTATATGGCTTTTGTAGCATAACAGGGTAGAGATTAAAGCTGACAAGGCTTGGGTGTGTATAGAGGGTATAGGTGTTTGAGTAATTTGCACTTTATTCTATTTCTACACTACAATCTCTCATGTGGCTTTTTTCTCTCAGCCAATCAGCTGTGCATAGAAAATAGCAAATCCTTCCTGAACCTCTCCCAGGAGCCTAATCAGTACTGCCCAGACCATCTCTCACTGTCTGCCTCCTTCCCTCCGTTCCTTATTATTTCCCTTCGCTCCTACCACCCACTCTCTTTCCTGTCACTCTCTTTCCTGATGCTATAGGTTGTGTATTCGAGTGAAACTGTATGGCAGTGCCAAAAACACGATCACAAATGATGTTCACAGACATTTTGTCAGCTGTTCATCTTTGCTCTCTCTGCACCAGTGTGATTGCTGCATAATTGTGTCTGTTGCCTGCCCACCCTTGCCTAGTGCTCCACCTGCACACTTAGAATTATGGCTGGTGGAGAGGGATTTTATGGCCTTGTTATAGACATTACAGCAGTGTTCTAGCCGCATATGGTTTATGATCTCTCATCACAGAGAAACCTTCCGTACAGTATGATGTTGTATTATTTTCTGTCATGACAACTGGATAGTTTAGCATGTTAATATACATGGGAATGTTAATGTTTGTTTGTAGCTAGTACCCTAAACTTACTACTCTTAATTCATGCACAGACATGCTGCTGTAAGCATGTAGGAAATAATTCTGCGGCGCATAACATGTATGAAAAAAAACATATACTGTATACAATAAATTAAAATACCTTATCGTTTGCAAAAAACTTTGTATATATTTTTAAATGTGTTGATATAGTTGATTTGCTGATTTAGATTTTCTTCATTTTTTTGGGTACATTTTTTGTTTTTATGCTATGTTATACAGTACTGCATATGATGTACTGTTTTATGTTATTTTATGTGATTTTTGTCGGATTTCTCATATACTGTATATAACTATGGTTTCATCATCAAATGCCCCTTATACATTGCTGATTTTGGCACTTTTCTTTTCTTCACTTTAAATTCTCACAGTGCACATTGGTGCGTGTTCATCTGCCAGTAGCGTGCTCAGTGTTAACTATGATGTAATTAGACTATTTGAGGGATGCAGCTCATCACAAATCACAACTGTCCTTACTCTATTATAAGGTCACATACTCAGTCTTCTGCACTCTAATGGAAATACCAGCATGTCACAGTATGACCTGTCCTCTGTTTTTATGACTTACACAGCTTGTCGTCAAACCCAGATTTATCTCTGCTGTCATGGAAGGTTCATCTTGAGACTGAGTCAAACAGTTTTGTCTGGGAAACGTGTACGATGGTGATACCAAAAAAGCAGGCAATGTTTGGGTGTGTTTTTATGGCTCAGGGCATGGATGATTGGACTAGCATTAGAAATTTGCCTGACCTCACCTTCTAATCATCTTTAGAGTAAGAGGCTCAGGCTAGGATAGTTACTGTTCTGTTTCTGTATGTCACCAAATTTGCTTAAGCTAATCTTAGCCTGCATTGACTTTGTGAAGATTGATTTACTTTTATGTGTGTCTATATTCCCAGAATTGCCTGCATTCATGCCAGATTTTAAAGTGTTCTTTGCTAGCTAGGCAAGAAAAGAAGCAGTCAGGGATGTGAAGAGCGGCATGTGAGAGGAATGACAAAGGAATACAGATTAGAGCCTGGCACAGACAGATACTGCGGATACTGACTCCCTTTGTCATAAGGAAGAGCGAGTGGAAGTAGAGTAAAAAGATAAGCGAAAGGTCCATGGCCGGGGTTGTGGCCTACAGTGGCTACCCCTACAAATATAGATTTGCTAGGAATGCTCAAACCTTTTAATGGAAGTATGACATCAGTTCCCCTTTACGTACAAACCATGAAGTTCAGGTAAAATATAAGCTCTTTCTATTCACCAGATTTCTGAGATCTATGTGAGTGGTGAGTCAGGAGACCTCACAGCGAAAGAGAAGCTGCTAATATGGAGTCAACAGGCAACAGAGGGCTACCCCGGTCTCCGTTGTGCCAATTTCTCCTCCAGCTGGAGCGATGGACACTTGTTCAACGCTCTTCTGCACAGATACAGGTTCACACACATTAAAGCATAATGAAAGCCCAGCTTAAAAGGATGGACATTAGGGCATGTTCTTATGATCTCATGGCGTTGTGATTTTTAGGCCGGACCTGATTGACATGAATGTGGTTGCGCGACAGAGTAACCGTGAGAACCTGGAACAGGCCTTTGAGATTGCAGAGTCTTTAGGTGTAACGCGACTTCTAGATGCTGAAGGTAACATTGCTGTTGTCTGTAGTTTTCATCCATTCTACATACTGTATAGGAGTTATTATATGCTAAACTTCATTTGTCTTAGATCATCATTCGCTCAGACTTTTTATTCTCTTTCTTTATCAGATGTTGATGTGCAGTCGCCAGATGAGAAATCTGTCATCACGTACGTCTCCTCCATCTACGATGCTTTCCCCAAGATCCCAGAGGGTGGAGAAGGCATTGCAGCTAATGTATGCTCACTTCACAATGCGCTCACTCTCTTCAGGACATACAATCTTCTCTAATGTACTTAATGTAATTTGTCTTTCGTTCTCTTTCCTTTTTTTCTTCTTATATGGCTTCTGTTGTTCAGGAGGTTGACCAGCGATGGACAGAGTACCAGTCTGGCTTCTCTTCTCTGCTGCAGTGGACCAGGCAACACACGGCCATCATGGCCAACAGGAGCTTCCCCCACAATCCTGTGGAACTCAAGGTAAGACATGTGAGGGAAGGAGAAGCTGAGTGTAACTGTAATAATATTTAAGGATGTAACTGTTTTTACTATATTTTTGATCAAATAAGCTTTGGTGAATGATTTGCACATCCATATGCCACAAATAGGGACAAATAAGTTGTTGCTAAGCTAACAGAACAATATCCTTATAAACAAAATACACAGCACACACAAATTGGGTAAAATAATAAAGTACTTTATTAGTATTGAATAAAATGTTTATTTAAAATACATTTCTTGCTTGTATACATCCTTTTTGTGAAGGATACTGCCTTGGCTGAATTTAATTAATTAATTTATTTTTTTATTTTTTACAAGGCAGCATATTCACTTAAACAGTCATTGAGTCTAGAAAACAAAACTGCTATGACTTAAATTGCTAATTACGATTTGATGTGTCCTTTACTTGGCAGTTTACCAAAAGTATTGTCTTTTGCAGGCACTTTACAATGAATATGTCCACTTCAAAGACACCGAAATCCCTGCAAAGGAGAGAGAGAAGAGCCACATTGAGCACCTGTACAAGCTTCTAGAGGTGAGATAGACTATTACGAAGATAAAAAGAGAATGACGGAGAGAGTTTGAGGCTGACCTTGTTTCTGCAGCTAAATGCAGGCGACACGGTTTACAAGAGGCACAGTGGAGCTGCACATTAACTGATTCAGGCTAATGTAGAGCGTAACGCTGTCATGTGGGAGAGGTGGAAGACTGACAGTATAAAGAGAGCATGCGTGCACCAGGAAAGCTTCTTTTCATGTTGAAATGATTGATGTTTGTGTATGTTGTTTAGGCGTGGATAGAGTTTGGGCGCATTAAGCTGCCTCAAGGGCTACACCCTAATGATCTGGAGGAGAAATGGGGAAAACTGATCCTAGAGATGTTGGAGAGAGAGAAAGCACTGAGGCCTGCTGTGGAGAGGTTAGTGAGTCCACATCTAAAACAGACGATTGCTGTATTTAGAATTGCAGCTCTTTGAAATAATTTTTTTTGATGTGTCATTTGTATGTAACTTTGTTCTTAGGTTGGAGGAACTCCTAAAGAAGGCCAATAAGATCCAAAAAACGGCACTAGAGTGTGAGGAGAAACTCACATTGGCAAAGAACACTTTGCAGGCTGTAAGTAATGGAGAAGAGTTTGATGTTAACTGCTTTTTCAGTATTTAATAAAAGCGAAATAGATTAGCATTACCATGAAGGATACAGACAGTGCTGCTTTAGAATAATCCCTAATGAAGGTTTGGTTAGAATAGGCACCAATTCTCACTAATTAACCAGTTGCTTATTAGCATGCATGGTATTAACATATTAGATTAGATTAGATTTTATTGTCATTGTGCAGAGTACAAGTACATGGCCAATGAAATGCAGACATAGCCAATGAAATGCATATGTTTATTAGTGTTTATAAAGCACATATTCTGCAGCCCTAATTCTACTCAATACCTAAACTTAATAACTACGTATAAGCAGCAAATTAGGAGTTTGAGGCAAAAGTTGTAGTTAATGGTTTGTTAATGGCAAGAATTAGATCTTAAAAGTGTGACCTTGCTTGGACACTCAGAAATGTTTTCATTGTCTTCTGTTTTTCCTCAGGACATGTCTCAGTTAGAGAATGGGCAGCCGGTACGGTGTGAGAATGAATTGGGAATGTATCTGCAGGACTGTGAGGATTTAGTCCGAATGCTTCATGATGACCTGCAGGTCCTCAGAAATGAAAAGTACTATCAAGTGGAGCAGCTGACTTTCAGGTAAGAGGGAGAATATTAAAAAAGAAAAAAAAATGTTTGTGAAAAGTAGGCCACTGCTATTTTTCTACTTTATTACAATGAATTTATTCCTAAATTTTCAGCAGCCATTACTCCAGTCATTAGTGTCATATAATCCGTCATTCTAATAGGCTGATTTGGTGCTTAAGAAATATTTAAAAAACTGTTATGCTGCTTATTATATTTTGTGGAAACAGCAATTTTTGTTTTTCATTCATGATCCTGAGGTCTTGTCTTTCTTGTAGGGTGTCATGTCTGCAGGAGGAGCTGGTCTCTTTGCGCCTGCAGTGTGCCAGTGTGTACAGGAAGGGTCATTTCTCCACAGGGGGTCTGCTGGGAGAGCATGCAGGTCAGAGGGGTTCCTCGGGCGGTCTGGCTACACTGGGAGCACAAACGCTTCTGGGTGCAGTAGGTGCTGTGGCGTCCCTGCTCAGACATCCAATGACTCGTGCAGACCTGGTAGCCATGTCTTCATCTGAGGACGAAGGCAGTCTGCGCTTCATCTACGAGCTGCTGGGGTGGGTGGAAGAGACACAGGACCTGCTGGAGCGAGCAGAGTGGGGTTCTGATCTGCCATCCGTAGAACAGCACCTTCAAGACCACCACATCATTCACACAGCAGTGGAAGATCTTCTCAATAGCCTCAAAGAGGCTCGAAACTATGAGGTACATGAACTAACAAACGTCCTTGTAATCACACACTTAATTCTGACAAAATATTTAGGTTTGAGTGAAGCTTATGAATGGTTGTATGCAGGGTCTTAAATTAGAACGGATTTGAATCCGGCTTCAAGAGCTATACTGGACGCTTTTGCATAAGCGATAATTGATTTTTCATGTTCTCTCTTCCCCCAGTCAAGGGTTTCGCCCAATTTACATAGCAGTTACTCTGAGACTCTATCTACGCTGGAGAACCAGTATTGCAAACTGCTGGTGAGTTTTTCAGCATTAGTATTATGATAAGCAGGCATATGTCAGTGTATTTGAGTTCATTATACAGTGCATTATGGATATTACTGTTCTCTAATCTCATCAGGGTGTGACAGAGTGTGCCCTTACAAAAGCAGAATACTGAATGATTGAGTGTGACATGCATAAGAGTGCTGCAAAACACCTGCTCTTGACAATAAATCCACTCCCACACGTCTCCTTAATTTAACCAAATCAATTTTCCGTTTTTGAAAACCTGCAATTGTTCAAAAGACCTGTGAGGCCAATTCGCCAAGGGTGCTTTGTGGTTGCCCATGTCATATGGCCAATGTTATGAATGTCGTCTTGTGTTGTCGCAGGAACATTCATCATGGCGACTGCGTTGCCTAGAGAGCCTTCGAGCTTTTGTGTCCCACTGCACTGAGGAGCTGATCTGGCTCAATGAGAGGGAGGAGGAGGAGCTGGCCTTCGACTGGAGCGACAGCAACACCAACATGGCTGCCAAAAGAGAGCAATATGCTGTAAGACTCCATTTGTAAAAAGACACAATACCTCCGGCCACCACATGTTCCTTTGCTGATTTAGAGATGTTTTTTGGCTTTTGATGTACAAAAGAGTTTAATGGATTATCAAAAACAATAAAGGTAGAGCAATATCTGGTTCTAGGCATTGCTTGTTGATTAGATTTTGGAATAGATTTGTTTAATCTTACCCATTAAGATCAATAAAATGCATTTACAAATTATTTTAGGTGTTTGTTTTCCTACCATTCTGACCTTAATGTAGTCTCAGTTGGACATTATGTTATTTTGGATTTAAGCAACATCTCAAATTCTCCTTATACCTTCTCTCAGGATATGAGGTCAGAGCTGGAGGAAAAACAGGAAGTGATGCACTCTCTCCAGGAGACAGCTGATTGCCTATGTCAAGAGAACCACCCAGCCAAACAAACAGTGGAGGTGAGCTGTTGACCAGTATGAACAATTCTCACTTACTGTCCTGTAAAAATAGGCGGCATTTTTTACACTACAAGCAGAATAAGAATAAAAGAAAGTAATAATCAAAAAGTTGAAAATACAGTATTGGTAGGGTTAGAGAGGACTTTGTTTTCCCCAATAAAGATGTCAACCATGGTATCTATTTAATAATGTGAATTGAAAAAAACGTTTACAGTCAATACGTTGCATTCTGTTTTATAATTCACTTCAATACTGTGGTGCAGATAATTGTCACTTGCAATAAGAGGTATAAATATCAGAAAATGCTATGTGCATGTTTAAATAGCCGCTGCCAAAAAATAATGATACCAAAACATATTATCCATATGGAATATTGTCTGATATGAAAATTATGTGGCATGAATTAATAATTTCAAAAACGGATTTATAGTATTCTAAATTGATTCTCAATTATTAAAATGACTAAACTATTCATGATGTTTTATTCATTATGTTTTATACCTGATTTTTATATTCTACTGCAAATATGTATAGGTGTTGTGTTGTTGTTTATAAAGGATTAATTATTCATGTAAAAATACACCCACACACAAACACACGCTAGATTTGAAACTAGGCTATATAAATGCCATAGTCACAGGTAGGCTTTAATAGATAATAGAAAGCCGCTTAAGGGCGCAGATTTTTTTTCCCCCCAATTAATGCAAATACGGCCCCGGGTGGCTGCCCCGTTCAGCCATGCCTAAAACTGCCACTGACTACAAGACATAATGCGCAGATCTGATCTTTTGAACATATCCATTTTTTGGCCCACATATTTACATTAACTATCTGATATCTGTTTACATTAATTCCAGACCAAAAAGATTGTCAGTGATTGATTTACGAAGCACATAGAAGACCCTTGGGTTTTGAATGGCCGTGCTATTAAAATTATTTATATAAAACACGTCAAGTGGCCATTATTATTTACCAGCATGGATGTCATGGATGTTAATGTTCTCATTTTTTGCTGCTTTATCTACAGTTCGTTAGTACATACCTTATTAAAATAAATTAGCACCAAGGGGATGGATTCCAAAGAATTAAAGCAAAGGAAATATTGGATATGCATCCACATTTTGAAATGACCCAGATCGGATGCAAAAGTAATCGCATCTCGTGTGGGTTATTGTGTTTACAAGTGTGCAACCAATGCCGATCTATGTCAGATGTGAGCTAAAAATGTTCGATTTTTTTTGTGCCAGTATAAAAACAGCCATAGTTATCAGATTTGGAACTGTCGTGACCTCTTGACCCCTATGATCACAGGCCTACAGTGCTGCCCTGCAGACGCAGTGGCAGTGGATCAAAGAGCTTTGCATATGTGTAGAGCAGCATCTCAAGGACAACACTGCCTACTTCCAGGTACTAAGTCAATCTTTTCAACAGAATAGCATTCAAAGTGACATTTTTAACATGGGTTTTAATGACATGCTTTGTTTTACAGTTTACGAGTGATGCACGGGACTGTGAAAGCTATCTACGTCAACTACAAGATACCATTAAGAGACAGTACACCTGCGATAAAAACAGTAGACTCGGTAGACTGGAAGACCTGCTGCAGGACTCCATGGTGCTTCTTTCTTCTCATTTAAAAAACAAAAACACATTACAATTATTATATTTTTGATAATTGAATACAAATTCTGAATATGCTGAAATAGCACTGGTCGTAGGAGATTTTATGCTTTATACTTAGTTAAGGAATGTGACTATTTGAAAACAGAAAGTGCAGATGAGGTGGAGAGTGTCCTCACATGTGACAGATGGCACTATTAGAGAGGAGTTGCACAAGAGCAGGCAGAGCAATGGGCATATCCTCTCAGGCCATATGGAAGAGAGACCGAGGTCTGGCACAAGTGCATTGGAGTTCAACAAGGGAATGAGTGCAGTTAAAGATTAGCTCAAAGCTGAGATTAAGTCTTCTTAGTCTTCTTAATTATTATTATAATTTCATTTTATTTTTAAGTAAATTAATTAGTAAAAATAACACTAATTCCTAGTCATTTATTTGGGTTTGTTCAGAATTAGGCATATTTTTATTTATTTTAAATATTAATTAAAATAAACACAAACTTTAACCATTTTTTAAGCATTTAATGTCTCAAAAAATGCCAAGTAACAATTGATAGCCCTCAATTTTTCATGTTTGCCGTAATTTCACCCTCTGAAAACCCTCAGTGGTTTTGATGAATTCTAACCCCATGCTGATATGCAGTCCAATTTAATATCACATGTTAAATTCTTGCAGTGAGTGTGATGTTATTAGCTATTCCTGTCGGCCTCTGCTTCCCAAAGTCGGAACTAATGAGTCACTTATGAGCTTTTCATTGAAGTGTCATACCACATACTCATCAATTTTAATGCAGTGAAAGCTAAGCAAATAATAAGAAAATCAGTGATGGCCTTTCATTTTCTTAAAGCTGTTTCAAAAGTCATTAATTTATTATAGTGAGATGAAACAAATATTTTTCATCATGAAATCACATATACATTTAAGTTTATTTGACACAGAGCAAGATAAAACAAGAAAATACAATAATTCTGAGTATGCAGAGGCTGATTTAAAAGTTTATTAAAAAATATTTGTTCTTGCTCACAGCATAAATTGATTATATCAAGTTACTCTTCATATTTTATTGCTTCTATCTGTTTGGCTGCTTGTTTGACTTTCATATATGTTTAATTTTTCAGGAGGAGAAAGAACAATTAATTGAATACCGTGGTACAGTGGCCAGCCTTGTAGGCCGAGCCAAGTCTGTAGTCCAGCTCCGTCCACGCAGCGCAGATAGTAACCTGGGCACCACCACACCAATTCGTGCCATCTGTGACTACCGACAAATAGAGGTATAACATGCTCCAGATATCTCACCATCACAATTTGCTTTGCCTTAATTTACCACATCTCAACCCTGCATTGATCGTTTTTGCTCTTAAGAACTGAGCTAAGATTGGAAAATGAAAGCAATCCTAATTCAGTTTTTCGGAGTTTTACGTTTGTAGCCCACTCCTACCCCACCTGAACAAAGAAGTCTTTTAGCTTCTACATCACTAGCCATCCACACGTTTAGTCATAAACCGCCCTGGAACTGTGAAGGCAAGTATAATCCGAAAAGGTGCCATTGACCATAATATATTCAGAAGATCTCTCCTATGTTAGCCCATTTAGCTGTTAGCACAGAATTCTGGGAGGTGTGGCGTATCGTAATGAAAAGACATGCTATAGCATATCTAATCTAAAGCCAATTTGAATGTAAAACTCTTTATTCACACATCACATACTCTATTTATATGCTAAAATGAGATGATGTCATTTTTTGAATATTCATTTGAATGCAGAATACTCAGAAAAGCTCATTCACTCTCCCAGCTGTGGCCCTGTTTCTTTTCCTGATCATATTATCTCAAGTCAGACGAGGTCTGCTAAATGCCCAAAAGTAATCTTTTTCTCCCTCCCTATCCCCGTCCCACCCCCCTTTTCTCTGCCCTCCCCCAATTTTTCTCCTTTTCCTTTTTCCCTCCATTTACCCCGTCTTTTTCTCTCTGTTCCCTTCCTTCTCCCTCCCTCTTTATGTGTGTCTTCGGGGCTGGGCAAGGCCAACTCTCAGGTACTATTGCCGACCGTTCTCCTTCTCTGACCTTTGCTCTCTGGCCTGGCCCTGCACACAAGGGACACAAGGCGTCCTGTACATTGTTAATGCGAAAAAAAAACGCATAAATATTATGAATTCGGTGTTCTTCTTCCAGCCCAATAAATCATGTATTTTCCATGGTGGGAGCATGTTGCATGTTGACTTGTGATGCCATTTTACTTATATTGTATTTATCATTTACAAGCAGGTGGTAACCCTCTGTTAGTTTTAATTTCCTCCGAATGCGTGATGTATTGTAAAGCATAATGTTCTCTGTGTGCAAGGGATAGGGTGAGAGATGAGGTGGGACACTAGAAAGTGCTCTTGCATTTTTTTCAGTTGATTTTTAATATGCTTAAATTACCTGCTTTTTATTTTATGTTGCAGTTGAGGGTTATTGGTGGCCTTTAGCTTTCATAGCCTGGGCAAAATTAGGCAAAAAAAAAAAGCAACAGCAATTTGACAAAAATAAAATAAAAATACTGCTTCAGATTTTTTATTTTATTATTATTATTTTTTTTTGCCACATTAGTTGTAAAGATATGTTAGTGCAGTAAGGCATTATTCCATGAGATTCATATTTCATGTATTTCAACTCATATGAAGGCCATTAGCATTAACATTTTATTCCTCATCCTTTGGTTAATATTTTGAATTCCTTTACTTTTTAAGGAACACTGACCATCAGTTATGATTTTTTTTTATATCCTCACTTCCTTACCCGTTATGTTTTTTTTCCATCCCTTTTTCTGTCTCTCCGTCTTTCTCTCTTTCTTAGATCACGATCAGCAAAGGAGAGGAGTGTGTACTGGAGGATAACTCTCAGAGGACTAAGTGGAAGGTCATCAGTCCTACAGGAAATGAGGCCATGGTGCCATCTGTGTGTTTCACCATTCCTCCTCCTAATCAGGAGGCCATCGACACTGCCAGCAGGTACAGCACACAGAACCTCACAGGTTTCCTGCAAACATGTTAATTATGATCTTATGCACAAGCAGGAATTTGTCTTCTATAATGAGATTTAAATTTTCAAGAGAAACAATGTATGCATAGAAAAATTATGTTTATGCTGTGGACATTGCAAATCATTTTTTTTTCCCACTTTGGCCCAATATATAGCCACCCAGAATGCCCTAAGAACCAGCTGCTACCCTAGCATTTTAGTTGCAAGAAAAATTACATACATACTGTATTGTATTTGTATCTTATCTTTTTTTATTGTTTAATCAACTTATTAAAGAATATGTAAGATCTTTGTTTCCCTCTCTCTCTCTCTTTCCATAGAATGGAGCAGATGTACCAGAATGTGATGTCTCTATGGCACCAGCTGCATGTTAACATGAAGAGCGTGGTCTCTTGGCACTACCTGCAAAAAGACATACAAAATATTGCCTCCTGGAGCCTGGACACAGTTAGTATCACAAAGTTTCACCAAATTTCCTATATACTCTCTTATCGCAACACTCTCAGAGGTTTATCATAAACGTTTGTCTCTTTCTTTAGATGCGCTTGCAGGCTCCGGCAGAGAGGCAGCAGGTTTTAGACAACCTTGACACCCACTTGTCAGACTTCCTTACAGACAGTCGCGAGAGCTCCCTTTTTACGCCAACTGAACGGCGTGAGTTAGAAAGAGAAGCTGAGAACTGCCGTGAACATTGCCAAACACTGCTGGTCTCTTTGGAGACAGGTAAGATGTTACTGTGTGGATTAATTACTTCCTATGAAAGCAAATGAAATGGTGCTCAGTTTTTTTGTTTGTTTTTTTAGTGGAGAAAGATGAGGTCGCCTCCCGTGCTTACCTCTCCGAGCTGCAGAGCATCAAGTCCCATCTGGAGGATGCAGAGAGCAGACTGATGCGTGGCATGCAGACTCCACACCCTAGCACAGTGTCAGGAGATGCTGTAGACAGTGCAGTTCACATAGCAGAGCAAGAGGTGAGCAGTGATCAGCACAACTACTCCCTCTACTGGTCAATCACTGCAATACCCGCGTACAGTCCAGATAGCTGATGTAAATAAATAAATCACTCCATATAGTATCTTGCTTTTTTGCAAAAAAAACACTGCGGTTGCTGACAGTGATCATGTTGTTTAAATGTTAGCTTTTATTTTTCTTATCAGTTTTCATTTGAATGATGGTTTATGTAGTTTCTGTTATGTGCTTTTGTAATAATATATTTTATAAGATAATGTTTAGTTATTCAAATTAAGTCTGTTCCCTTTAGTTGCTTCAGATATGTAATATTTATATTTTATATCAGTTACCAAAAAAGTTTAGTTAGCAATAAAAACAGTGACCTCATTAAAAGCTTTTACATTTGCGGTTTTCTTTCAGTTGTTGAAATATGTTGAGCTGATATATATTTATACTGTACTATTTATATTGTGACTTTGTATTACATATATCATGACTAGTAGGCTGTTTATGAATGCAAGTTGAGTCGTCAATATTTTTGTCATTTTGGCAGTAGAGAAAGATTGTACTATAGATGAGCATATTTGTTTCAATTTCCATTAATTCATTTATTTTTTATTTAAATTTTTTTAGTCAACTTTTACATTGCTGTGAATTACTTCAGATTTAACAGGCATGGACTAAAAGCTGCACGTGTTATTTATATTTCATATAGTCTTAAATAACAAATGTAATCTGAAGAATCTTTTAATGGTTTTCCAGAAGCTGCAGCAGGATCTGAAAGGTCTTCAGTCAGATCTGGGAGAGGTGTCTCATCGCTGCGTGAGGTTCTTTGAGGAGAAACCTACCTCTTCCAGTGTGCCTGTCCTCCGCTCTGAGCTCAACTTGGCCGTAGAGCAAATAGAGAAACTTAACTCCCTGTCCTCTGTTTATCTGCAAAAGTTAGTACACAGTCATCTCAATCTCAATTAATGTACTCTAATTAGCTATCAAGCCTTGTTTAGCCTTAGGGGCAACCATCATTTGAGTGTCTGTTTTTCTGCATCTGCCAGATTGAAGACGATTGATGTGTTGATGAGAAGCCTACAGGCTGCAGAAAGTCAAGTGAAAAAGTATGAGAGTCGACTAAGTGAAGAGGATATTGTCCCTGCTGATACTGCTGCAATCCAGGCCTTGGGAGAGCAATTAAACGTGAGAGACACAGACTTCACAAATTCCTAGCTAGCAGTTGACTAATATCTCAACCAAAGTAATATTTATTTATTTGATATTATCCTCATAAGACTATTTGTTTAATTCAAAAATTTTACTCAAAAAATTAGTTGGTAACACTTTATAATAACGTTCAGTTGTAAGGCATTTATAAGTGATTAGTTAATGATGAACTAATCATTTAC
>JAUCMT010000043.1:8727022-8757029 GCA_032357475.1 Enteromius thamalakanensis | reverse complement strand
GTAAATAATTAGTTGATCATTAACTAATCACTTATGAATGCCTTGCAACTGAACGTTATTATAAAGTGTTACCAATTAGGTTTAATAAGTTAATTTTATTAGATTTAGCTACCTCAAAAAATAAAATAAAATAAATAGATGCATGACAGAGTATTTCTTAAGCTGCTATTTCTCTACTTTTGTCATTCACTAAAATTGCATTTTGCCTCCTAGTGGCAGTGGCACTGAACTTTCAAAATGGTTGTGCAAAAGCAATTCTTTTCTGCTTATTCGGGTGAAGTGAGTGAATAGAAATTTGAACATTGTAAATAAACACAAACAGATGACTGCATAGTAGGTTTTCTAGGGCTTTTTGTTTTGGACATGATCATGATCTGAGGTCCCCTCATAATGTCAGATTTTTACATCAAAAACATCACAAAAGGTTGGTGAGTTCAGTTGCAAAAGTTCAGTTTTAATATACCCAAAGCTTAGATCAAAACTCTGCATATGCATATAATTAAAACTAAACGTAGCTCTGGAAATGAATAACTTCTAGTCTGCTGTTGTGTCAGTGGAATGCCGACTTATTATTATGTATTTACACTCTGTATGTCACACTATTGCAGAAATGGCATTCAGAGCTGGAGGAGCAGGATCACATATTCAAGAGTCTGAGTTTAGAGGTCCAGCAAGCTAAAGAAGTTGGAAACCAGCTCAACCAACTGCACCCTGACCGTAGCCCTGAACTGGATCGCCACCAGGAAAAAGCACAACAGCTCATGGAGAGGTGGAGCGGAGTGCGCAGGCAAACTGAGACACGGTGAGTTGTTTAGAAGTCAAACTACCAATATTTGTAGTTTAATACTCCATAACACAAAGCTTGATGTCTTACAGGCAAGCTGATCTGGAGATGCTGGGTTCGGTGCTGCAGCAGTACAGGGAAGGCCACAACTCTCTCATTCGCTGGATAGAGGAGACCACCGAAAAACAGGAGAACACGCAAACCAAGCAGACGGACAGCAGAGCTTTGTCAGAGCAGCTCGCACAGCAAACGGTAAGAGGCGACACTTACATTGATGAATACTTCAGTGTGTTGTTAAACAGATCAGTGTTTGATTCAGTTTCTGTTCTTCTGTAGGCCTTGGTGGCTGAGATAGAACAGAACCAGGTCAAACTGGATGAATGCCAGGCGTACTCTAAACAGTACTGCGCTTCTGTTAAGGTAAGGCACTCTGTCAAAGTGACTATAGTCAGCTACTGCTTATGTGAGTCATTATGGAGAAATGGAAACATAAACACTTAATACACAATATATGTTTCTTCTTGCCATACATGTCTTCTATTTTATGCGTTAGGACTATGAACTCCAGCTTATGACGTTCAGAGCTTTTGTTGAATCAACCCAAATGTCTCCTGTGAAAAGAAGAAGGTTGCACTCTTCATCAGATGTCATCACACAGGAGGTAATTGCTGAAAAAGGATATTCATTTGATATATTTATAACTATAAATATATTTAAATTAGTTTTCATGTTGACTTCAAATGCTAAAAATCACAACTTTCTACTGTGTCTTAGTTTATGGATTTACGTACGCGATACACGGCTCTGGTAACACTGACAACACAACATGTCAAGTATATTAGTGATGCACTACGGCGACTAGAGGAGGAAGAGGTGTGTTATGCTTTTTTAGGCATCCTACTTTAAGTTTTTGGCTTGCTGTATACAGTGCATATAATAAAGACAACATCAGATTTCGTTCTAAAATGTATACTTAATGAAAGTGTTTCCCCTTTGTGGTACAGAAAGAGGTGGAAGAAGAGAGGCAGGCACGAGTGGGCCAGGTCACAGAGCTGCTCGGCTGGGTCAAGGGCCTACAGGAGCGTGGTGGCAGATCTGCAGAGCCGTCACTTGCTTCACTGCAGGTAAATTTCAAGTGTCGTCTGTTAGATTATTACCTATTTTTAAGTACTCTACAGATGGTGGTGTATCAGTCAACACTGAGTAGATTGTAGGTGTTAAGTGCCTTTAAAAAATACTGTATCTGTCTCACTTCTAGGCTATTAGTGAGCAGTTAGCAGCTAAAAAAGAGGAAGTTGCTGAAGCTATCAGGAGCACCCAAGTCTTCCTGATGTCAAAACAGGCCAGCAAGTGAGTTTGCATTAAGTGCCCAGACTTTTCATACCATATCTGCTTTATTTTAGTTATCAAATATTATTTTTTGATACTTTTAGTTTACAGTAATCTTAGGCCACTTTAAGTTGTTCTGTATACCACAGTTTAAGAGCAACTGCAAAAACCTAAGTACCAGTAAATGTTAAATATGTATGCACTTATTCAAACACAAACGCAAACATTGTTATTAATGAAGCGCATTTATCTTTAGGCTTTCTCCAGAAGAACGCGCACAGGTGGTCTCCCAGCTGGATGAGCTGAAGGCCACCTACACTCAATTGTGTGACAGTTCTGCTGCACAGTTGCAACAACTGGAGGAGCAGCTGGCCAAAGAGGAGAAGCACAAGGTAGAGTAAGATTGGCAAGACAAAGTCAACAGTGATAGCAGTGTTCGATTTTGCCAAAGCGAGCTTCAACAGCAAAAAGCTTGTCTTGAAATGCTTCTTCGTTATGGTCAAGTATTGTCAATGTGCTAGAGGTATGCTACAGCAGTGTGTATGTGTGAGCTAGAGCGAGTGTGTTTTTGTATGTTGCCTGTCACGTGTGGTTTAACATTCATCACCACGTTCATACATCTCACAAACATTGTCTTATTTAACAGTTATAAAAAATTAATAGCATGGTGTGAAATCTTAATCCTTCATATTTTCTACAACATGCCTGATATCATGTCACCAACATCATCCTTATTGTCATTATTAATGGAGCACATCTGCTTAAACGCAATTCATCGGCTAATTAGAGTAGAATAGTGTGACTTTTTGGCACAAAAACTGCTTCTTTAGCCACTTTAGTGTCCATTAAAGCCACACGCACATTGTAGTTTAGCTCATTTCATTTAAATAAGGCACATATAAACATGTAAATGTAAAGGCATAATTGTCATTACATTCATATTGTTTTGTTGCCACATGCAGTCACAAACATTGTGTAGAACTATGCTCTCATACTGTACGTACATCAGCCATTATGTAGTGGTTACTGTGTGATATGTTTGGTATGTTTGTGTTTGAATGCCTAGAAGCTACAGATATAAACAAGATAAATTCATCAGAAAGCAGTCGTCAAAATATTTTTTCCTAGGGATTGGTATAGACTGAGCACAAAAAGCCAGCTATGCAAACCTCCACCTCACTCTTTGAGCATGATGTGTCCAGATCACAGCTATGTTTGTTTGCGTGTTTGTATGTGTGATGTTGTTTGTTTTCAGTCCGTGTCTTTAATACTGTAATTCTTTGTGAAATTTAATTAGCATTTTGCTTCAAAATCACTAACAGCTGCCGGGAGAAAATGTAAGGCATCATCTCAGAATTGGGTGTAAGAAAAATGTGTCCGTCTGAATGCAGGACTGTCCTTAGTTGATTAGTAATAAAAAAAAGACATATATGCCAACCAAGATCTTCCCACATTTATAGGTAAGTCTAAAAAAATATTTAAAGAAAGTGTATGAAATTAAGTAATAGATGTATGGAAATGTAGATAGTTAGTCCCGGGCAGCATATCAGACAGCTGGAGTGTGGCATGCAGATCGCTAACATCCGGCTTCTCACCCTATCGCGTCTCAAACCGTCGAACCCTCAGCCTGTCAGTGTGTGTGACCTCACACGGTAAGTAGTGCTTGCTTTCTCTCTTGCCGTTGCTTTCTATCTGACCTAGCAATACGTTCTCAAGATTCTCTTTTCTTTGGCCTTTTAGTGGATTTTTTAATGTTCAGTTTGTGCCTTTTTGCATTTTTTTGCACAATGCAGTGCTGTGCTGCCAAATGTTTTTTGCATGTTGAAAATGTAATTTTTTTAAGAAGATGATACTTGGTATTTCTGTTTTTTTTTATTTTTTTTTATGAATAAATGCATGAGTGTTAGTATCAAAATAATTGCTTTTTATGCTGATTTAAGTTATTTCAGTTATGGTGGTGGGCATTTTCTCTTTCCCTCCCAGTTAAACTGTGAATAAAAATACACTGCAAAATCAAAAAAGAAGCCTTTTTAAAATGTATGATTTTTTTTCTTTCCATAGGGCCCAGAAATCATCGCTGGAGTAATTGACCTTGGCACCATGGAAACCTTTCCAGTTTTCCAGGCAGCACAGCGTGGCCTCATAGACCAAGACACCTGTCTTGTACTGTTGGAGGCACAGGTCGTCATGGGTGGTCTATTCCAGCCTGACTCCAATAAAATACTGTCATTAGATAAGGGTCTTTCCAGTGGTTTGATTGATAAACAAACCTACCAATCACTGGAAGAGTTAGAGACTGCTCTTAGTCTTGTCAACACAGTAAAATTTGCAGAGGGTCAGGAATTATCTGTAGCCACTGCTGTGAGAGAAGGTGTCATAAAGGAGCTGCTGGGGCTCCGTATACTTGAACTGCAGATAAGCACTGGCAGCCTGAAGTCTGGTTCCAGTGGAGAAATGGTCAGCCTGGATAATGCAAGGGAGAAGGGATTGTTATCGCCTGATCTTTGTCAAAAACTGCAATCCTGTCTTCACCGGCGAGAACTTATTGATCCAAATACAGCAGAAAAAGTAAGTCTGACTGACTTTCAACAGCGATGTGTTCTCAATCAAGAGACAGGTCTACGCTTCTTTCCAGTTAAACAGAAGCCAGGAGGAACTGTCTGCTTATGCTCTGGCAGAAAGGTGGGAATATTCCGAGCTGTTCAAGAGGGGCTTATTGACAGGCATGTCACAGTTCGACTTCTGGAGGCTCAGTTGTTTGCTGGGGGTATCACAGACCCACGCTCGGGACACAGATTGACCGTTAATGAGGCTGTCAGGCATGGCCTGATGGATCAGGACTTGGCCTGCACCCTCATGGCACGACAGCTACGAACAGGAGGAATAATAGATCCAGTCAGTGGGGAGCGTCTAGAGTTGGATGAGGCCGTAACACGAGATCTTCTTTCACCTCGCATAGCCTTGCGTGTACTGGAATCTCTCCAGTCTATAATGGCAATAATGTGGCCAGAATCAGGGGAGATGCTTCCTGTAGGTGAGGCACTTCTGCAGGGTGTTGTGAATAGAGAGCTTGCTGCAAAAGCACTGCGAAAACGTCATTCTGTTGGTGCAGTATATTTGCCTGAGAGTGGACAGTTGGTCCCTCTTCATCAAGCTGAGAAGATACTTAAGCCACAGGCTGTGGAGATCCTAAAACACATCCAGGTTCCAGATGTCCTTCCCCATATGTCTTCGTCAAGTTCCTCATATATGAAGCGATTGAGTTCTGGATCTGCCTGTTCTTCATCACCCGCTTCCGCACATGCAGATATCCATTATGACTTTTCCATCACAGAGGAAGGCAGGTCAGATGATCAGGTTCAAAACCACCTTCTCACTCAAGTGATGACACACAGCTACATTAATGCTCACTCAGGAGAACGCCTAGTCCTTCTAAAACCGGAATTGGTAGAACTAATAAGTAGAAATGTCCTTGCCAGACCAGTCGAACTCAGACTTTCTGACAATGTCAGAGTTATTGGGGACAGCAAAGCTATTAGTGGGACTGAAGAGGAAAAAAATGAAGAACTCAAAATTTCACAACATGAAATTGCCTTTAGGGAGTCTTACATGGAAGAAACTGTAGAAATGAGAGGGGAAGATTTTGCACCCTTGATGGTCACCAAGAAAACCTTTAAAGATCCTTTGCAAGAAGTAGTTTTGCAAGAGAAGGTTTTATCATCAGAAGATTATGAACAACCCAAGATAAAAGGAAAAATCGCCTGCAAGGTAACTGATATAAGAGAGGCAGTAGAAAGAACACAAGAAGATCTTGCACCATTGACAAAGACAAACATCATAGAGCTTTCAAATGAAGAGATTCAACAAGAAAAGATTTTGTCATCAAAAGACTACATAGAACCTAAGATCAAAAAGGATGACACTAAGAGCAGAAATACGGACATGGTTAGGACTATAGAAGGAGCTGGAGAAGAACTTGCATGCTTGACAGGCACTGATCAAACTTATTTAGAGCCTTCATGTGCAGAAGTTAAATGTGAAAGAGAATGTGAAAAGCCCAAGATTAAAAGAGGTGAAATTGAAAGCAGTAACACTGTAGGTGAGAGTATGGAACTGGAAGAGAAAGATATTCCACACCTGGCGAGTACAGACAAACAATTTATATTGCCTTCACATGAAGAAGAAGAGTTAACAGGAAGACATGAAAAACCCAAGTTTTTAAAAGGTAAAATTGCCTGTATTAACACTGAGATAAGTGAGACGGTAGAAAGAGCAGAGGAAGATCTTGCACCCTTGACAGGCACAGAAGGAACTTTTATGGAGCCTTCACATGCAGTTTGGCCAGAGAATGTTTCGTCATCAGGAGAATGTTATGAATCTACTGTTTTAAAAGGTAAAATTGCCTGGACAAACCCTGATATAAGTGAGACAGTAGAAAGAGCAGAGGAAGATGTTGCACCCTTGACAGATGCAGCTAGAACTTTTATGGTGCCTTTACATAAAGAGAACGTACAAGAGAAAGTTCCGTTATCAGGAAAATATCAAGAACCCAAGATTAAAAGGGATAAAACCTCCAGCAAGAAAACGAACATAGGTGAGACAAAGGAAAGACCAAAGGAAGATGTTGCAGCTTTAACAACTTCAGAACTATCTTTTACAGAACCTACAGGTGATATTGTTTTGCAAGACAAAGTTCTGTCATTAGGAGAATATGAAGAACACATTATTATAGAAGGTAAAATTCCCTGCAGTATCACTGGTATGGGTAAAGTGATAGAAAGAGCAGAGGAAGATCTTGCACCCTTGACCGATGCAGGCAGAGCTTTTATAGAGCCATTAAATAAAGACAATTTACAAGAGAAAGTTCTTTCATTAGGACATCCCAAAATTGAAAAAGATGAAGCTGTCAGCAAGAAGACTAACATAGGTCAGACAATAGAAAGACCAGAGGAAGATGCTGCAGCTTTAACAGGCTCAGATATAACCTTTATA
The DNA here is from genome assembly GCA_032357475.1 of Enteromius thamalakanensis. NCBI lineage: Eukaryota > Metazoa > Chordata > Actinopteri > Cypriniformes > Cyprinidae > Enteromius > Enteromius thamalakanensis. The sequence goes on along the minus strand of JAUCMT010000043.1, from coordinate 8,749,924 downwards.
GAGCCTACGCATGAAGTTGTTTGGCAAGAAAAAGTTCTGTCATCAGGAAAATATGAAGAACCGTCTATTAAGAAAGGTAAAATTGCCTGGAAGAACACTGGTATTGGTGAGATGATAGAAAGAGCAGAAGGAGATCTAGAACCATTAACAGACACAGATGGAACTTGTATGGAGCCTTCACATGCAGTTTGTCAAGAGAAAGTTATATCATCAGGAGAATGTGATAAGTCTACGGTTTTAAAAGGTCAAATTGCCTGGAAGAATGCTGCTGTGAGAGAGAAAGTAGATAGAGCAGAAGAAGATCTTGCACCGTTGACAGGCACAGAAGAAACCTTTATGGAGCCTTCACATGATGTTTGTGAAGAATCTGAGTTTAAAAAGGATGAAGTTGACAGGAAGAATGCTGAAATGATTGAGATTAAAGAAAGAGGAGAGGAAAAGCTTTCACTTTTGAAAGCCTCAGAAAGAACCTTTATGGAACCTTTACAAGAAGAGTACTGGCAAAAAAATGTTTTGTCATTGGAACAATGTGAAGAACCCAAGATTCATGTAAGTAAAATTGCCAGCAAGAAGACTGATATGGGTGAGACAGTAGAAAGGACAGATGAGTATCTTGCACCCTCAACAGGGATAGGCCTAAACTTAACAGTACCTTTTCATACAAGCTTAACTCTACCAAAGACTACGTCTGATAATGGGGCACCCTGTCAAATTATAGATTCAACACTAAATGAATCTGAGAATAAGCAAACACTTCACTTGGAACAGGAAGATAATAGTGGGGTATTTCTAAAGGTAACAGAACAGAAAATGTTTGACATGGGTGAAAGCAGTGCACCTACTTTACGTCAAAATACTGTAAATGTAAGACAATATGATCCTCTAAATGTCAAACCAAATGAAGCCAAGACAGCAAAGCAATCAGGTGAACTGAAGAAAACTGCTGAACACAAGGAAAATAAAAATATATCTAAACAACCTAGTAAACATGAGAAATTACACCCTTCAGGAATGAAGACTCTGTCAGTGGAACAAACTGATGATGTGAAGCTTGAGAGTATGGCTATGGAACTGCAGCAAAGGGGTCTTGTAACTGTAGGTGGCCAAAAAGTTCTCTTGGATGAAGCTGTGGCACAGGGTTTGCTTCCAGGGCACACTGCTATTAAGCTTATGGAAAAAGCTGGTCTCTTTGGTGGTTTTCTGGATATTAATGACTGTAAGTCACTTAGTGTTGAGGATGTGATGCGAAAAGGCCTGTTGGATGAGGACTTGATGGCCTCTGTGCTTCATTCAGAAAAAAATCTAGCTGGTGTAATTGATGTGGAGCATGGTCGGCACTGCTCAATAACTGATGCTACTGAAGCAGGACTGTTGGACTCTGATACAGCTGCTCGTCTCCTAGAAGCCCAGGTTGTGTCAGGGGGAATAGTTGATCTGCGAAGAGAGAAGAAGGTATCCGTTACCCTTGCAGCCAACCTTGGGCTAATAGAAGAGGGTAGGAAGGAGAAGCTTCTTGCACTGGAAAAGTCATGCCGGGGAAAATGTTCAGATCCCAATGCAGTGCAAACAAAATTGGTGCTACAGTTACAAATGAAAGGAGTGGTGGACCCAAAAACCAAAAAGGCTGTCAGTCTGGAACAAGCCCTTCAAACTGGCTTAATTGGACAGGATGAGGCTCAAATGATTTTATGCCAGCAGGTTGCAGAGGGTGGCATTATGTATCCTGGCTCCGGTGTTCGCCTTGCTGTTGTGGATGCTTTACACCTGGGTCTCATAGATCACACAGTTGCTCCAAAGTTAATGGAACTTGAAAAGGCATTCAAAGGCCAAGAACCAAGTAGTTTGGATCAAAACACTTCATTTCTTCAGGCCTCTACAGGTTCTATTTATGACGATGCATCACAAACCAGGATTACACTGAGTGAGGCTGTTTCTAAAGGCCTCCTAGATGAAGAAACAGCAAAGAAAGCTATGGGCTCATCCAATGTGAAAAGTGGATTGTTGGATCCTCATAAAGCTTGTATTGTATCCTACCCTGAGCTAATAAACCAAAGTAAAATTGACATTGAGACACGACAGAGATTCCTTGAAGTGAGACCTTTCAGGGGTGTTCGGCATAAACAAACTGATGAAATGATGACCTTACCACAGGCAATTAAAGCAGGCCAAATAGATCCCATACCAGCAGTGAGAGTATTGCAAAGTCAAGCAGATACAGGAGGTATCATTAACATTTATAGTGGAGAGCGTTTACCTCTTTCAGAGGCTATAAACAAAGGCTTAGTTAATAAAGACATGGCTAAATGTATTGCTACAAATCAGCTCTCGAAAGGGGGTTTGCTCAATCCAGCCAGTGGGCAGAAGGTCTCCAGCATTACTGAGGCAATTGAATATGGGCTTATTTCTACTGAAATGGCTGCAGAACTTCAACACAACATGGACCTTGTAGATGAAGATGAGAATAAAAGTTCAGCTCTCTTAACAAAGGGAACATCTAGTTGTTTTGTTCCTGAGATGATATCTGAGCGTGTCAGTCCTTATAATATGTCTCTTGAGAAAAGTCTGTTGAGTATACCATCACGACCATCATCACATCCTACAGAGGCTGAAATAAAAGATGCAGATATTGAGAAAAAAGAGGATACATCATTAGAGGCTCTGACAAAATTTACCTTGAAAGCAGAAAAAAGACTTCAGCAGGCCATTAAAAAGATAAAGCCCACAGAAAGTGAACGTATCAAATCACAGTCAATCCAAAACACTCAGCAACCTGTGGAGATGTCTGATTTCAAATGGCAAAAGGTGGAAGTTAAGAACCCAACAGTTTTACTTGACCACACCAATAAGATGGAAATTCAGAAACATGCAGCTGATGTATCTCCATCTCTTACTACTGCTATTTTATCAGAAAGTAGTGATAACAGCAAAGAACACGTCCCAACTACCAAGCAAGTAAAAGGAGAGACAGAGATCCAAAAGCAGACAGTAAGTGAACCTGCAATCTCAGAAGTCAGTTTTTCAGAAGGCGACGATGGCTTAAAAAACAAGGAACAAACCACATCTATAGAGCAAAAAGAGGGGCATAGTTTAAAGTTAGAAGGAGATCAGTCCGTGTCCAAACCAGAAAAAATCAAGGACACCCAAGAGGCTGGATTGGATCCTTGTGCTTCCACAACTACAAGGCCAGTTAAGGTATCCGGAAAGAAAAAGGGCAGAGGAAAAAATGGCAAGCAAGCTAAAATGGAAAGTGATGTAAAGTTACAAGTTTCAGAAACCTTAGCCAGAATTTTACCTGTACAAAAAGCAGAGGTTGATGAACAAGATGGCTTTACCACTGATCAGAAGTGTATTATGAAAGACGACAATGAAAAGGTGGTTGAAATACTGCAATCAGAGAAAACCCATGGGAGTTGTAGCACTGCACCTGTGACAGGGAATGATGAAACTGTGCAAGGCAAAGATGTTGAGATAGGGCTGGAAAGAGCTGCTAATGAAACTAAGACCCCCAAATGTGAGTCTGATAATGAAACCAATGAAGAACAAAAAGAGAAGACTCAGCACAACATGGGAACTTACATGGGAAAAACAGACCCGAGTCAGGAAGCTATTGTGGTCTCTAAAGAACTTGGCACTGATGTATCTGAAAAGAAGAGAAAGAAGAAAAGCAAAAGTAAAAAGGTTAAGCAAGTGTGTAGTGTTGAAAGAGAAGGTGTAGAGAAAAGAGATGATGAGACTGAGAAAGAGGAAAAGACAGTGATGCAAGAGGTTCAACCTCAGAGCAATCAATCAGATGAAAAAGAAAGTTCAAACCAACTTGAGAAAGCCAATCAGGCAATGGCACAGAAGGAAATGCTTTTGATGAAAGCTAAGGAAAGCATTCTTAGAAAGGTTTTTGAGCGAGGAGTGAGTGAAAAACAAGCTGCTGAAGAGTTAGAGGTGATGCATCAAGTACCTAGTAATGGTGAATACCGCATTACCACCCAAAAGGAAACTATTGTAGAGAAGACAAGCACTAAGCCTCCTCAAGGTAAGACTAAGGACAACAAACTACATCAGATGGGGCAAGAAGTTAATAAAAGGGTTGAAAGGTCAGTAACAAACATTGCAGAGAATCTTCTACCTTTGTCTGATATTGATTCATGCTCCTCAGCCAAAGCACAGCTGCAAAATCCAAAAGAAGATCAGCATGACAAGCATCCAAACACAGGGTTAAGTAAAGATAATATGAAACAGAATATTCCATCTATGAAGACATCTGAGGACACTGTGGACATGCCCCAGAAACAACTGATTCGAATTCCGAATTTAGAAATGGAAACCAAAGAAAGAACAGCAGAAGAACAAAGCATTGAGCCAATACATACGGATGAAGGGTTGATAGACCCTATGAGTGAAGTGATCTTGCCATCAAGCACTGCAGTAACTGACAGGCATGAAATTGCTAAATCAATCCCCCTCAAATGTGGCTTCGGCATTCCAGCAACGAAGGATTCCAAAGCACTTATTTCAAGTGAAGTGCATACTCCTTTACAAAATACCAAAACCGCAATTAAAGAATTAAGCAGTAAAGTTCATCAAGAACGAATCGAGGAGCCCCCTTTTAGTGATTATAAAGCCACAGATGAACCTTCTATTCCAAAATGTAAAGTTTCTGGTCTCCCCCTGAAAGAGGTGATAACAGAGTCTGATAACAAACTGAAAGAAGAGGTGGAAGAGTATGCAGTGGCTTTAATGGAAAGGCAGCCTGGAGAAATTCTAATGAATATTGAACAAATAAGTAAGGACACAGCAAGAGCTAGCAAGGTAAACATTAGTTTTAAAGATCTTTCTTAAAGTTTATTGCAAATTGATTCTTTTTAATCTTTTCCTTTTCTTTTCAGTCCTCACTAGCTCGCCAAGAGTGCTTAGAACATGACCAACAAATTGTGGCCTTGCTGTCCATGGTGAGACACATCGAGGTCCGCCTAAAGCAGCACCAGCAACAGTCTGTTGGTCGAAGTCTCTACACACTTGATGACGTAATCAAACAGATAGAGGTAAAACATTTGTATTACAGCAAATGTATGATATGTAGCAAATTTAACGGGTTGTTTAAGCTTACACTGTGGGGGGTGGGTTTATTCTCTTTTCAGATGCTTTTTTTGGAAATTAGTGACCTGGAACCAGACGTGCACAAAGAGACTGAAGCAGCCAAACAGCAGCTGGAGTCTAACCCTCAGGATGTTCCACCTCAGTTACTTATAGCCCTGGAAAAAGATAGGCGAAGCTTAGCTCGGACTTACAGTGCAGCCAGGGACCTTGCCCAGAATACTTTGCAGGGTTTACGAGAACAACGAGATGCACAAAATGTAAGTTCAGTTTAGAGAGTTTGTTTTTCATGACAGAAAAGTTTTTTTTTAAATCTCTTTGTGTGACTTTTATGTTTATATAGGCAGCTGTAAGCAGTCAGCTAAAATCTTTACAAGATCAAGTTGACAGACTACTTAGCTGGCTTAAGGAGACTGAGACACAAATGCAGGAAGAAACAGGGGTAAATGGACAGACTGTGGCCGAGATCACTCATAAGCAAGAGTTGTGTGAGGTGAGACATCCACAGTGATGATATGCTATCTAGCATTTACAGTACACATATTTCTGTTTGTTGCTACAGTGGTGGCATCTTTTTCACAGTTGTTCTTTTTTCGTTACAGATGTTGCAGAACTCCCTCACTGCCCGATCCAAGGAAGTCAGCAATGTGGCATTCAATATTCAAGTGTTTATCTCTGAGCATGCTCAGGACCTGTTACCTGATCAAAGCAGGCATCTCCTTGGACAACTGGAGCAGCTACAGAGGGTCTTTCACCAGGCTGTTGGTCTCAATCATGCCAGGGCGGAGGCACTATCAGCCCAGCAGGCGAGAGAGAATGAACGAATGAGGAGAGAACAGAAAGTAAAAGAAGAGAAAATCGAGAAAGAGAAACAAACTACAAGGGATAGAGAGGTTTGCAAACAGATGAATAAATGTTTGTGCTGCCAAATTAAAAAACAACAATGTTCAATTTTGCTTTCTATCATTCATTTATCATCAGATAATGGAACATTTCTAATGCATTAAGAACAGAACATTTGTGGTGACCATTAACCACACTACTGATGCATGCGTGAACACTTAGCATGAAAATTTTCACATGCATGTATTTATTGTCATGATCTACTTAATTTTACAACACTACAATAATGCTGATCTGTTGTTTCAGTAATGCTTGCAGGACTCAACAATAACGCCTTTTGTCTGCTGGCCAAGTCAAGCCTTAGATAAGGTTTAATAGTCTAATATCTTAAACATTATTATTTTTTTTTTATTATAAATCTTTATATAATGTGTATTTATAAAATAGTTATTTAGAAATTTGTACTAAAATTATTACAGCTATAATGTATTGAAAATGTGTATGTTTAATGTTATATTTTTAAAAAATATAATTCTTAACTGATGCTTTGAACACTATCATAAATCACAGTTTTGAGAATAACTATTGTATGTTATCCAGCTAGATAAGATTAACTTAAATCAATAGAATTCCTTATTGTTGAGCTCTGTATTACATTGACATTTCAAACTTGAGTGTGCTAGCTGCGTGTTAATGATTATAACGTGTGTATTAACCTGTCTGCCTTGCTTTTGCAGATTGCCACAGAAGACACATTTGGAAAGCTCTAAATATTTAAATGTAGTCTCACTTTATAGCTTGCTTGTTTTTAACCTGTTTTTAGTAAAAGAAGAAATTATCTAGCAGAGTTGTATTATTCTGACTATTAAGGTTTTTGTGTGTTTCTGCTTCACTGGCTTGTTATTTTTTGATGCTTTGTGTGATGAATATGGACACATCATGCTCAACTAGTGTATGTTGTTTACTTTGTGTGAAATCTGGCAAGTGTGAGAGTTTGGTGGGGTAAAAAGGAATAATACGATGAATACTTAGAAGTTTAAGAGAATTGTGATTAGAATTGATTTAGCTCTGTTTTACCTCCTTTCTTACTCTGGATGTAGATTGTGCAGCAGCAGAAGGCAGAATGCTCTCAAAAACTGGAGAATCTTACAATGTGGTTGGCTGGTGCTGCCAGCCTCCTGGCCAATCAGAGAGAAGGAACGGAATCAGACAATGTGAATGAGTTACAGCAGAAGCAAAGAGAGCTTAAGGTGCGATAAAGAAACACACCTGACATTTATTTCTTGCAGCTTTATTACACAAGACATTACTTTTAATGTTTGGTTAAATGTTATTTTTTTTACTCCGTAACAATAGGAGGTGGAGAACAACCTACAAACCAAAAGTGACTTGCTGACTGAGACTATCCGCTCAGTGGAGGAGTTCCTGTCGGATTGGGGTGATAGTTTGAGTCCAGAGGAGAGGGCCAAACTACAGGGGACTCTTTCTCAAATGAAAGAGCAGCACAACTCGCTTACAAACTCGGTTCGCACTTCACTAGTTAAAGTAGACACTGCCATAGTCACAACAGTGCAGCAGAACACACAAAAAGTAAGCATTTCACATTTTGTTCTCTTTAATTTGTTAGCATTTCTTGTTCATTGTTTTAATTATTCTTGTATATTCTTTCTGCCCAAGGCTAAAGCAGAAGAGCAAATCCAAGAGACACAGGAAAAAATAGACACACTTCTCAGAGAATTGTCATCACTGGATGACTCAAAGAAGAGGTTACTTGGCAACACTGTCACTGACACCCCATCATCTGGACCACCAGAGAATGCTCTGAATTGTCACAGTGACACACTTCAGGTCAGATTCTTAAATAATGTAGATCTTCATCAGTTTTACCAGTTCTGCCTTTCGACATTTTGCTTTTTATTGATTCCTCCAGACTGAGCTGCAACAGTTACAAGCTCAACAGGCTCACCTTCAGCAGGTGGCCCAGTCTGTCCGCTCTCTACTGGAACAACCCGACTCTAGTGTGCCACCAGAAGAGAAACAACGCTTACGGGCAAAACTAGACCAACTACAGAGTCAGCATCAGGAGCGCCTTCAGAACTGTCAGGACAGGCTCAGGCGGACAGATGCCCTCAGAGATGAGTTTGCCAAGTTTGTGCAGGAGCATGGAAACCTGGGAACATGGCTGGATCAGAGTGAACAAGAACTATGTACACTCGGGGAAGGGGAAACTGATGCAAAGGGTCTAAAAGACAGGATAGAGGAGCACAAAAAGGTATTAATATATAGTGACGTCTGACATAATACGTTTATTTCTGGGTAAAAGCAAAATACTTCAATAATGTGTTTCTCTGTATTTTACAGCTTGCAGAAGATGTCATCTGTCACAAAGCTGATCTGCGCTTTGTGACAATCTCTGGTCAGAAGGTTCTGGATTCTATCCAGGGTTCCTTGGAGAAGGTGGGCAGTACGAATCCAGCTCTGGAGGAAACCAGACACCTAGTAAGTGGCAAGCTCCAAGATGCCACACACCGCTACAGTTTATTACACAGCAAGGTGGGTACTAAACTGCTTTGTATTTTTTTAGTCAACAATATACTGAATACATACTGACGCTAGTGTGTTCATTCTTTCAGTCCTCAGAACTTGGCACCCGTCTCTTAGGTCTTCTGGAGCGATACCAACACTACCAAGATGAGGCTGGTTCTTTAGGCTCCTGGCTGAGCACTCAGGAGCAAAATCAGAGTGTATTTAAACCCAGCGGAGAGCAAACGGACACTCAGACATTGCAGCACACTCTTAGCACTGTACAGGTTGGATTATTAATGCTTTTTGAGGAGAGCTTATAAACTTTACTGAATAGATAATAATGGAAATGATCACCTAAGCAAAATTCTATACTCTTAGGAATGGCCATAATTAATCACCTTTTTCTTTCTTATGCTGTCTCTTCTCAGCTGTTGCAGGATGAAATGGCAGAGCGTTCTGTACAGCTTGAGAAGGTAAAGAGGGCAGGAAAAGAGCTGGTCAGCACTCAGGAGTCCCCGACTCTTAAAAATGCAGATATTAACAATCTTACAGGTAATTTCAAATATCTTACTTGAAAGAGTGACATTTTTAATTTTACCAGGAAAGTATGAACATGAACTATTGAAAAGTAGTTTTTTTTAAAGATGTTTTTGAAAGAAGTCTCTTATGCTCATCAAAGCTGCATTTATTTGATCAAAAAATACATGAAAAACAATATCAGTTATCAGTTCTTATCAGTTGTTATAGACTAATAATTCAGTCATTATTCCAAAATAACCTTTTAAAAATAATAATAAAAATATATATATATGTATTATCCCATATATATATTTTAAACTACTTCTTGGTCATTTCAGATGCTCTGGAGAAGCGCTTTGAAACCCTTTCTAATTCAGTGTCAATGAGAGCTGAACAGCTTCAGACAGCTGTTGCCCAATCAGTCAGCGTTCAGGAGGGACTTAAAGCACTGCTGGCTTGGCTAGATGGACTACCTTTATCACCTGGCGCAGTCCAGCCAACTGCTCAAGCAGTTCAGGATGCCCTGACTCAAAATCAGGTATTTTCTTGAACGCATAATATCATAATCATCAGTATCAGACATAATTAAAAACTTTCCTTAACCAAGAATCATGTATTCTTCAAACCATGGCACTTTCCCCTCAGAAAATACGTCAGGAACTGCTTTCAAGGCAGGGCAGTGTGGATGCAACCTTGGACTCTGTGTCCAAGCTTCTGAAGTCTGCGGATGCATCGACAGCATCTGGCCTGCAGGGGGCAGTACAGGACTTAAGTCAGCGCTACGCAGCAGCCCAGGCCAAACAGACGGAACGAGAGACCCAGTTGCGGGGACTTTTGTCCAAGTTGGAGGGCTTTGAGCGCCAGAGTGCTGACCTCCGTAGCTTTACGCAGAGTCGAGAAAGGGCTCTCAGCCCAGTAGGCCAACCTGACTGCAGTGTGGATGACTACAGACAGACAATAGAGGTTCGAGAATAGGTTTTTTACATCTGTGGCCACAGATTTATGTAATTTTTGAAAGATTGCATGTTTATTGACTCATGTCCAATGTCATAATTTCTGTCTTTTCCATTAAAGGAGGTGAGATCAGAAATTACCCAAGAGTCAAGTCAATTAAAGTCATTTGTCGAGCTTGGGTCAGACATAAGCAAGTCTGGGATCCTTGCCAACACACAAAGCCTTCTGGACACAACCAAAGAGGTTTCTGAAGACTTTGCACGCTTGGAATCCAACGTCAATGAGAGGTCAGTGGAAACAAGTTGTGAAAACATTATATTAAACCATTGTTATTTTAGATTTGTTTTTTGTATGTTTATAATTGTATTAATATTTTGAATTCACTTTTATTTGTATATTTTGAACATTAAAATCTTTGTTCATTTTTAGCAGTGATTATGTAATTTTAAATAATACTAATTAAGTTTTTGAAATTTGTTTTATTTCAGTTGACAAAATTTTTTACGTAATTTTAGCTAACAATAATAACCCCGTCTTCCACATTTAAAGTCTCTCTCCAGACTGGAAAAGGAATTAATGCTCTAATGAAATATTCAGGATATTGTAATATTGTCCTCTTTAATGTCTATGGCAGTTGCAGTCAGGAGTAGAATAGTTAGTCTGTTCTAAGCTATTCTGTGTGTCAGTTTCATCTTGAAATGTGATGCCCTGCCAACTCTAATTGCTTTGACATTTGACATGTGACTAAAATAAAGACAGTATGAACAGGGTCAGAATACTCTGCACCATAAAAAAATAGCATCACACTAACCCAGTTTGACACCACTGTATCCGCTGTTATGGAAACCATTTGGCCACATCCCTCCTTAAGATGCCAGACTTGGGCTCCAAGCATTTCAGATGTCCTCAGAGACGGCTCATGAAACACAGTCGGTCATGTGTTCAAGTCTAAATCCACTCCACATATCTCTAGGAATACTTGTGAGTGGGAAGTGGGATTATTGTAGTATAAACTGAATGTAAAGGGTAACATGCTGGGACATGACTTCTGACCCTAACTGCTGCTAACAATGGTAGAAAGGCATGCTGTCTGGAGTGGACTCTGCTTAATATTGCACACAAAGTCCTGATCTATCACAGTGACTTAAAATAGTAGCATTCAGTGTTTACATATTAGTAGAAGGTCAAAGATGTCCTTTTACAAGAGAGTTTACTCTTCTGGTGGTTTAGATAGGTTCTAGGAATTCACCTCATTAAAACATTTTAAACTAAAAGAAGGAGTAATTCAGCACATGGAGCAAGTTGCCTCATTGGAACCAGTATTGTGTTACCATTAACAAAATTGTATCCTGTTTTTGTTGTTGTTTATTTTAATCGGACTTTTTCATGTGTCCATAGATTTGATTCCATCCATAGCTGCGTCCAGCAACTGGGGGAGTTTCGCTCTCGCTCTGGCTCCCTCCTCAGGTGGCTGCAGACAATACAAGAACAACTTCCTGCCAAAGAGCCCAACCTAAGCACAGAAGGCCTGCAGAGAAGAGCACAGCAGCTTAAAGTAGGACTGGAGTTCTCTCTATTTACAGTGTTATGACATCAGTCTCAGTTTTTAGTGAGGTGAGCTTTAATTAACACGTCTCATGAATTGACTTGTAGGATCTACTCACAGAATGGGAGACCCAAGGAGGCCAAGTTCAGGAGTTGAACAAGAGCAGTTCACAACTGGAGAACTTGATTATTAACATCACATCTCCCAAAAACAAGACTGGTAGGCAAAACATCTTTACAGGGAACAGGGCCAGGCCTTTTTTTGTCTGTAGCTAGTACTTTGTGTTTCTGCTAGGAGTATTTAGACCCCAAATCAAGACTTTTAGAGGATAATTGACTCAGAAAAAAAAATCTGTCAGCATTTACTCATCTTCATGCCATTGGAAACTAGTAAGACTTCCTTGTTTTCGTGGACCACAAAAAATGCTTTGTGTTCCTGATTAAAATGGTTTTATTGTGTTTTTTGCATCCTTTTCCAATTCATTTTGTTACTGCATGGAAAAGAGCAACTGGTACCTTATTAAAAATTTCCAAGTCATACTGGTGTGGAATGACATGAGGGAGAGTTTTTGAGCTATCCCTTTAAGCGTCTACCACCTTCCAAACTACTAATTTATTTTAGCATATTATGTTTGTATATGTGTCTGTTTCTAAATTCTCTGTGTTGAGTATGTCTAGCTGCTTGTGTACGTCTGTGCTGCGCCAGCATGCCTGTGAATTATTGTGGCATTGTCTGAGCGTGTGTCTGTGTGTCTTTCTCCCAGGTGTTTCCCAGCTCAATGGTGCTTCCAGCCCCAACAGTGTTAATGGCATTCACACCTGTAAAGGTGAGCGTCCTCCAAACCTATAGCCAGTGAGCTGTGTAGCATCCACATCACTGGAGACTTTTCTCCATTAGACATTTCCATTTGTTTACCCCTCACATTTCTATTCCTCTTCGCCCTTTTACTCACTCTCCCTATTTTTTTTTTTGCATTGCTTCTTGTCCTGTTCTGTTAGTTTGCTCTCAGAGTTTGTGCAGATCGGTGTCATCTGTCTTTGTGCATATGACCAGTGTGTCCAATCATTTAGGGTTTCTTTCATGCTGACAGCACACATGAATCTGGCACAAAGGACAGTCACTGTTCACGTTAATCAGTTTGTCCAGTCGATACTCATTGTATTTCTTCCCATTGTAGTGCACCAACAAAACTGAAGTAGTAATAATGTAATGTAATAAAAGTATTACATGTCCTTGAACCATGTCCTTATTTAAATAAAACAAGGTAATGAAGTAATGAAACATCCACATGGTTACTAAATCTTATTCTTAATTTGTGGCTTCAATAAATATTGTGTTCCACATATCATGTGCAGAGCTCCATATTTTGTTCTACACAGCTCTAACCCTCAGCTTGTATATCATTTCTTGAAAAACAAGCATGATGCAGTTTTATATGCTATGTGGCCTTGTCATTGGCCTGCTGTGACTGTGCTTACGTCAACGTTTCTTCACTCTTACCATCAGACTTGACTGAGATCCAGGTGGCAGTGGCAGATGTGAACTGCAAGTATGAGCAGCTGGGCAGTGACCTGAGGGACAGGAAGGGTAGGCAAGAGGCCTCTCTTGACCTGCGGCAGAAGGCCAGGCAGAGCACTGAGGCACTCATCCAGTGGCTGGGCCCTCGTGAACAGAGCCTGGCACAAGGGCAGACCGCCTCACCTTCTCGGCCAGAGGTGGTGCGTGCTCAAGCCCAAGAAACCAAGGTAACGTTTTGAGAGAACTGAATACTTCTGTAGCAGAGATCACAGTATAGGCCCCCCACAGAATATATATATATATATATATATACATGCATACATTTATATATAAAATAGTTTTTCCGCAATTAAGCAAATCATTTTCTTTCATTTAGTTTTGTCTTCAACCTTTAACAATCCTTTAAAGGTTAAAGTATTCTTAAAGTATTTTGTATTGTTTTATGAGCTTCACTTATAATGTTATCATGATTTTAACATCAAAAACATCATAATTTTAAGTAATAGGCTATATTCTGCACGCCCACTGCAGTGATTGGCTTGTGTATGTTTGACAGTCTATGTCACTTAACAGATGCTCACTGCTGTGATTTCCATTAAAAACTCATAAATACGGTCTAACAGAAAAAAATAATAGTGAACACTTAATAAAAATTGTTACTCACACTTGTTTATTGCAACATAACAGTTAGATTCAATATAGTTGGCACAGTATTATATTTTAGTTTCAATCTTTTTGAAAATCCCAACTTGTTGTCTTTAAAGCCATCTTTATAATATCGACTTTTGTTTCTATGTTTTTATAGTACACTGACCTTCTATATATTGGTTTCTCAGTTCATGACCCTTTAAAACAATAGCCCTAGCCATCATTCCACGTGATTGCGTTGTGACAGACATTTGATAGATTGGTACCTGTGTCTAGGTTTTACTTACTGAGCTTGCTGACCATTCTGGGAAAGTGGAGGATCTGAAAAACCTGCTCAATCAGCTAATAAAAGACAATCCAGACTCTCCTGAAGCTGAGACTTGGAAACGTCAGCTTAAAGACATAGGTCAGTTATGCGATTCATTTTCATTTATTGTACATTGTTCCTGTACCAGTAAATGTAACATTGGTATAGTACATTAATATTCATTTGCTGGTCACAAGGCGAGAGTTGGGTGCGGGGAATGTAAGCTCCAAGAAGAGCTCTGACCTTCAGATCAAATATCCTGATCTTTTTCATGATGTTGCATATGTTGTCAAAGTGCAACCTCTGCAGGCATTTTTTAATGTTTTAGCACATTTATTAATGCATTTAGATTTAAGATATTGCTCTCTCTCCTAGACTCACGGTGGGCGAAAGCCAATCAGACAGCAGCACAGAGGCAGACTGAATTGGAAGCGTGTGCTGATAGGCTGGGTAGTTTTGCTGCAGCAGCCAGTCAGCTAGGACCATGGCTACGAGAGAAAGAGCTGATGATGAGCGTATTAGGCCCACTGAGTATCGACCCCAACATGCTCAACACACAGAAACAGCAAGTCCAGGTGAACTAATCTTCTTGCTTTGTCTATAAAATTACAGATTGGACAGCAAATCTGTAAATATAGATTATCTGTCTAAACTATAAATATCACACTATAGGGTTTCTTTTCATAATGTTAATTGCATACAGATTATTAAGTAGAGTTTAAATACCAATATAAAAAAACTAACTTACAATACAAGAAGTAAAAGCAATTGAAAAGTCAAATTAAAATAAAAAACCCAAAAAATCTGATGAAACATTTTGTTATCAAAACTTAACTTCACCAAAAATCACTTTAAATTTGTTTTTTATCCTGTCAGTTCATGTTACGTGAGTTTGAGACACGGCAACCCCAGTTTGACCAGCTGTCTCGAGCAGCAGAAGGAATCCTCTCCCCGTCTGGAGATGAGGGTTCTAGAGATGGACAAGATCTAGAGGAAGTGAGGCAGGAGCTGGCAGACATTTCACAGCAATGGGAAGGCCTTACCTCTCGTCTCACTGGCCGCTCGCAGCAGATCGACCAGGCGCAGGGAACCAGTGAGAGCTACTTGGCCCTGCTTAGGGAGCTGTCTCAGAGCATTGCCAATTTAGGCGAGAGGCTGGATGAACAGGCCTCTCTAAGCGCTCAGCCTGAAGCCCTGCGCCGTAGACTTCAGGAAACTGGGGAGATCCGTGCTGAACTGGAACAGAGACGGGGTCAACTGGCCCAGGCTGAGCAGCTGTGTGCGGAGCTCAGCACAATTGTGGCCGAACCGTATCTCAGAGATGAGTTACACAAGAGACTTGAGAGTGTGAGCAGCCCCCTCAAAAACCTAGAAGAACGGGCTGGTGAGTACCAGTTTGCAGTTTGGAAATGAATAATTTAAGACATAAATGTTTCGTATTGTAATTTTAAAGTAAAATACCATTTTAATCGCTTGGCTTTTTTATGCAAATGCACATGCTCCAAAAAAATAACCCCACTCACTCAAGATTGATTGATTTAATCCTTTCCAAATATAAAAACCCAAGTCAAAACAGTGTAATTTTTTAGCACAGAAAAACAAAATATGCCAAAGTCAGTCTTTTCCTCATTATTGTTCCCCTACTGTAATGTGTGGGTTTGTGCATGTACATAATAGTAACTGTTCCCCTCACTACTGTCTTTCAGCTGATGGCTTGTCCCAGCTGCAGGCCGCCCTGTCCAGCACTCAACAGTTCCAGCAGATGTTTGATGAGCTTCGTAGCTGGTTGGACGGCCAGGCTGGGAATCATACATCCGGGGTTTCTGAAGCCCTTCCTTGCCAACCTGATGCTCTAAAGACCCTTCTGGCTCAACAAGAGGATCTCCAGCGAGGCATAGCACAACAACGTGGATCCTATGAGCTAATCCAAGCCGAGGGGGCATCTCTACTGGCATCCCTCCCCGCTGGAGATGAGCGATTAGCCCTACAGACTCGACTAAACACCTTACGGCAAGACTGGGAGGGCATGAACCAACAAACCTCTAATAAACACAGTCGAATAAAAGAGACGCTGTCCCGTGCTGAGCTGTACCAACAACATCGCAATGAGCTTGTACCTTGGGTTGCAGAATGTGAGGAAAGGGAGGCTGAGATCCACCCATCACTGGATCCCGCCACCTTAGACGAGGCTTTGCAAAAGGCCAGACAGTTGAATCTGGACTTGGATCGTCGTCGCCCTCTTTTAGATTCTCTGAACACAGCAGCGGATCAGCTGCTAGAACAGAGCTGCACTGGTGAAGAGGAAGTGAGGGATGAAAAAGCCCAGCTTAATCGCAGGATAGACGGTCTCTCTGAGCGACTACAGGGCCACACGGCTCAGCTAGAAGAGCTGGGAAGCAGACTGAAGGAGTTTGAAGATGGGAGACTGGCTGTGGAGAGAAGACTCGAGGCAGCCAAACATCAAATTGAAGTTCAGGAGGCGCTTGGACCGCAAGCTTGTAGCAACAAAAGCCTGGAGCGTCTGCGTAGCCAACAGGAACTGTTGAACTCTGTACAGCCACAGGTGGTGTACCTGCGAAATCTGGCACAGGGACTGCTCCAGGATGCGCCCGAGATCTCCAGGGCCGGTGAAGATGGTGGCCAAAGGCTGCTGCAGCAAGCTTGTGATACGGAAAAAGAGTTTGAAGAAGTTACTGAGAAGGTGAGAGAATCTGCACATGATCAGGAGCCTCTGGAATGTGTCAGGACTGAAGCGGTAGTTGGGATGTTATATATAACCTGATTTGTAGTTTATGTCTGCGCTCATGTCGTGTTTGCTGAAATAAGACAGTCTTTTTCTAGCTATTGGTCTAGATTTGTCTTGTTAGTTTTTAATAGCTTGTATTCATGATTTGAAGTCAGAAGTATTAAAATATAAACTTTGCTCGATATTGTGTTACTATGCAGTGCATTTTCAACATTTCACAATTAAAAAATTAAATATAGCTATGCTGTAAGTGTATTTCTGTAAATAAGACTTTGAGAAATATGCTGCGGCCAAGCTCAGACACCTAACTTTTTCAACTTCTTATTCTTCCTATCGGTTTCTGCAATGTTACAGCCAAATAAAACCAGAGAATTTATCAAACCCGTTACTAAAACTTTGATAGCACAGTTTTTTGTTTTTTTTATGAAAACAATGTGCCATCTCTCTCCCCACAGACTGAGCAATGCTGCACATCCTTGGAATCCCGGTTGCAAGGTGTGGGAGAGGTTCAGTCACACGTCCGAGATGTTTTCTCCCGCCTGGCTGATTTGGACGATGAGTTGGACAGCCTTAGCCCTGTGGGGCGGGATGCTGACTCCTTGGCCTCACAGGCTGATGCTGTCAGGGGCTTCCTGACTCGACTCAATGCCCTCCGTGCCGAGCTGGACAGTCATGGTGGAGAATGCACGACTATGCTCCGTAGAGAGGGGAGCTCTCCTGATCTTCTGGCCCTCAGGAGAGAGACTGAAGCCCTAAGCAGACAGGCAGGCAAGCTGGCAGAGCGGGGACAGAACCGTTTGGCACTCATAGAAGCAGCAGAAGAGCGTGTGAAGGAGTTTTACGGCCGTCTAGCTGATCTACAAGGGTTGCTGGGACGAGCAGAGGAGGTGCTAAACACACAGGCTGTCGTGGGGACAGAAGTGGAGGTCATCAAACAGCAACTTCAGGAATTCAAGGTAGGAAAAGATTTAAGGCTGGAATACACTCCACGACATAAAATGTGAACAGATTTTTTTAAATAGTAGGCATCATATACTTACAGATTTTGTAAATAGTGACAAAGGGAAACTGAGCATCATACACTACACGACTGAGAATCATACACTACCCGACTTTATAATTTGTTCCAATCACAACAAACTGATGGAGAAATGTACGGCTTGTTGCTAGGAGATGCATGACAAATGGGTTCTGAAATCGGCTGAAAATATCAAGCATGTTTGATTTCCTCCGACTGAATAGAATCAATATCTGAAGCTAAAAAATCTATGCGAGTCTGTGACCATAATACACTACCTGATTTTCTGTGGAATCTGTCAGCTTCAATCTGTAGACTGGCCCTGACTTTCCTCAACTAGCGTCAACTTGTTCAGACTGTAAAATCGGGGGTAACTCGGGGCAAAAACCACATAGTCACTATGCCGTAGTGTATTCCATTGTATTTTTGTGTGCATTGTATTCATCATTTGCTATATCAAATTGCATTCTGTGTAAACCTCTGTGTACCACAGGTGGTTCTAAAGTTTTAGTCTATGGGTTCAGCCCTCCTACCTACGCATGAGCTCATGTGGCACAGATGATATCATCTTGTTTTTTCGATATGTAAACAAGGTATAGCAATGCTTATGTTGTGCACCATGTGGTTTACCCAAGTATGACGTGTTTCTGAATCAACCACTCTTCCCCTGAATTCACTGGACAATGATTTGCAGATGATGCAAGATGATTTTCCAGAACCAGTAAAGAATGTTGATTCAGAAACACATAGTTATAGTGTAAATTACATCAAGCCAGGGTTGCAATAAATTGAATGGCAATGATTATTTATAAAAAAAATCTAAAAAAGGCATTTGTTTTTAGAGTTGCAAAATTTGGTTTGCCATGTATAGCAATATTTCTATTAAAAAATATATATATTTCTCTATTATTTGTCAGTGCTATGCTTCACTTTGAAACAGATTCTGCATATTTATATAAGTCCGTGCCTTTGTGATTTGGTAATTGCAGCATGATTTTAGATGATTTCAATTAATTATGCAGTTCTTTTAGGCTAATGTTTGCTTGGCGAGGTTTGCAAGAACATTTTCAAACATGATGCCACTTGATTATGCACACTCTCTGAAGTCTTGCCTCTTGAGTATGCTTGTTTGAAAGAGAAATGCAAGAAAAATGTGTCGAGATTACTGCAGGGTGTTTAATAAATCCTTTTTAACCAATATGTTCTTGCTGTTTTCTTCTCATCACGTACTCTGTGATGGTGGCAAGAGAATAAGGAGAGACATGTCAGCTCTTACTCCTCAGAGTGGGCTGCTTGAGTTCACCTTTCCTCCCCTGACCGTCTGATGAAATGTCTGTATCTCTCTTACTCATGCCTCTTGAGGGTGGTGAAAGAAAGGAGAGTGTGAGAGTGAAGAGGTGTAGGTGGAAGTGGGAAGGAGTAAAGCTGAGGAAATGACGGATGCGGTGGGCGTCAGAGACCTCCAGGAGCAGAAGAGTGAATCAGTGCTGTAGAAAATATGCCTTGCTGAGACTGAATCATTCCTTCCTCTGCCATGTTTGATTGCTCAGCAACAACAGTATGACTAGTTTAAAAGACTTTGAGTGGTATTGAGGTAGTCCGGTGAACTTTAACTAAAGGTTTTAAATAGCAATAACCATTTACTGTAGTACTTACTGAAGTTCTTGGAGTTTGGAGGGGTGAGATTTGTCACTCTGATTTGTGTTCCTCAGAGATGTTTTAATTTCCTGTGAGGTAAACCTTTAATTGCAGGGAGGGGGGGTTCATGGAATTGCATTCCACCATTGAGTGCTGACATGGAGGTCATTGTGATGGATACTGAGACAAATCTGGTTGTTGAGCTAATCTGCGTCAGTATGGGAGCATAAAAAGGGAAGAGGTCATGTACAAGAACCCTCTGTACAGTAGTCCATCCACTGCCAGCTCTACCCTATTTATATGTATATTAAAATGATATAGTGTCACCTGGCACTGAAGACTGGAGTAATGACTTCTTAATATTGAGTTTTGTCAACGCAGGAATGCATTACATTTTAAAATATATTACAATAGAAAATAAGTATCATCAACATTTCAAAATATATGCTTTGACTTTATTATGATCAAAATCTTACCAACTCCAAACTTTTGAACTTTTAGTGATTGGAAAATTAAATCAACTAGTAAGGCTATCAGTTTTAATCATCCTAGCAGGCAGGGTTATTGATCAGTGCTCAAATATGGATTATGGACAATATATTGGTCTGTCATTAGTTCAGTGTTTTATTTTTAATGAAATGTCCTTGATTTGTCTTTGTTATGAATTACTTTGTGGAAACTTGGATCACTGAGGAAGCCTTGAGAAATTTCCTTACGCTCTTTGCATTTTGGAGTATTTCTGCTTTTTTTACTCCTCGTCTACCCACTTGCATGTCTCATACCTTCACTCCTACCTCATCGCATCATAGCTGTAGCAGTCTAATAAAGCTCTCTTTCAAATCTTTAACGATACGGTGGACTGAATGCACACCAACACTCACCATCCCCTTTTCTGCTTTTCATTCTGATATAAATAAAAGCAGGTTGTATAGATGTGTTTCAGAGCGCAGGCAGACAAGGAGAGGGCCAGAAAAGGGAGTGAATAGAGAACGGAAGAAGACGTAGCTGAATAAGAAGTGGATTGTCAGCAAGGGCCAGGGCCGTCCGTGGCTGAGCTCTGGCACATAGACTCCTGGGCTACACTTATTACTTCATTAACACCAGACAAGTAACATGATTCAAACACCTATTAACAAAAACAACCATGTAAACACCAAAACACAAGTAGTACTCTGATTTGATTACTATATCAACTATTTGCCACTTACTCTAAATGTAGATAATACATGTACTGACAGTGTAGCGCTGCTGAGAGGAGGCTCACGCAGTCTCTTGAGGAGAAATCAAAACGAGCGCCCAACACCAAGAAATTCAGCATACTGATGAAAGATATATATATATATATACACACACAAACACACACACACACATAAAGCCCCCCCCCATAACAAATCTTAATTTAACCCCTGGCTGTCAGTATGGTCTGCAATGAAGCTAGTGTGGATTTCTAATCAATACATGGGTGAAGCAGGGTTAAAGAATTAAGTCAATCCCAGAAGTTGTAAATGGGAAAATAAAGTACAGCAGGCTTCAAAACTCATGTTGACGTATCGATGGGAAACACTTTTATAAGATCTAAGTTAATAGATTTTTCTTTCCATCAGAACATATCACTTTAAAAAAATAATAAAAAGCAGATGCCTACTATGCTTTATAATCTTTGTTGTGTCTTTCTGAATGCTGAGTCTGACTCAGTCAATAAGCAATTGGCATGATGGCAAACAAAGACAATGGAAAAGTACTGCTTCTTAACATTGTCTTCTGGCCTTGAAGACCTTAAAATAAAGACAATGCAAAACAATACAAGAAACAATGTGGGCTACAAAAACACTAAATAAAACTATTTCTATAACTCTTATTATTTTTCTTTATATAAAAATAATATAAATGTCATTTTAAAATGTTTAATGTTTTAAAGTATTTAAGAAAATGTAAATCAATTTTATTTACTATTTGTTTCATTAAAGCAAAGAATGTTACACATAAACTATGCTTATATTAATGCCATACTGAATGAATATGATTTGTAATAGGAAAAAATATCAAATTTGAAAAAGTGGACTTTTGAACCCCAATGCAAATGTGCTGTCTATAGGTTATTTTTAGGAAGCAGCAGAATGAGACTCATTCATTACAAAGGGGAAGAAGAGAGAAAGACGGATAAAATGTGTTCAGAAAGACATCTTTGGTATTCATCCAACTTGGCTGCCAGCGTTCGTCAATTTTCCGTCTTCTCTGTCCCATTTCTCTCCTTTCGTCTACCACTTTGTAATGAAACATTATAAGATAAATTTCCCGTTCGTCTGCCACAAAATAGTCTGCTCTCTTTTTCGCCTCTCTCCATGCAAGCCAGACTCCATTTCAAAGACACCAAATCCAAAATGATGTCATTGCTCAAAGGGGCGGAGAGGGGAGGGTGATACTGTGTGAGTGCGTCTGAGAGGTTTTTTTGTTGTGTAAGCTCAGTCAGGGCAGCTGCGGGGGGGCATGGGGTATTAAGAGAAGGTGTCAGATTAGTCAGTATCATTGTTTAGCTTCTCAACAATGAGCGTATTGAGATGTTGTGGAAGTCGACTGGAGAGAAACAGGGAAACTTATCGCACTTGTGACTTGATTGTGAAATGTCTTGCCAGTGTCGTCCGGTGCTTCCTGTCTGGATACGTTCTCATATTTAGCAGCAGGTCGGCGTGTGCTATAGGGTGATATGTAGACACAGAAGGTGTGTTTGTATGTTGTGGGAGTGTGCCCGCAGGTCCATGTGTGAGAATGTTTCTAATTCCAGTCCGTGTGGAGCGTTCGGCATCCCAGCTGTCTCCCCACCCTGGACCCCGCAAACACACTGACACTCGTTCACATAAGCAGGGTGTGGTTACCCCCTCTCCCTAAATTCCTGTCCCTTATGTACCCTTGTGCGCTCCCATGTCGCCCAGTCCCAGAGCAGCTGAAGCTTGAGCCGGCGGGGCGGGATGAAGTGCTAGACTGGAAGTAAAACGAGGGCCCCCTGTGCAACTGGGAATTCCTTCACAGGGCTGTTGGGTTGAGCGAATGGCTTCTAAATCACATCAGGTTGTCCACACTGTCCTCACCCTTGCCGCTTATATCTTCACTCCCTTTACTCTTTCCATACCTCTCACAGTCCTGTTGGTTTGTCTATTTTTATCCACCTCTTTTTAAGTAGTTTGTGATCACAGCTTTTCCTCCACAAAAACAACTGTGCTGCAGACTGTCATGACCTGCCCTACCCCCAACCAAACCTTAGGGGTTTCCCTCTAACATCATCAATCTTGTGGCCTCACGGTCACATGAAGCAGATTAGCATTGATTACTGTTCTTGAAGAATTAATTTATCACTTTAGCAATAAGGTACTGCAAACTTCTTGTGTTGAAGTTCTTTGTATTAACGTTGTGAATGAACACTAATCAAATGAAAATAATAATTTGAATTAAAGTGCGAGCAAATCCAAAATAGTAGTGAGAAAACTGTATTCCTGCATCTTTATCTTTGCCTCAGTGTATATTTTAGGGCTGCAACAAATTATTATTTTGATTAT
>JAUCMT010000043.1:8695194-8726922 GCA_032357475.1 Enteromius thamalakanensis | reverse complement strand
AGAAAACTGTATTCCTGCATCTTTATCTTTGCCTCAGTGTATATTTTAGGGCTGCAACAAATTATTATTTTGATTATTAATTAATCTAACAATTAAGAAACATTCAAGAAGTGAGTGTGTACAAGTCACATTAACACTTATATAAGAAAAAATAAGTGAGATAATTTGCTGCATTAAGTGTCTTTTTCTAAAAATGCCAAAATTGTAGCCAAGATGAACTTGAATGTGGATGTTTATGTGTTCATGTTTCTCAGTTCTGGTTTTGCATGCATGATCATCATACAGAGCATGGTGTGCCTGCGTACGTATTATTTTACCAGAGAATATTTGTTTTTCAACTCCCTTTAATAATAGACACTTCAAGCTTTCTTTAGATATACTGCAGTTCTCATGACATTTCTATTCATTTTCATTTCAAGCTATTCACTGAGACACTGAGAATGCAGAAACACATTTTTGTTTTATTTATTTTACCAAAACAAAGAAGCTTTGTTTATATTGGGAGTGTAGATTTTTTTAGTCAGTATTAAATTAATGAAAAAACTATGAGTTTCTCTTTGTAGTGTAGAATTGTTTTAGGTTTGATAACTTGAAAAGTAAACTTAACAGTAACTTTAAACTTAAATGATGAGTAATGCAGTAATCAGTAATGTAATCAAATTACAATTTTAAAGAAGTTATAAGTAATTTGTAGTGGATTGCGTTTTAAAGTGACTAACCCTACACTGGCACATAAAATTAAATCTCAGATATTCTCATTCACCATTTATTTAGTCTTGTGTAGCCTCATACAGAGTTTTATGTTCAAGTGTTTCTGTGCAATCTTAATCTCTAATATAATTTTAATGTTGCTTTTATTATTGCAGGGGTTCTGTGGAAATTCTTCCACCTCGGAGTGAAAGTTCTGTAAATGTATTTTTTTCTGTCAGTCTGTTCATTTACAGTCTATTTTGTTTTCGCTAAGTGGTTAATTAAATTAGGATAACAAGGTTAGTCTAATCTGATGACTAAATTTCTCTAAATGAACCCTGTTCTACACATGACACACTGGCATTCGAGTGTATGTGCACATGCGTGTGTTATGTCATGCTCTAGCTGTTCCCATTGCCTGGTATTTTTTCAGCTGTTAGGCATTACTGTGGCATTCCATTGAATTGCCCACTTTCCCTTCCAGTTACTCTCAATTAGCTCACCAACAGAAATAAATAGGAACTTTATGTAAATAGGGTGACCCCATTAACATTTGGAAATAATTACCAAGATAATAATCAGTGCAATGGCTGGGTATGGGAACAAAAGGGTTGCTGATGTAGACATGCATTATATTTAATTCTATATGTTTTTTTGTGTGTTTTTTTACAGAATAACAAATAGTTTTAATCATCTAAAAATATTAACTAAATGTGAAACTAAAGGTTAAGGCTGTAAATGTGTTTAAAACCTATTTTATTGCTTTCATTTAGTGGCCAGATCAGAGTCCTCTCTCATTATTAGAAGAAGTGTTTGTATTCCTGTCTCTGCTCCATATGTCTTTGTGTCTGTGGTGGTGAGAGAGAACAATGCACACATTGAGTCATTCAGGTAAAGCCTGGTGGTTAATTATAAATCTACTGCTGAGATAGAGAAAATGAGAGACATGCTACTTAGTAACCAGTGTGGCAAAGGGAAGGAGAGAAGAGGGGGGTAGATGAACAACTGAAACAAACAGATGAAGCTTTCAGTACCTTTTACTTCTAGTGCAATCAGGCAGGGAGAAAGAAAGATTAAGGGTGGATAAGCGACAAAGAAAAAAGAAAAAAATCAACAGGTGCTGTGCTGAGGCAACAAATAGCTCTCTAAAGTCAATAATGTTCTCGGGCCTCGTGCTTGTTTTGCTGAGTGACAGCCAGCCTTTAAAAGACAGCCATTTTAGCCACAAAGCAGTAGTAGCACTTTACCTATGCCAGTCAGTTCACTTCTAACAACAGAGTCTCTTTAGGGGATTTTGGGGCTTTGAACCCCTCCCTCTTCCTGTCTGAGTCAAGACTGTGACTCTTTAACCAGGCGTGACTGGCCAAGTGACCAGTCACTGAAAGAATGAGGAAAAGTAGAGTGGGGGATGCACCAGTCAAGCAGTCATGAATTTAATTGGTATCAGGAAGTGTGAACGTTTAGATGAATTACACAGGTTTCGATTCATTGTTTTGATCTCCTATTTAGTTATATATTGTGTACAAATGTATTTGGCATTGCTGTTTATTTGTGTCTGGGCCGCACGTGTCTCGTTTTAAATGAGGCAAGTACTACTGATCACTGAAACCTAGTTTGATGGGGGTCGAGGGAGAGAGCACAAGCACCAGCAAAAATGCACAACAAACTCTTTTGTTCCTGTAGGGAGGTTTGTGTTGGAAGCGGCCATGACAGCTGCATCCCAACTGACACAGAGGGGGAAAGAGTTTATAAGAAAGACGGAGTATTTAGCTTGCTTGACATGCAGGCCACGGGGAGCGTGGAGGTTCAGAGCAACAGTTAGATCACTGAGGACGAACAAGCCCCTCCCCCCTTTCATGCATGAGTGTGTGCATTTTTCTGCATGCATTTGCACTTCTTGGACTGAGTGCTAGGAAGAATGCGCAGACATGCGTTCAGTGTTTGTTCTTTGCTAAAGGAATAGTTCAAAATGTACTCTTTATTTACCGAGCCTCTTTGAGATCCCAAACCCATATGGCATTCTTTTTGACCACAGGGCACAAAGGAATATTTTTCTTGTAATCACAATGAATGGGTACCGAAGCCTTTCAGCAGGGACTTTTGAGTTATTTCTCGTCATATGATTGCTTTACACAAATGTTTTTAAAGAAGTTATTCAGTTCATGTTAATGAAAGTTCATAACAGAAGTAGCATTGTCCGACATGTCGGTGATTAATGATTTAAATATCACTCTGTTTGGCACACAAGGCTATTGTATAACTACAGAAGGTTCATCGAATTGGCCTTTTTAGTTGCTGCTTTTCCATCCTTTTTGAAATGTAATTGTGTGAAAAAGAGCCTGGAAAAAAACATTCTCCTTTTATGTTGCACTGAAGAAAACCATGCAGGTTTGGAATGCCAGGAAGAAAAAACTGAAAAAAGGAAAGACGGATTGTGATCTGTGAAGTAAAACAATGAAAACGAGGTGTTTGGAACATAGAAATATCAAAAGCTCTCACTTTATGTTCCCGTTTTGTGTTGGTCTGGGTCGGTGGACACTTTTAAGCGGAATGTTCATTCATTTTCATGTTACGTTATCCTAAAGCCCCTCATCAGAGGCCCCAGCCCCCCCTTATGGTCTCTCCTGACAGGATTGTGTTACAGAAGAGTAGCAGACGGGAATGCACAAGTGGAGTGTTTGAATATGGCAGACTTTTGTATGTCCTCCTGTATTGTTTTGCTTTTACAGAATGCCTATCTGAAAAAGGAGGGAGGGAGGGGACATAACAGTAAGAGGGAATGTGTGGAGGGGATTTTTGCTTCCACGTATGGCAGTTTATTTGACCGGGTAAAGAAAGGCAGCCGTTATTTCTTTAATTCCCTCTCAGAAGCTCCCTCCTATTTCAGTATGACCACTCCCACTTCAGTTATCATTTTCACACTCACTTTTCCTGTCTGTCTGTCTGTCTATTGTGATCTTGAGTTTGCGTTTTGCTTCAGGCATTTGCTATTTTTGAGTGGGACTGTTTATCACAGCTGATTTAGGTTTAGGTTACAGCAAAGTGGTGAATGATGCATCTCATTTTTATTTTGTATTTGTTATAGTCACACAGTTGACTCATTGAAGCTCACTGCACACAAAAACTATAGTTGTAGCTTTTATTTTTCAATAGAAGAAGGTTGTAAGATGGTTTATATAGTGCTTAGTATGCAATAAACTGCTCCCGTTATCCAGTGATTCTGCAGAAACACGTCACATCCCCGGATTGGTCACTCCCACTGACTCCATGGTCCCTCCTCCCACACACTTTATCTTGGGCTCACTCCTCTAGCCTTGTCTCGTGTATTTTTTTGGAAGGGGAAACCGGCATGATTGGACCACTTCCTGTGTTTTAATACCATAGCAGGAAACTGAACAAACGGAGCTGGATTCAAACAAAAACAGAGAGAGAGAGAGAGAGAGAGAGAGAGAGAGCAAGAGAAAAAAGAGAGCTGAGAGTGTGAGAGAAAGGGGGAGTGAACGAGAGAGGAAAACTGGGAGATTTTTTTAGCAGCTGCAAACCATTTCAGCTGTGTAGTGGCTTTAGAACAGACGCAGGGAAAAGCGTGTATGAAAAAAGAAAGTCTGCACAAGAAGAAATCAGAGAAAAGAACAAGGAGTTTGCGTGGAGCCTTGCTGCGCTCTTGTGTTTGGAATACTGAAAGAAGAAAATAAGAGAAGAGGGAGCGTGTCCGGGGATTGTCTGGAAATCACAGTGCCTGAAGTGCAAGGCAGCACTTGGAATGAAGCTCTGTCTGGGTCTCTGCCTTCTGGATATAGTCCCCTGACTCTCCACTCTCTCTTGGCTGCACCGGACTCATTGGATCTCCATACCCTCAACCCTTCTGGACACAGATAGCCTTAGGAACCTTGGATTTTCCCTCAAGCTTTGGATGAAAGGATTCCCTAATTTTTTTTTTTCTTTTGTCATGTTCAAAGAAAATCTTTTTTATTTTTAATATGAAATGAATATGTCACAAAGAGTGTTGGATTTCATCGATTTCAATCCCTCGTGCTCTGTCTGCTGAAGAAGACTAGATAAAAGAGGAGGATGAGGTATTTCAGGCACAGATGGCTTCTCTTCCTGACATGCTCTATTAATGCTTCATTATAGGATTAAAAAGAGGAAGCAGAAATTGATAATAGACGACTGGAACACTGGTAGGACTGTCTAAAGAGTGAGTCTGTTATGGTTTTTATGACTGTTTTTTTAAATATACTTTAGTGTTATCTAGTAAGTTTACAACGGGGTTTTTTTCCAAGATGACTTGCTTTTGGAAATACATCCAAGGACTTACTACTACATTATGTTCATAGAAGAAAAAGGGAGATGAGAGACAAAATCTCTTGACTGGCGCTTTTTGTTTTTCTTTGCTAAACTCCGTTTTATGTAACAGAGTGTGGCGTTCTCACCTTAAAAGGAGCCTCATAAAGCTTTGGCTGCTGCTCTTGGAGATGGTGAAAGTAGCTGAAGCCCCGCTTTGATTTTTCCTGTTGTGGCAGCGGGAAGGAGAGTCAAGAGGAAGAAGCACTAAGGAAGGAAAGGATTTTGGATTTTGCCCTTGTTTTGAGGGTTTGAGGGTCTCAGCAGTTCATAAAGGAAACAAAGGAATATTTTCCATGAGGGATGCTATTATCCTGTTATGGATTTTGCACATTTGATTCAGACACTTACCATCCTTTTGTATATTTTTCTTAATTAATATGCTACTTCAAAGATTTGTTTGTGTGAAAGAGGCACCTCTAATGCATATCAGCATTGCATGTGCGGATGCCGCCATGTAGCTCTTCATCGAGGGCCTGTACCTTACACGGATATTTATGTTGGATGTTAAGCATCGTAACCCATTGTATACTGAGAATTCAGTGCATGACCATGTATGCCTTTATTACAAAACTCATGGGTGAGCTATCAAAATAGTTCAGTAACGTACTATTTCTCACAGCAGGCTTTGTTTGTGAAATAGTAACCATCCCATCTCAGCCCATTGAGGGCGCTGTGGTTTGGGATGGGAAAACCTCTGAGCCGCCCGGACTGCTTGCGGCAGAACCCCAGGTGCCTTGGAAAGGGCGATGATGAGGAGGCATACATTGAGGACTGCTATGTACCCCAGCGCTCAATTTACGACACTATGCGCATCAATGAGCAGATTGATCAAGGCTCAAAACTCAGCCAGCCTTCTCGCAGCACTCTGGGCTCTGGGGGTGGTGAGGGGAGTACGCTGTCCAGCAATGGGACATTGGGAGCCGACATAGGTGGAGTATTTGTTGCACGGGGAGGGCCTGCAGATGCAGGTGTGAAAAGGCTGGATGAAAGAGTTATTTTTGATGCTCTTAAACTAACCGGTGATCCTCAGAGTATGTCAACTGTTGGAGGAGTCGGCTCTGCAGTGGTTATTCCTGCATCAAATTCAGCTGCTGTTGGGGCAGCTGTTGTGACCAAAAGGCGGCACCAGGGCAGTGATAAGAAGGACAATCCAAATCGGCGGTCCTGGAAAGCTTTCATGCCCCCTACTTATCCTGAGTTTGCAGAACGTTTAGAGCTTTCACCTGGAGAGAGTGGAGAGAAGCGTCTGTCTGGGGCTGGGATCCCAGTGTCTCCTCTCCATCCTGTACCATCTTTAATAGCCTCTTCTATTCCTTCTACATCATCAACACCTTTGGCACCACCCTTTTCACCTTCCCCTGCCTCATCTGGAGGTCCTCAAACTCCACCTGTCTCCAGCTCTCCATCTTTCACTCCCACAGTTAGCCCTATTCCTTCTCATCTTCCCCATCTGCTCAAACAAAAACAACCCCTCCAGCTGAACTCTCACAAACCTGCTACTGCGCTTTCTTCTCCCTCAAAAGAACGGCCACCCTCAGAGACTACCGTTTTTGCTCATTCAGACTCTCCACAACCTAGTCCTAGTATCTCTCAGGCTGAGAGAAAGAGAGGCGAGCAGACCAAACAACCTCAAGCCCCAATGTGTGTTAGAAGTATTTCCGAAGAACCGCAACAAAACTGGGATACTACTGAAGCTAAAACGTCTGATACTGAGCGAGACTCACCTTTACTGGAACACGACCAAGACACTACTCCACTACTACCCCCAAAACCGGTATTTTGTCCCCCCACTAAAGCTCGTACCTGGCCCCGTAGTATTAGGGGTAGTAAAAGGTCGCTGGGGCATGGAAGGATTCTTCCTATCCTGCCCCCTCTGCCCCCTGTTCTTGGTGAGGAGAGTGATGAGGAATCTTTGTACTTGCTGGATCCTCCATCACCTTTCCTGCAAGAAGGAGAGGGGCTTAATTATGGGGGACTACCCCTTTCTCCATGTATCAGTCAAGAGGGTGGTGAGGAAGGTTTATTAGGCTGGCCTCCACCCACTGGTGGGCTACGAGAAAAAACCGCCTCAGAACTTTGTTTTGAAGAAGATGAACGCAGAATCTTGGAGGAGTTGGAGAAGGAAGATGAGATGAATAGTGAGCAAGAAAAGAACGAAGAGGTAGAGAGGCTAGAGATGGAGGAGAGAAACTGGCAAGCAGTGTTGAAACTAGAGAGCAGTGAAACAAGTGGTATATCTTGGGAGGTAGAAGAGGAGGAATCGCAGTTACAAGACTGGGAGACGCAACAGCTTGCTTCCTCAGGCCACTGGCCTCTTTTAATGCCACCTGTAGGATTTGGAGGCTCAGAGGCCCCCAGTGCTTCCCCCTGCCCCAGCTCAGAGGCAGGTTCAGATGACCTCTTTCTTGAGCTGGAAAGACAGTGTTTGGAAGAGGACACAAGCAAATCAACTGTTTCTGAGCAGAGGGATCTTTCTCATACTTCTGAATACTTGGATACCTTTGACAACCTGCTTGTGGTGAAAATGGATCAAGTTGATGCCAAGCATGAATGTGACATTAAAGAGCTCTATGATGAAGATTGTGCTGTGATGTCAATGCATGATGATACAGAACATGTAGAGCATACAGATTCGACTGAGCCACATGAAATGCAAATGAATCAAATTTTAACAGAAAGTATGCAAAGTTGTTTTTCGGTTCAAGACCCTGACCAAAGCCCAGACCAACTGCAAAGTTGTCTTTCCTGTAATAGTGAGGATAATAATCATGATCAGGATGATTATACTTCATACATAGTTGATGCAGATGCTTTAGATTCTGAATCCAGTGGCATTCAAACCTCACACCAAGATGGGACTGTGCCATCCGATGCATTTCAAATTGTAAGCAATGAGCAACCAGAGAGTGATTCAGATTTAGGCAGTGGAGCTTCATCAGATCATGAGCAGCAAAAGGATGAGGAGGTAATAAAACAAGATGAGAGTTCTGACATTGATATCTCCTTACAGCATGGACTTCTCCCCTTAGAGAATTTGAATGCAGATGCTGAATGTAATGTGAATTTCAGCATCTTTATGACTGATTTAGAAGGTATGGAAATCAATGACAGTATTCAAAAGTCTCCAGAGTGCTCTATCTTGGAAGATGAGGCAGAAAGGGAAGTTATGAACAGTCACTATGAGACTGTCTCTCATGAGGAATCAGTTTCCTCTGAGCCTGCTCAAGTAACTATGGAAATGACCTCTGACCAAAAGGGAGCTTCTTCAAAATCAGAGAAAAAAGAAGATTTTTCAATCTCTGTGGAAGTGTTTGTTCAAGAGGAGTTATCTTCACATGAGTGGGAAGTAACAGAGGCTGTTCAGGGAACCACAAGTACACCAAATTCAAGTGTCTCATACCCCCAGTTAGACTCTCCAAATATCAGTATTAAATCTGCTCCACCTTCCCCTCTACCCCTGTCTACCACTAAACATGAGTCCAGAACAGCAGGGATTGATAGCAAAGATGCTGATGCTTTTGTCGCAACAGACAGTTTTGTTTATTTAGCTGTGGCTGTGCCACCTTCGTATCCTCAGGATTGCCCCTCACCTCCATCAGTGGAATCAGCCCCTCCGAGTCCCCTCCCAAAATGCTGCCCTGAGCCAGAGGAAGGGGCATTTCTCTCCTCCGATAGTTTTGTTTACCTGGCAGCCCCTGAGCGTCTTGTGTCTGATGGGGGCTCTGCTTGTGAAGACTGTCAGGATTTGGACTCAGAGTCAGAGGAGACTCGATCAGGTGTTGATTTTGTACTTGGATCAATGACTGGGGATAGTGAATGGGACTCAGATGGATCAGGCTTAGATCCTGTGCACCAACGGAGAGACCAGTGGGAGCAACTAGAGCCAGGTCTTTTACATGGCCTTTTTAATGAGAGCGAGAATGAGGCAAGCTCTCAGGAGGCTGTGGAATCACGTGACAATGACTGTGAGGACACCTGTGAAACAAGTTCTGTGGAAGAAATCTCACCACTAAAACATGACCTTGATTTGGACACAAAGGTAATAGAAAAAAACCCTTTGAAGTTTATTGTTTATGGTGGTCAGTGCAAAGATAACACAGTTTATAGTTTGAGTCAGTTTACGGGTTGAGCTTTCTAAAACATTGCCCAAAACAATACTATACAGCAGTGATTTTTTGACACCATTTTCTGCAGATAGGTTTACGGTTATTAAAATTTAAAAGTAATTGTAAATAACAAAAACAACCAAAATTAAATTAATCTCGTAACTTGTAACAGTGATTAACTTGGTGATTTTTAAGTGTTTTTTTTTTTTTAAGTATTCCTCGACCTGAAACAGTTTAACAGAGATACACTGATTTAGAATCACCTCACCAATATTCCTGTGAAGTCTACTAATGTTGTCCTTAAGGCTTTTTCCTAAAGATCTTTGTACCTCACAAAGCTTTGAGGTTGTTGGTCGCTGTAGTGTTTAGCCAGAGAAATAACATAATTTAGTGCTGCAGTAAATGTTGTCCTAGTTGTTTAATAGGGTTCACTCAGGGTAAAGGTGTCTTAAGGTAATTGTGCTTTTCATTACGCCCAGTGAATGATTGCAGAAAAAAATCTTTATTAAATTGATTACAAATTGATGGAGCAACACTTTTTTTCTAAATTGTTTGTTTTGTTTAAAAATATGTATGTAAAAAATGTATGAGGTAGCAAGGGGGTCCTGTTTTTGTAAAAAAAAAAAAAACAGCAAAAGTATATACAATGTAAGGATTCTAAAAGTTTTTTTACAGCATTTAAAGGAGATGGGAATAATTTTAAAGTATTATACATTTTATTATATGGTATGATTGATATAATATTTAAAAAATATAATGGTTTCATTATTATGGTGATTTATCTCTAAATTAGACACCCAAATTAATTAATGTCATGCCAACCAATGGAAAAGTCTTTCAGCTATTTATTATCATGTTAATTATTGTGCCTTTAGCCCCAACAGCAGGGGTGCTTTTACCCCAAATACCATACTTCTATATATTCTTCTGTTATCGAACAGCTGTTTTTCTGATTTAATTACCTTGAACAAAACTAAAGATCATTAGCAAGTTCTTTGTATCAGTATATATTACATAAATTTATCAAATCTTATTTGCTACATGAATTACAATATTTTAAGAAACATTACATGAATCAAATTAGCATAGAATCAACTTGTGTTGCTGTCCGTGATCATGTCAAGAATCGGACAAATTATTATATTCCTAGTGAAGGTGCTGCTGATTTCTTTGTGGCATCTAGAGAATAAACTCAAATTTACCTTTGTGCACTTTTAGTCCCATTTTATTTATTTAGTCCACAAAGATGTACAATATTGTCTGATCAAAGTATTAGTTAATGGGTTAATCTTGCAGCATATTTCAGCATTGATGCTCCCAGTTGTTTAGATTGAAGAGATATGTGTGTGTCTTTTATTTGAATGTCTGGTTAATCCATCTTTGTAGATATTAATACACCTAAATACTATAGTCTGGAATGATTCCAGGTATCTTTATAGGTAGAAAACTTTTAAGTGCATGCTATGTTTGTGTATTCTGAGATTGTTTGTCTATTGCAGTGGCGATCGCATGAACATAAACATGCTCGGCGAGTTAAAAAGCATGCTTACTCCAAAGTCGTCCAACCCTAGTGAACGTTTGTGTGTTTGGTTACAGGCAAATGGTTTTGTGCACACATTTGCATGGGTTTGCTTTTTCTGCCTGTTTGAGCACTACTTTGCCTAAGTGAGCACACTGTGTGTGTGTCTGTGTGTATTCGAAAAAGATTTAGGAGTCAGAAAACAGACAGGAATGTTTTTTTGTAAATACATGTTAGATTTCTTGACATATTATGAGTGTGCGCTTGACATTCTCTCTCAGCTGCCGTGACAAGGCTCGGTGTCTGCTCTGTTTCACAGTGGCGGGTGGCCGAGAGACTGCCTGTTGGTTTTTAAGCTCACTGGATAGTTATTGAATTACTGTCTCTATCAGTCCGACTGGTCACCCACATCTCATTTGACCCTCAACTTTAGTCAAATCTGCCTTTCTGCATGGTCACTCTCAAAACTCCCCATCCCTTCAGATTTAATCAGATGCGGAAAACCTGTCAGGCTGGATTTGGATAGAGAAGATTATAGCAACCAAGGGACTGAACAGGATCAGCTAGCAAATGATATTTAAACTCAATTGGGACTGAAAAATTAAAGATTGAGAGGTGGCTGTCATCAAGTGCCAAAAAAGCTTCAAATCTCTTCTCATTCCAAATCCCCCTCCTGCAGTCTGATGGTACTGCAATTGAGATAAGAAAGTGAGAAATAAACATCAGCCTCTATAAGAGTAGCCACAATTGCCAGTAACACACAACCATTGTAGAAAGTTGTTAGAAATATAAATAGATGATAAGGGCATGTCAG
Source organism: Enteromius thamalakanensis (assembly GCA_032357475.1). Classification (NCBI taxonomy): domain Eukaryota; kingdom Metazoa; phylum Chordata; class Actinopteri; order Cypriniformes; family Cyprinidae; genus Enteromius; species Enteromius thamalakanensis. The sequence continues at coordinate 8,715,446 of JAUCMT010000043.1, read as the reverse complement.
TCCTATCAGTGCAAGGCCAGACTCACACCCCCCTAATGCTGAAAGCTGAGGGAGTCAACCATAGACCTCGGGAAAGATCTTTGTAATCTTTTGGAGCAGCACTCCGTTACGGGCTGTCTCCAGTGAAATTGCACACTTGCAATGGAGGCTGATTTAGAGGGCAAAGCTAGAAGATTTTGCAACAGCCTGAACACGAATGAACAAAGAGTCTCTATGGCGGAACACCTGGTAGTACTCAAAATAAGAGCTGCACGAGGCGTCAGAAGAAACGTCTGACGTAACATCTGAAACCCACAATCAATTTAGATTCTGTCTAGGGTAGGGTTTTACAGACGGTCAGGTAAACAGACACGCCAACTGATACGCACAGTGGAAAGAGAAGAGCAATCAGGGAGGGAGTTGAGCACTGATGTTATGGCGTATGGTAACAGCGGGTATATTTGATTGTTTGGATAATGATGCCAGTGAAAGACAGCGTGCAGGAAACACCTGTGATAAAAGACTGTTGCAAACAAAAGAGTTTGAACAAACCCTGCAGCCTCGTCGGCACAACGACAGCTATAACACAGCAGTCACATGTTCTGCAAAGTCCTTGACTGTGTTTTGAACATAATTTGCTCAGCATTTATTAATGGAACCCTGTGAATTATATCCTTGTTAGAACATTTGCGTCAGATAAAATGATGTCATCCGAAGTCGTTTGAAAAGGAAGCACAGATAAAGACAAGGAACTGCGAGGCCGGAAAAACACAGGAGGTGAAAGCAAAGACAGGAAGAGTAGGACTGGAGAGAGAGTTTTGGAAAGTGTCTATAGAACAGGCTTCTTGCTAACGGCTATGGTTTTATTGCATTTCTGTGATTTGCTGGGATGCCCAGAACTATTACATTTATGTTTGTTCTCCACTTGTCCCTCAAGACAAGATAGACTGTTATTTATTTTTTGCTGTTTTTAGACATTTATAGCCTTAAATTTTTATCGTATGCTTGGAGTATTATGCTTTGAAGAGGAAAGTCCATGCCTTCATTGTGTCTATGCTATATTTGTCAAAGCTTGAAGTGTCCATAAAATAATTCATAAAGTGTTCCCTACATTATGTCTAGATTATTGTAACTTGCATGTTTAAATAAAATTTCAAATGCCAGGAAAAAGACATTTCAACATAGTAATAAAGCTATCCAACTTATGACATAATGCAAATGGAATTATGGGAAATTATGCAGTAAACAAATGGTGTTTATCAAAATTGTTGTCACTCATTAAAAACTCAACTGTTTTGTATGAATTCATACATAAGCACAACTTAAGTCTCAAAAGACCTTTGAGATAATGTGAAACATAAATTCATTTGGGTGTGTCAAAACTTTTGACTGGTACTGTAATTTAGTCTGATTGATTTTATCTTGCCTTAAGCAAAAATTGCATGAGAATACTTATTCTTGATACTTTCAGATACAGAAAGCTCAGCAAAAATCAGCGCATAGTGTGGGGGATATAACCTAGCCAGCTATTATAATATTTGCTTTACTGAAATCTGGCAATACCCGCTTAGACAGTATGGAGTTGTGGTTTGAACTGAAGCGAGAGAAACAAAAGACTCCAATGGCAGCGATGTTGTGGGTTGGCGGTAGGATGGAATACTGCCAGTAGCTAAAAGTGATCTGTGGGGGTTTGAGTGAGAAACAAAAGAGTATAAAGTTTGGTGACAAAAGAAACAGAGAGTGCTGGAGAGATATGTATGTAGAAGTTGCTTGTGTGTGTGTGTGTGTGACCGACCTGCTGGCCAGATTGGTCGAGAGCGTTTGAGTGGAATGACAGGCATGCTAGATATTTTCCAGAGGCCTGCATTACAAGAGTCAAATGCTCTCTGAGAGAATGAGTAAGGAGAAGAGGGATTGTTGTTTGCATTGACCTCTTTCTGGTGTATGTATATGTATAGCTTCGTCCTACTTAGATGTGGACGTGAGCATTTCTTTAAGATTTCATAGTTCTGACAAACTTCTTTGTTGGTTGTAGCATATATAATGTAAATATATAGTTGTCTATAAAATAATTAGCAGCTTTCCCTTTCGTTTGGCCACACGAGTTGTGCCACAGATGCAGATGAATAGTGTTATTTCTGTGCTGGTGGGTGAAAAGTGCCATATGTGATGAATGATCAGGATTAAAAACGGGAAATGGCTCCAAGTATACACACCGAGGAGGAGGAGGAGGCCTAGATGATTGATTCAGGATAATGTTAGACAGGATATAGAGAGACAAAAGGGGACCAAGCATTTTCTTAGTTGCATAGACACGTACATTCTCACAGTCACATATACTTTCGACAAGAGGGTGGAGCAGGTTGAAGCTGTGGTTCATTGTTTTGAAGCCGACAGACATCCTGTTTGAAGCAGGAATGAAGCCCCTCGCCACAAGCCAGCTGCAAACAAACGAACACACTCGCATGCAATGGATTTAGGATTTCCCTTAGCTTTATAAATGATTACCATTGCCATCATCTAAGGCTCAAGTTAATCTTTAAAAACGAATGATTTAGTTACAATGTTAAATTGTATTCTTTACCTCGAAATGGAATCCATTTTTCATACTGTAGTGTAAATTATATTTATTGCATGAACTATTCAGACAAAATGTGATTTCGAATGCACCTATAGTATGAACGTAGTATAGTATGAATGGTCCAAATCCACTTTTTGTGATCCAACCAATACCAACGTGTTGCATTAAAGTGCTTTTCCTGTTTTATTATTCTGTTTCTTTGAAATAAGCCACATTATCAAATTTAAATAGATTTGATGTTGTCTTTGGTAACTGCTGGTCATGGTGTTGGTTATGGGTATTTGGCAACCTATGTGTGGTGAACCACTTTGTTGGATATTCTGTCAGAGCTGTAGTGTTGGGCTGATGGGGAAACAGAGCTGTACAGTATTGCTGCCAAGGCACTGTATTTAATTTCAGTCAATGGGTGAGGGCTGAAAACTGCTTGCCCATTTATAAATGGACATGCCACCATTATCGTGTTGTTGTGTTTGTACAGCCTTGACCTGTTTAGACACATTCTGTCATATCATATGTCCAGTAGCAGAACAAGTGTCCAATAATATACTCAAGTTGTTTGCTCTCTCTCTTTTCTACACTCTTTAGGCTGTTGAAAGGGAGCAGATAGACAGCATTCAGCCCAAACTGCAACATGTCAACGCTGTGGGTCAAGGTCTTATCCAGAGTGCAGCCAAACACACTGACACTCAGGCCCTGGAACATGACTTGGAGACCACCAACCTGCACTGGAACTCCCTCAACAAGAGGGTAAGCTTGCCTCCATGTTTAACCTTTTTTTAATTGACTGATTGAAGTGAATTAAATTAATTATTATTTTTTTTTAATTCACAGGTTGCTGAAAGAATCGCACAACTGCAGGAGGCCCTCTTGCATTGTGGGAAGTTCCAAGATGCTCTGGAGCCACTCTTAAGCTGGCTGAGTGACACAGAGGAGCTCATAGCCAATCAGAAACCTCCTTCTGCTGAATACCGTGTGGTCAAGGCACAAATTCAGGAGCAGAAGGTTAAACTTTTTGAAATACTCAAGTAAAACCTGAATATATATATATGTTGTGATCCCTTGGATTTATATGAGACTAATTTATCATGCTAGTTAAAAACGGATTTAATTTAATAATTAATTGAGATTTTGTATTATTCCTAGCTGCTGCAACGGTTACTTGATGACCGCCGTGGGACGGTTGAGATGATCAGGGCAGAAGGAGAGCGTATCGCTGCCACGGCCGAGACACAAGATAGAGACAAAATCCAGAAACAACTTGAGAGCCTAGGAGAGAGATGGACAAATCTGCTGGAAAAGGCCAGCGCCAGGTAAACACCATAATCAAAGCAATATGGACACCCAGACACAGCCATAAAATCTCAATCGAATCTCTTACTCAGAACTCAATCACTTGGTTGCTTTACAAGGCCATAAAAACAGAGTAGTCATAAGAATATAACACAGATTTCCTCCTGACCTCATGTCCTCAGGCAGCGGCAGCTAGAGGAGCTGCAGGTGTTGGCGCTGCAGTTCCACGAGGCAGTGGAGCCGCTCAGTGAGTGGTTGAGCACAACAGAGAGACGCCTGAGCTCCGCTGAGCCAATGGGAACCCAGACCTCCAAAATCACACAGCAGATTGTAAGGCACAAGGTAGAGTATACACAGCACCTGAGAGAGATGTATCCTAGGAGTCTGTCGCCAGAATTGTTGCTACCAAACCAAGATCTATACTTTTAGCAAGCGATTTTAAAAGTGTCAAGCATCATTATACTGGCAGAGGAGAGAACAGATTGTCAGTCTCCTGTGGTTGTAAATGGACTGGTAGGAGTGCAGTTATCTAAGAAGGCACAAAATTCATGTCGTGATCCTACCCACATCCTTTCCATTTTGCAGTTTAATTTCATCATGATTTTGTGTTTCCATCTCATCTTGTGTTGGTTCACATATTATTTTTGCTCACATATGTTAATTATGATTTGTCATTATTCTGCATTGTCACGTTGGTTTATGTTTGCCTTGTCTTTTTATTTTTCTCCTTCTACTCATCCATTCATGTCTCCTCTTTACTCTGGGCTATAATCCCAGGCTCTCCAAGAGGAGGTATCCTCTCGGGAGAATGATGTAAACCACCTTGAGACTCTCAGTCAGTCACTGCACCCGCTCAGTTGTACGGCTGATCGTGATTGGCTGGGCGAACGTGTGGTGGCAGTGTGCAATGGGCACACGGAGCTGAGCGATTGGTGCAGTCGGAGAGAGGTCATGCTGGAGCAGGCCTTGGCCAATGCACAGCTATTCGGAGAGGAAGAGGTGGAAGTCCTTAACTGGCTATCTGAGGTGGCCCAGAGACTTGCTGAGGTCTCAGTGCAGAGTTATCAGCCGGAGCTACTAGAGCAGCAACACAAACACACACTGGTATGACTCAAGGTCATAGCTGCCCAGGATCAACAATACCTTATAAGTCAGTTTAGAGAATATGTATAGTTCCTTAAAAAAATGTACTCTCTATGGTCAGAGCTATAGTAGGTCTTTTATTCAATTAAAATGGATTATGATTAAATAATCAAATGTAATGTTTTTTTTTGTTCATTCTGTTTTACTTTTAAAATCACTTTGAATTATGTTCTGAGTTAATGTTTGTACTGCTGGTCTCCTACAGGCTCTTAATGAAGAGATTATCAGCAGGAAGAAGACAGTGGACCAGGCCATTAAGAATGGACAGGCTCTGCTTAAACAAACCACTGGTACTTTTCCATCCAGCTTCTGTGGTCATTGGTGTATCAACAAATTCCTGCTTTGACTGTGACTGTGTTTGATCCCTGTGACAGGTGAGGAGGTCCTGTTGATTCAGGAGAAGCTAGATGGCATCAAAAGCCGCTACGCGGAGATGACAGCGGGCAGCAGCAAAGCCCTCCGTACTCTGGAACAGGCCCTTCAGTTGGCCACACGATTTGCTACCTCACACGATGACATCAGCCAATGGTTGGATAGTGTGGAGGCGGAGCTTAACAACATTGAGTCAGACACAACACCAGCCTATCAGGACAGACAGAGGGTAAGGATGTCTACTTTTTTTTTGTACTCATTATTCATTTTTTTGTTTTTGTTTAACTGAGGTCAAGTTATTTTTTCATATTGGGTGTGAATGTTTGGCTCAGGAGCTGAAGTGTGTGTCCGCTGAGAAGAGGTTAGTTCTGGACACAGTGAATGAGGTGGGCAGTGCTTTACTGGATCTGGTACCCTGGCGTGCACGGGAAGGCCTAGACCGCCTGGTTGCTGATGCCAATCAGCGTTACCGCCAAGCCGATGAGACCATCACACAGAGAGTGCAGTTAGTGCAGGCTGCCATCCAAAGGTCACAGCAGGTACTGCAGCAGATACTTTAAATATCTATGTATAATCAACACAGCCTTATCCCCAAACTTACATAAAATGTAAAATTTTTCTTTCTATACCTTGTAGGCATTACTTTTTGTTTTAGGAAATTCTAATTTAATTTAAACCAGTTTTTCACTATTAACTAGTTCCTTATTGGCAATCTTTTTTAACATGTTGGCTGTTTATTAGTACTGTACTGTGCATAATCATATTCTACATCCTTAATCCTACCTGATCTTAACAACTGCTTTGCTAACTATTAATAAACAGCAAATTAGAAGTGTATTGAGGCAGAAGTCATAGTTAATGATTTGTTCTTTAACATAATTTTTAAAATATTATCGATATTCTAAATATTTAACATAAGTTGTTGCTTAAGCAAAGTTTCATTTAAAGTCCTCTATCCATTTTGTCTCCTTGAATTTGTAAATATGCTACTCTTGTTTAAAGTATGTTTGTGTGTGTGATTGTTTCAGTATGAGGAGGCAGTTGATGCAGAGTTGACCTGGGTCGGAGAGACTGAGAGGAAGTTGGCGTCTCTGGGGCCTCTGAGTCTGGAGCCTGATTTGACAGTGGCTCAGCTCCAGGTGCAGAGAGCCTTTAACATCGACATCATCCGTCACAAAGACACCGTGGACCAACTCCTTAAGACACAAGAGGACATCCTGGAGAGCTGCAGCGAGCAACAGAGAGAGGCTTTGAAGGTTAGAGAGAAAAAAAATAAGTGAGATGGAGGGAGAGGGGTCGGAATAAGCCATGTAATTATTCCTCTGCGAAAGGTTAGATTAGGAAAATTAAATTGATGTGACTCATGCATTTTCTGGCGGAGATTTAATTTGTTGAGTCATGTTTGGAACAAACAACATTGCAAGCTTGTTTTTTCAGTCTTTAAAGATTTATTTGATTAACCTGATAAAACTCTTTCTGCTTCCTCCTGTAGGTGAAGACGGACTCTTTAAGTGCTCGTTATGAAGCAGTAAATCAGAGTCATGCTGAGCGCTTCTCAGCTCTAGAGCAGGCTCAGGTGCTAGTAGCGCGGTTCTGGGAGACGTATGAGGAACTTGAACCCTGGCTGGGAGAGACGGAGACTCTGATTACCCAGTTACCCCCTCCTGCCATTGACACAGAAGCACTCAGACAACAGCAAGACCAGATGAGGGTGAGTGGGCAGTATGCAGACAAAGGACTTTTGCTCCTATGTGGTTATATGATGCATTTAAGTTATGAAAGATTGTGTTTATGTGTTCAATGTAATTGAACGTCACCACTGTCTTAATAAAAGTGAGTATTTTCATCGGATTTTCTAAAATCTGAGTTTGGGGTGTGTCTTGTGAAAACCATTTAGACACTGAGAATGCAGCCTCTGTATTAATAGTACATTCGCGCTTTAAAAATATGTACTTCCCAGGAGGACTTGAATGCATTATTTGACATGAACAAAGACCCACAAAACATTTTTACTTTATGCAGCATGTATTGACATCACATAATGTTTTATATTTCTTCCTTCCTAGCTTTTGAGAGAGTCCATCTCTGAGCATAAGCCTCACATAGATAAACTGCTAAAGATCGGTCCACAGCTGACAGAATTGAGTTCCCAGGAAGGGGCAACAGTAAGACAACGTTATAATGAAGCAGAGAGACGTTACCTCAGCATCAAAGAGGAGGTCAAAGGTCGAGCCACAGCACTGGATGAAGCTGTGTCACAGTCCGTCCAGGTATGTGCTGCAAAATGTTAGCATGCTTATTCTGGACTGCTGCCCAGCTTGTGATTTATTTAAAGGTTACAGCCCAACTCATTTTGTATATTAAAGCTATTTTAATGACACACATCACCTTTATTTAACCCTTTGTCTCGGAGTAAGACATTTTTTAAGTAACATCACTGACATCATATGGTGCATTTTGGCTTAATGTTTGTGTTATTAATTCTTCCTGCTGGCCTGTTGCATGCTGTTGAATTAACACATTGTACTGTTTCTCCACCTCCATCCCTTCAAACTCTACTTCACTATGACTCCACCTGTCTCACTCCTGTACCCCATATCCTGTCACCCTCTCCATATCCTGTATCCCCTTAACTTTCCACATTCCTGCTTGTTGCAACTGTCCCTTTGCCTATTCCCTGCCCCTCTCCCTCCCATGTTTGGTCCATCCGTCCACCCATCACTCATGTTTGTGGATGTGCTGTGTATGTCCATCCCTCCATCATCACTGCTCTCTGCAACTCCCTCAGCTGGTAGAGGTAAGAGCACCCACTGATTTAACCACTGATACAACATCTGTATTGAATTCACAGGAAATACTTAAATCTGTAATGTTTTCTTATTTGTATGCTGAAACTAGTTTTAGCTCACTTTAGTTGTCCTATAGATAGCATCTTGTTATTAAGAAGGTGGGCAAAGTGCATTTTAATGAATTTCTTAATCATTTACAATAAAAGGTATTTAGCAGAAGCATCAAATTCCTTTACTCCTTAGCAATAGTCTGGGATAAATCGTCCCTCCTCCTTATCCCTGGTCCTTCTGCTGTTACTTTTGTGTGCTGTATTTGATCACATTTTTTTTTTTTGTTCTTTCTCTTCATTAAGTTCCATGATAAAATGGACCCTCTGTTGGAGACTTTGGAAGGTGCAGTCCAACGCTTGCGGCAGCCTCCTCCAGTGGCAGCTGAGGTGGAGAAGATCCGGGAGCAACTTGCGGAGCACCGGGCAACAGGATTAGAGTTGGACAAACTTCTTCCATCTTTCAGTGCCCTGTGTGCCAGAGGAGAAGAGCTCATTGGTCGTGCACCACATGACGATCCTGCTGCCCAGGGTAAAAATCTTTAATGTAAAATTACACTTTCTGGTTGTATGAAATGTTTATCTTGGTAAATGCGTAATCTGTTCCCATCCTTAGCGGTGCGTTCACGACTCTTGCGTCTGCGCTCTCTGTGGGATGAGATCAGGCAGAGGGCAGAGGAGAAAGAAGGAAAACTTCAGGATGTTCTAGATCTCGCCGGAAAATTCTGGGCCGACATGGCAGCTTTGCTGAGCACACTCCGTGACTCTCAGGACATTGTGAAAGATCTGGAGGACCCAGGGGTGGATCCTTCACTTATAAAACAACAAATAGAGGCAGCAGAGGTCAGTACAAAAATAGTCATTAGCAAGACAAGATTTCCTGTTTTTAATTAATTAAATTCACAATGATCAGCAGTTCACAACCACTAGAGGGTATAAGCAAAATTTGCATAAGCAAAGGGATCTGTTAAAAAAAATGATGTTAAAATTAAAGTTATTACTTGTATAATATTATAATATAATACATAATAATATAACATATTTCCCCCCTTATAATGGAAGAATACATTCTTGCAAATGAGAAACAAAACATAATTTCTTAAATTAAAAAATCATAAGCAAATGCATTGAGCTTATAAAATGTTACCTCAATGTTCAGTTTCTGTAAAAAAAAAGAAGAAAACAATTAGCTTTGTCATTATTACAGCAGAAATACTGTGAATAGCCTATGTTTAAATAGCCATGTGCGTTTTTATTAAACACTGCTTATTGAGGTTTTGGATTAGATCAAACTACGTAATCTTGTGTCAAGATGTTGATCTCAAGAGAATGTAGTCAAGATGTTTTTATCTCACACTTAGGCCATTAAAGCAGAGACAGATGGCCTGAGGGAAGAACTGGAGATCGTACGAACGCTTGGAGCTGACCTCATCTTTGCCTGTGGAGAGACTGAGAAACCAGAGGTCAAGAAGACCATCGATGAGGTAAGAGGATAGAACAGTGTTAAGCAATGTAGAAAACGCCCTGATTCACTCACATTCAACCAAAATATCTCCATGTTGTTGATTTTGTTTCACACAGATGAATGCAGCATGGGAAGGTTTGAACCGCACATGGAGAGAGAGAATGGAGAGACTAGAAGAGGCCATGACTGCCTCTGTGCAGTACCAGGATGCTCTTCAGGTGTCTATTGCTTTACTGGTACCACGAAATTGGCCCTGATTGATCAACACAACTGTGTATTCACAATTATCACTTTATATCTCCTCAGGGCATGTTTGACTACTTAGACAATGCTGTGATCAAATTGTGTGACATGTCAGCTGTAGGGACAGACCTCAGCACCGTTAAACAACAGATCGAAGAGCTCAAGGTTTGAATCAGACCTTATCTACTCTTATCTCAAAAAAACACGTTGAGAAAAAGATTGACCCTTTTTCTTTTGTCCCTTTCGACACAGCAATATAAAGTGGAAGTTTACCAGCAGCAGATTGACATGGAGAAGCTTTGCCACCAAGGAGAGCTGCTGCTCAAAAAAGTAAGCGACCAAACAGACAGAGATATGATTCAGGAGCCTCTCACTGAGCTACGCCACCTATGGGACAACCTGGTGGACAAAATCACAATCAGACAGGTGAGAAAATACAGACCCGTTTGTCATCTCAGTCTCCTTTTGCATTTACGAAACAATTACTTAGAAAACTATGTAACTATAATATTGCTATCAGCATTATTTTTATATTACTACCATTATTGAATATTGTAAAATTAGAACTTTAAAAAAGAAGATAAACACTTAAATAAAAAATGTCAGTTTGATTCATCTGCAATTTAGAGGGCAGACAGGAAATGCTCTTACTCTTGATTGTATTTTGTTTTTTTTTCTCTCTCACAGCACAAACTGGAGGGTGCTCTGTTGGCTCTAGGTCAGTTCCAGCATGCTCTCTCTGAGCTGCAGTCTTGGCTCAGTCACACTCACGCCACACTGGACACCCAGCGACCCATTAGCTCTGACCCCAAGGCCATCGAAATTGAGCTGGCTAAGCATCATGTATGGAATATTTGGGACATTTATATGTACTTTATTTCCTTTTTAAAGCAGATTCCTTAAATAAGTTGTCTTTGTAGGTTTTAAGAAACGACGTGCTGTCCCATCGGGCTACAGTGGAGACTGTGAACAGGGCAGGCTCTGAGCTGCTGGAGTCCAGTCCTGGAGACGAAATCAACCACCTGAGAGACCAGCTGGATGAGCTCAACCGCAGCTGGAAGAACCTTCTGCTGAAGACTGATGAGAGGCAGAAGCTTTTGGAAGCTGCCCTGCAACAGGTGCTCTCTACATAATACCACTGTATCATCATACAGAGAGATCTGATTGAAAGCAACACTAAAAAAACAAGTGCATCTGCTTGTAGCCTGAACTGCACCATTTGAAATGGATCACATTTAAGTTGGTTTAATAAAATGGATACAGTTCGGGGGGTTGCTGTGCAGTGAGAATGGTTCTCTTTAGTATTGTAGTACAGGTGTTGGATCAATTAGCTCATTGTCTTTGTCCTGTATGGTTTCTGTGTCAGGCGGAGGGTTTCCATGGAGAGTTGGAGGAGTTTCTGCAGTGGCTCAGACGCACAGAGAGTCAGCTGTCCGCTGCCAAACCCACAGGTGGCCTGCCTGAGACCGCCAGAGAGCAGCTGCAGCAACACATGGTGTGCAAAATGAGTTCACCTCTTGTCCACTTATTAGATATCAACCCATTTTTCTAATATTTTGTTATTAAAGCATTTATTTAATAATATTTTAAATACCATTTCATGCATTCATCATTTAATTGGTTTTGTTTTTTAATGTCTATTTAGCTTGAATTAGTCATTAGTAATTCATTTTTATTTCAGTTAGTTGCTAGCCTATCTAATATTTGATTAAGTTTTCATTTGTTAACAAAAACAAATTTAGTAGATTTAGTTTAGAAACAACTCTTGCTCTGTTCTGTTTATAGGAGCTCCAGGCTCAACTGACCCAGAGGAGTGAGCAGTACCATCGACTACTAGATAAAGGAGAGTCCATTCTGCTGGCCAGAGGTGGTGAGGATGCTGGACCTGGTACCACCCAGACCCAACAGAGCCTGGCCATGCTACAGAACAAGTGGGCCAGTCTCAATGCCAAAATGGAAGACAGAAGGGTGAGATTTATTTCCTTCGATTCATGCTTAAAGGTCATGGTGTGCCTTAAAACGTGCAGCGTTATTCTGTGTGGTGGCTTAATTTCAACTGAAACAGGACGACAGGGACATTTTGATTGAAGTGCAAGCCTTATATGCTTATATCTTCTAAATCTGAATTTAGTCACTGTTTTGAAGCACATTGGCATATAGATAACCTTAAAATTAATTTATATTTCCTGGGGACAAATTTGATCATTAATGAACAGATGATCGAAGTATCTTATTCTGCCTTTCAATGCTAAGATGCCTCCGCTATCTTTTTCCTCAGGGTAAACTGGAGGAAGCGGTCTCACTGGCGACAGGATTCCAGACCTCCCTGCAGGACACCATAAACTGGCTGACACAAGCAGAGCAGACTCTCAACATGGTTCAGCCACCCAGCCTCATTCTCGACACTGTCCTATTCCAGATAGATGAGCACAAGGTTGGTCAGAAAATCTGGTTTGCTTAAGTACCACACGTTTTTTGTGATTGCTAAGAGTAACTGAGTAACTTAAGTCCTTTATTTCTGTATGTTTCAGGTGTTTGTGAATGAGGTGAACACTCACAGAGAACAGGTTCTGGCTCTGGAGAAGGCTGGCTCTCAGCTGCGGTTTGCCAGTCTCAAACAGGATGTGGTTCTCATCAAGAACCTGCTGCTCAGTGTGCAGGCCCGCTGGGACAAACTGGTGCAGAGATCACTAGACCGAGGACGCCACCTGGATGAGGCCCGCAAGAGAGCCAAACAGGTATATTTAGGTTGACCTCACTCTGTCTGTGTTCCTCTAATGATGCCTTTTCTGTGTCTGAAGTTGGCTTTCTTCTCGTGTGTAGTTTCATGAGGCCTGGAGGAAACTGACAGACTGGTTGGAGGAAGCAGAGAGCAGGCTGGACTCTGAGCTGGAAATCTCTAATGAGCCTGACAAGATTAAAGTCCAGCTGGCCAAACATAAGGTACAGCATGCATTAAAATTCTATGTGAAGTTCAAAACTTTTAGAATTGTCTCTTATGCCCTCTATCTTATACCCACTGTACTGCAGGAGTTCCAGAAGTCTCTTGGCTCCAAACAGCCGGTTTATGACACCACAGTGCGCTCTGGGAAGGCCATGAGAGACAAGGCCACAATTCCGGCAGACACACAAAAACTGGACAACTTGTTGGGAGAGGTCCGTGACAAGTGGGACACAGTTTGTGGAAAGAGCGTGGAGAGGTGAGAAATTCTGCCACGTGATAATGACTGAATGTAGAATGAAAAAAAGTAAATAATTTGCAATGTTTTTCTCCTAAGGCAACACAAGTTGGAGGAAGCCCTCTTGTTCTCAGGTCAGTTTGCTGAGGCTCTCCAGGCACTTGTTGACTGGCTGTATCGTGTGGAACCACAGCTTGCAGAGGACCAGCCTGTCCATGGAGATCTGGATCTTGTTTCCAACCTAATGGATTCCCATAAGGTATAAATAAGGCGATTCTCAGGAATTTATGCTTTCAAAGATTTAAACATGAAATCTAAAGACTTGCATTAAAACAAATGTCATTCATAACAACACCTATAAAATATGGCCAATGGAAACATACATTTCGCAAAAATCTCATATATTACACTTGCATGTGGTAGTTTTTCAGGCAATTTGAAAAAAGGAATGTTTCACAAAACTTCAATGGAAACCGTTTGTTTTTGTTTTTACCTTTATTTATACTGCATACGTCTATGGAACATTAGTTTTAGTTGCATAACATGGGAATGAAAACTATGGAAATGGCATCATTTTGCAGTAGGTTTTTTTATCGTCGTTTATAAAATATTACAAAGGTTTTCGCAAATCTATAATGGAAGTGCTGAATGTGACTTTTACTAGGATGGACATTTCTGACTAAGACAGAGATTTAAGTGGTGGTGCTTTATTGTTCCTCAGGTCTTCCAGAAAGAGCTAGGAAAAAGGACCAGTAGTGTGCAGGCTCTGAAGCGGTCTGCCCGAGAGCTGATGGAAACAGGCCGGGACGACACTGCCTGGGTCAAAGTTCAACTGCAGGAGCTTAGCAACCGCTGGGAAACAGTCTGTGCCCTGTCCGTTTCCAAACAGACCCGGCTCCAACAGGCTCTCAAACAAGTATGTCTGACTGTTTTTTTAGATTTTAAAGGAAACAAAGAATAGTGTTAATATTTTCTTCTGACTATCTATTTTCTGTCTTTTTCTGCAGGCAGAAGAGTTTCGCACGGCTGTTCAGATGTTACTGGAGTGGCTTTCGGAGGCTGAGCAAACATTGCGTTTCCGGGGCGTCCTGCCAGAAGAGGTGGAGACTCTGCAGGCCCTATTGCACACGCACCGGGATTTCATGCAGACGGTGGAGGAGAAGAGAGTGGATGTGAATAAAGCTGCTGGCATGGGAGAAGCCATCCTAGCTGTGTGCCACCCAGACTGCATCACAACCATCAAACACTGGATCACCATCATCAGAGCTCGCTTTGAGGAGGTATAAAACCTGTCTAAGCAAAAATTGTATAAATGCCCCCGCTTACTATAATAGGTCTGAAATGTGTATATAATTCAAAAGTCATATAATAATGTTTACTCTTCAGGTCCTGACGTGGGCCAAACAGCATGAGCAGCGCTTGGAGACGGCTCTGACTGAATTGCTCAACAATGCTACACTACTGGAGGAGCTGTTGTCATGGCTACAGTGGGCGGAGACCACACTGGTGCAGCGTGATACTGAACCACTCCCCCAGGACATCCCTCAACTGAAGACACTAATCACAGAGCATCAGGTAAGCGGGAGAACTCAGGTCTCTCAGTCTTATAAATTAATTGCATTGTTTTGTGCTGGGAAGTTTCTCATTGGTTTTGTTGTCTTCCATCAGGTGTTTATGGAAGAAATGACCCGAAAACAACCTGATGTTGACAAAGTGACGAAGACATACAAGAGGAAACCAGCAGAACATCCCAGCAGCCTTTCAGACAGAAGAGGGACCCGTAAGAGGCTTTTATTGTCATATGCCTACATACTGCATACAAATACAAAACCTTTACACAAGCTACTCTTTAAATAGTAGGGGTTGGTATTTTTTAAGTTTTTTAAAAAAGGAAGTAACTTATTTATTTGGATGCAGTGAAATATTAGTGCATATTATTATATTTTATTATTATTATAGTGGTAAATATTATTGCAACTTTTTAGCAGTAGTATAGATTACTCACCACTTAATAATGCGCTGTGTGTACTGTATACTGTTAAAAAAATTAAAGGTCACGTCAGGCACTGTGCATTGAGTATGCAGTCATTTAAGGTATTCCATATCTACAATTAATGTATATGCTGTGCAAAGTATGCTCACTAAAATATATATCAGAGTTAACTTAGTACAATAGTATGCTACTCTGAACACATTTTTCTTTGCTCTGCTTACAGGTAAACACCAGCAGCAGCAGCAGCAACAGCAGCACTCAGTACAAGTAACCAGTGGTAACCCTCGGCTCAACCAGCTCTGCTCCCGCTGGCAACAAGTGTGGCTGCTTGCCCTCGATCGCCAGCGCAAGCTGAATGATGCTCTCGACAGACTAGAGGAGGTATTGCATCTATTACTATATTATTAAAATACTTTTTAATTCTTAATTGTGCTCTTTGAATACTCTGGACAGCAAAATTAATAATGACCTTTCTCCACCCTCAGCTTAAAGAATTTGCCAACTTTGACTTTGATGTGTGGAGGAAGAAATACATGCGCTGGATGAACCACAAGAAGTCTCGAGTCATGGACTTCTTCCGACGCATCGACAAGGACCAGGATGGAAAGATCACCCGCCAGGAGTTCATCGATGGCATCTTGGCATCAAGTACGGCCTCATGGACATTCCTGCTGCAATTCATTTACATGTACCTTTCTTTAAATGCCACTTAAACTATGCTTTTTGTTTGCAGAGTTCCCTACCAGCAAGCTGGAGATGACAGCTGTTGCTGATATCTTTGACCGTGATTGTGATGGCTACATCGACTACTATGAATTTGTGGCTGCTTTGCACCCCAACAAAGACGCTTACAGACCCACAACAGACGCTGATAAGATCGAAGATGAGGTATGGATGATGAATTTAGCAGATTTGCCTCGTTGAATGTACTTTTCATATGTTTGAGCTGAATTAAATCCACGCTTTTTTTTATCCCAGGTCACCAGACAAGTGGCCCAGTGCAAGTGTGCCAAGAGATTTCAGGTGGAGCAAATTGGAGAAAACAAGTACAGGGTGAGAATCTGGAGCCCAATATAGTACTCGAGCATGAATTCCAGTCTAGAAGTTTGAATGCATTTAATATGGCATTTATAAATGTATATAAATGAGCTGCTTTATCACCACACTTCATTCAGATCATCCCTGAGCTTGCCATTATAATACTACGACTAACCAGCACCACATCAGTATGACATGGTCATTTTGAAATAAAAGTGCCTTGGCAGTTTTGTGTGTGTGTGTGTACACAATACCACCATAATACTTCACACCTAACTAACGATCAACCCATGAGACGTGGCTGCTGCTGTCAAGATCACTGAGTGGTCTTTCATACTCATACATCATTATCCATTGGTTAATGATCTTTGACAAGACCGTTTACTAACTTTGTTCCATTGCACAGGCTACAGATCCACGATGCTAACTCCACATCCTGATGTTTGTCTGTATTTGTCTGTCTTTTTTCTACTTCACCTTTTGTGGTCTCCTTGTTGTGTTTGTTTTCAAGCAACCATTCACAAGCACTCTACCCTGCTTATAAGCAACAAATCATCACGTTACCCGTGGATGTGTGCTCTATTGTATGCTATCTTTAGGAATAGTTAAAAGGAAATGAATCATTATACCAGCATAAAAGGTTAACGTGTTTATGTCTGTATCTGTTATTTCATTCTTTTTTTTTCTTTTCTTTCCTCTTGTTTTATTCCTCCTCCATGTGCACCGGACTTTTTATAGTTCTTCCTTGGGAATCAGGTAAAGTGAACAGTGTGTGTTTGTGAAATGTCCTCTGAAATCTGTTGACTCTGTACAGTTCCCACTGTAGAAGCTGGCCTTTTATTTTGGGGGGGTTTAGAGAGCCAGTTCTAAATCAGTACGGGACAGTTTCTGCATGGACTAGCTAAGAATTCCCTGTGGACAGCCCACATTCTTGGCTGCTGTCTTAAATGGGGATTTCTTTAGTCCCTTCTTGCTTTCTCCGTGGGCATTTCCTGTCTGGGAGGCAAAAATTGCAGTACTATTGCCAAAATATTACATGCATTTATTATATGCCTTGCAAATCCAGAGGCAGATTTCAAAGGTTCAGCTTATGTTTTGTGGCTGGGATGTGCTTGTTTTTTATTGAAAATGATTTATCATGATCAGGAAATGGTTCAGATTTACAGGGCTTTTTGTTATGATTCTAGGTTTTTTTGGCTTTTGGTGGAGGAAAACTATCCAGTGGCTGATTTCTTGACTTACAGAAAATAAACCTTCAACCAGAGCAATTCTTTGAAGTAAAAAAAGGACAAACGTTCAGGGAAAAATTCCAGAGAATTGCTGTGGTGTGGCGTTTATTGTAGAGATGGGATTTGAACTAGGCAAGCTTTAACATAAATCATGTAGATTTTTCCCCAAGAAAAAAATTTGGTTTGATGCATGTCGCAGTGTGATTTTCTTTGATTTGCCTGGCGCTTCGTAACATAATTAGTATAATGAATTAATTTGAATATGATCTTAAAGGAATAGTTCACCCATTTCAGTTCAACCTCATGTCATTCCAAACTTCATTGGATTTTTTTTGTGGAATATAGAAGGAAATTAAAAAATCTTCAAATGTTCCTTCTGTTTTTCACACAAAAAATGACAACATACATGTGCGGACCAAAATGAGTAGAACTGTAATGTTTGGATGGACTGTCCCTTTAAAAGACATTGAAAAAAATAAATCTAATCTTTTATCCCTCTGTTTGTCCCTTTCTGTCCCATATCCACGTTTGTTCTTCTCTACTCTTCCTCTTCTTTCCTCTGCCTTTCCTCAGTTTGGAGACTCGCAGCAGCTGCGTCTTGTACGAATCCTGCGCAGTACGGTCATGGTTCGGGTTGGAGGAGGGTGGATGGCTCTGGATGAATTCCTGGTGAAGAACGACCCATGCCGAGGTAAGTCTGACATGAGCTCTAAAGGAAACTTGCTAGGGCCAAAGAAGATTCCAGGAAGTCCTCAACACTGACAGACACGGCATTATTCATATTTCCACTCAATACTTTGATCATTTATCTCATCATCTTCATTCACTTCAATCTTTTTTTATAAATGTTCTCATCTTTTCAGTACTATCAGAGTTCAATCTCATCTCATCTTCCATTATTTACCTATTACTTCCTGACCTCTTTCCCATGGTGGTTTTATTTTTATATGCATGGCCTACACATTTGGCCCTTTCTCTCTTTCTCCCTGTCATTTTCTTTTTTTTGCAATTGTAGTGCATGGTGCATGTTCCTTAGGTCTCTCCCTCCCTCTTTCTCTGCCCCATCCCCTATCTCTCTTTCTCTCTCCTCAGTGCAACATCCAGGACTAAAAATCCTCCGTTCTGACTCCAGCAGCTCCATATCATCTCGCATAGGTTGGGTTTTTCTCTCTCCTTCTCGTTCAGATATTCTTCCTTTTCACTCGTTTGGTTTCCCTCTCTTTCCCACTGTTTCACTCACACCTCGTTTGGTTCTTTGTTGCTTCGCTGTGCTTTGCTGACCGTGACACTGATCTAATCGGACCCCAACCCTCACGCCTGGAGCTCATAATGGATCAATTGCGCTTAGAGAATTCTGGCTCAGTCTTTTACATCACTTCCTGTATATTGATTTGATATACTTACTGCTTTTTTAATTTCTAAAAATGGAGAGTTATACTGCCAAGCAAGAGGTCTTAACAGAAAAGTTCACCCAAAAATTAAATTCAAAATGTGGTTCTAAACATGTATGACCCTTTTTCTTTTGTGAAGAAATTGTTTTGAAGAACGTTTAAGCTGCTCTTCACAGTGCGAGTATATGAAGAACACTATTTGAGGGGATTGACATCTGATAAATTTCTCATTAGTACATGTTTGGAACAAATTGGTGAAGGTGAGTAAATGATTTTAGTTTTTGGGTGAACTATCCCTTTCAACAGAACGTGAGTGTGCGTATGTGTCTCTTTCTGTGGTATGGTGTGAATGTGTGTTTTCACGTTGTCTCTTGTGTCTCTCAGTGACGGTCACTCCTGGCTATTTCTGCTGCAGAGGTACCTCATCTTCTCTCTTTTCCTGTTTGACGCCATCTGTCTGTCTATTTCATTCTGAGCCTCTAAACCTTTTTGTCCAGCTTCTGGTTCATCCCATCATCACTGCTCTGTCTTTTAGTATATGTGGGGTGTGTGAGCGTGTGAGGACTATGTGAGGTCTATGTATCATCTAGCATCATGTTAACCATTCAAACCAGGCTTGGCCAGGCCTGGACTCAGTTTCTTTTATGTGTGTCCTGAATGAATATTGCAAGTGAAAAAGCATCTAGGACCAGGGTGTGGCCAGGCTTGGGGTTTCTAATATTGTTTAAAGCAACTTTTAAAGAGCAATTACTCATGGAGAAATGAATTACAGGCCCCACCTGGTTTGTGGGGAGGAAATTATACGGTGCTGCAGTTATCAACTGCCCTGCTTTGACTGGGTTTGATGGAAAAGTGAGTGTCATGCAGTGTTGGGGAAGCTACTTTGAAACTGTAGCTTGCCAAGCTAAAAGCTACTCATAATTTATAGTAGTTCAACTACAGTATACCCACATTTTTGGAAAAGTAATTAGCCACACTATACGTAATGCACTGAAACTTATGAAAATGTCAAAGCAAGTGGCATTTACTTTATTTTAAAAAAGATGTCAAACGTCAGTTGAACTGCTACACATTTTTAAACTGCCTTTATAAATACAACTAATTGGTTATTTCAGTATTATTTATGCAGTGTTATAGTTTTTATTTTATTTGTACTTTAATTATAATATTTTAAATTATAATCCTTTTTTTAATAAATTGAAATGTATATATAAAATCTAATTTAAATATAAATATTCATGTAGTTTTAATTTATTTAATAATAATTCTAATAATATAACTATTTATTAATAATTTGCTATCAAATTTCTAAATTCAATAATGTGCTTATGTCATTTGTTTGTTGTTTATCTTCAGTACTTAAACGTAAGCATATTTTTAATTTAGTGCTTAAGCTCAAGTGTGCTATTAATGTAACGGTAATGTTTTCATCTAATATTTAATGTGTGTGTGTGTGTGTATATATATATATATATATATATATATATATATACAGCTGTATTTTCAACAACAA